>JADLZN010009715.1:0-422881 GCA_018155175.1 Sinocyclocheilus anophthalmus | reverse complement strand
GAAATAAAATAAAACAAAAAAAATTTAACTTATTTTATTTCAGCTAGTTGCTACAGCAACATTTATTTTTTCAGTTTAAATTGATGTACCAAAAGAACTAAAACTGAAATAAAATGTTAAACATAATTATGTTAAAAAATCTACTAAAAAATAACACAACATAATATAAAATTCATTAAATGTAATAAAAACAAAATCAAGTGAAAACTCAATTCATATATTAAGTAAACCAGTTTCATACTAAAATAACATGGTATTCTTCTTTAATAATCTTAATCGTTTTTGATTACTGATAAATATTAATAAATATTTGATTTGCAAATAACCACACATTTAAATTTTCTATGCAGCTATAAAAATTACAAAAAGGATTTATAATTTTGTTCATTTGAATTCTAGATGGATCAATTGAAAATTGAAATGTTTCAGCTTTTGAAATGGTATTCAGAAATTCATTCAAAATTACATCAGCCAAAATTGTGTCTATTTTTAATTTACCTTCACCTCTATAAAATATTTAGAACCAAAAAAAATTTGCAATGTTTTTAAAAAAACGTAAAATACACACAAATACTAATATGTCAACATGCATATTTCAAATAAAAAAAAATATATTTTGGAAAATGTCTAAAAATCAAATTTCAACAAAATTCTAATTAAAATCCACCCAATTATTCATTGCTCAAGAAAATTAGAACCATCACACAAAATACTAATCTGTGCCTAAATGCACAGTTACAGGAACACTACAGTGTTCATTATCTTGTGCACCGAGACAACTCCCAAACTAGCGAATATTAAACACAACACCCTCCTGGTCACAAGCCTCACTCATTTCCATGCCACCGTATCATTTGGGTAAATGATGCATCATGCACTGTGCTTTCAGGATGTTGAGACTCTATAAACAGCACAGTTCCTGTGAGGGGGTAATTAGCAGTCTTGGGAATGAGTGAGTCACTTGCTGCCCCTGGTTTTACCTTGTTCTCTTTGTTTTGAGGGTCTTCCTCCATTTCTGCCTGAAGCAGTAAGAAGTGTGAAACAAAAAAGGTAAACAAAAGCAAAACCGGAGCAATTTATGGGAAATAAAGAGGGATGAAATGAAAGCACAGGAGAAGAAAAGCAACAGAAGAGCATGATATAGGTGAAGCAAAGTAAATATTTCATGTGAGAATCAAAAGGAAAATGAAAACATGTGGAGGAAAGGGAAAAAAGTGATAGAAAGCTATTAGACCAGACAGAGATCAGACAAAACACAGCAGGAAATTGCCAGTACTTATACATCTGAGTATTGCACACCTTATATTTAGTATTCTTTCCCCTCGTTTGTTGTTATTACCTGTTGTGGTATGTTTTGCTGGGCGGCTGGCGATCCTGTGCTAGCGCTCTCCTCATTGGACGGGGCCACCCCATCCTCTCTTCTAGCCGGGGCTTTCTTTGTTGACTGCATCTTGATTTGCGGAGGTTTCGAGTTTGACGGCTGATTATTTGTTGACAGGAGCAACTACAAGCCAAAGGAACAAAAGTGATCACCTGCTAGCCAGATAATACTGAAACACTTCCCGGCATTGGGTTGTAGCCTACACCCTCAAAGTCTTATGCCCCATGAAGCTGACCTTCGTGATGGTGCCCACAGCTTTGGTTCTTCCCTCTCTGAACACGAGCCTCTGGTCTATGTGCAGGTACTCTGGGGTTTTAATGAAGCGGAAGTGTACGGTAGCTTTGTCTCCTGTGCGTAAGCAGTCACTGGTCATAGAGAGGATTGTGGCTGTTTGCCTGATGCTGCCGCAGTGCACTGTGGGAAGGAAGAGACAAGTGAGAGAAATGGTTAGAGACAAATCTCACGTATTTGCATTTAAGAGCATGCAAGTGCATGTTATGTCACCCATTGCTTGATATCTAGGCGAGATGGTCGTCGGGTGATGTAAAACTAGTATCTCGGCCTCAAACTCCCAGTATGCCTGCGGGTTTAATCGTGGTGACACCATGACCATGCCCTTCCTTATTGAAGAGCGCTTGATCTGAAGGACAGAGAAATGAGGAGGAATGTTGTAATGAACAGCAAGATATATACGAGATCCTATTCATGAACAAATGATTCAGAACCAGCTTTTAATGTGTCGGTCAAAACGATTCACTGACTGAGCGATTCTGATTCGGAGTAAATCGCTTGCAAACTAATCTCTTACTGAACTGATGATTCCGTTATGTCCGATGTAAATCAAGCAGGAACTGTTGTTGGTAAATTATAATACATATCTCACTCCATTTAGCAGTGAACAGAAACAACGCATTCTAATTTAGAATGTGACGCTGATTAAATGTAATTAAATATATTTAATTACATTTAATCAGTGTCACATTCTAAATTATTGTGCTAATGCTGCACCAAAACAAAGAGCTAGCGAAATGCTTTCAGTTGATTACATTTCTTAAAAACACTGGTGGCACATTTACCACTAAACCTGTTCAGTCGAAATGTATTTAAGTCGCGCTTTATAACAACTTTGATCACTAAAAATATAAAAAATGAGAGGTAAATGCATATTTTATGTGAAAACGAAAATGTATATGAATTAAAACGTCAAGACATTTCTTATTATTTGAACGTACATGCATGATCATTATGATATGTAACAATTAAATGCTTAGAAATTAAAATTATTTTAAAGTGTTTTTGTAGGAATTACGTTTCAGTTAAGAATTTCCCGTCTACGACTTTGGCGACCACAAAACTTGATGTAAAATAAATATAATAGCCAGTTTCAAATAAAATACAGTCACTCACATGTCGGGCTGCAGGTCCAGTGATGCTGCGCCGTTCAGAGACACGATCACACAGGTTCCAGGGGCCCACAGTCCACTTTAAAGTGTCCGATCAGTTCATTATGCACGAGTAAAAAGGTGCTGTCGTTAATAACTTCATCCTTGCAGACTGAAATAATCGAGCATCCTAAAGTCCCGGAGCTGGGATCCTCAACTGCTCTCACTGAGACAGACTGGATAAACGCTCAGCGCTCTTCCAAGCACACTTACTACACGCGCGCACACACGCAACCGCTAGGGGCCACGATGGGAACACGATGCCCAATATAACATAGCTGTTGTTTCCCAAATTCTGTGTTTTACATTTATGAATATCCTTTTGATTTTATAATACCACAGTAAAAACCAATTAGGTTTAATTATACTAAATGTGTTTCGTGTTGTGCCTGTAGTAGTCGTTATTGCATGTGAAGTAACAGAAAATGTACCATTTACCACGACTTAACGGGTCTAATCAGCTGGTGGATCATGTTTTTTTAATGTAAGCAAAAAGTCAAACAACTTTAATGGAAATCATTCTTAAATAATTAAATTATTTTTTAATTATTGCAACCCAAAATAAACTTGAACTGTAAATTATTATGTTATTTCAAAGATATTTTACAGACTGTGATAATTAACAAACTTTCACCAGAAGAGAAAGTGAAAACGCGTGACTTTTAAATGACATGGCGATGGACTTTTATTTTGAAAAGGCGCTTCTTACGCGCTTTTGTCAATACGGTTCAACAGTGTCCGCCAGCTTCACGCAGCTGTGGAGCGTTCTGGGTTGAGCAGGTTGAGCTGATAAGTCTTTTTCTAAAAAGCCACAAAATATTCGGATTTTACAATTGCATTTCACTTGAACGTCTCTAATCGGTCGGCGGATCTGATCTCGGTGAAGGTATGAGTCTAAAAGAGTTGTGATGTGGTTTTTGGGCATGCTTTGGCCCTTTATCTGCTGTCATTGATGTAAGGTACTCTGAGGCCCTGATGTACTCATCATTTATTTCCACAGTTTTTAGGGCCCAAACATGACACATTAAAGTTCTTAACCTTGTTATGTATTTTCTGTTTGATATGAATTGGTCCACCCAAACATTCAAAACGAAACATTGCAAGTGCTTTTACTGTAGTACTGCTGCTGTCAATGCTGCCTTGTATCCAGCATGAAACCAAAAACCTCCATATTGATGTTGTTTTTGTTGGATAACTTCCTGAAACACAATTTACAAAAGCATTCATTCAATAGGCATGCTTACTAATGATTCAACTTTGGAGCTGCCAGGGTAATCAGTGGCATTTTGCTTCCTGAAATAGTTGATCTCATGTTCAAACCACAAGATACAGATGACCCCTGCTTTCCTTTCTGTGCTTCAGTTTAGCTTGAGGATCTGGGCATGATAGTGGGTGGATCGGTTATTTATCTTTATTACATAATTGTAGTATTATTTAGTTACCTCACAACCAAGCTGACAGTCTTTTTTTGTATTTGGGGGAAGATGTCACAGGCCAGGTTGGACAACCTGTGATTCTGGTTTTGCTGTATGAAAGGTTATGAAGCATTGTTTGGTGGTATTCTGTTTTATAATTTGGAAGGAATTCTAAGGGATCTTCATTGGATTTTTCTTTGGATTTAATCATAACCAAACCAGATCATTTAGAACCAGTGTTGTTATTGGTAACCACAACTAATATTAGTAATACTTGTTTTTGTACAAAATAAATATAAATATTAGATGACAACTACACCTAAAGAACTACAAAAACCAAAAATAAGACATTCATGCCATGGCACTAAATGGAAAAAAACAAAAAAAGTTTGTATCAGATAAATTCTAAGTAGTAAAGTTTACTTTACGTTTACTTTAATATTAAAGTATTACAATTACAAAAAATAAATGAAATAAAAATAGTTAAAGTTAATAGAATAAAAACATGATAAAAGTAATGGAAAAGGACCAATGCCCACATACGAAAGTTTACTAAACGTAGATAAATTAAAATGAAAATAGTAAAAAATGAAGCGAATTCAAAATGTTCAGCACAGTACTGGAAAGATTCACACCAGAAAATCCAAACTTGTGTGCATCCATTTTTTTTTTTTTGTTTTTGTACATTTCTTACTGCATTTAGCAGACGCTTGTATAATTCCAAAGCGCTTACGTGCATTCAGGCTATCATGTTTGAGATCAGTATGTGTTTTCCCTGGGAACGATCCCCGCTACCTTGCGCTGCTAACGCAATGCGACCACCACTGAGCCACAGGAACCAATCATTCCCTGTGGAACAAGCCCATCCACAATCCATTACAGATTGTATTTGATTCTTCAGCCTGGGATACACACAATACACGATTGTTGCCCGATTTTCCCACCGATTTACTGTCTGGAGAAGTTGACACTAGTTGCCAAAAGTCAGTGCCAGTCTGCAGATTGGAGTTGACAGATTCCATAGAAAATCGCAAGTGTATGATGGTCACAGACTACGATTTATTTTAGCTTTTCAGCCATTTTAGAAGACATGGTTGGTTCATTTGGCACGATGTCTAGCAACAAGGCCACGTTCCTGCCAGGATTTTTTGTTGTGCTGGAACAACTTGAAAGCTGGTATTGTGTGAGCCCAGTCATGTCTGTAATGGTGGCCAGTTCTGCCTTTGTCACTGTTTACAAGTCGAATAAGTGTATTATGCCTAGTGTTTTAAAAATCTGTTCATATTTTTAAAGTCGTGTTGTTGTGTATTCCAGTCGTTAGAGGATTCCTATTTGATCCCATTTGAATCTTTTCAGATTGGTTTCAAATCAATGTATGATAGAATTCCAATAGGAATTCCGTGCACATTCCTTTAGAATTTTTTGATTGATTGACATGTTTAGGTCCTCACATCACAGGCCTCCTCCTCTTTCCCTGTAGATGAATGGAGCAGCTTTCCCCTCTCCCACAGCCGAGATGGCGGAGATGAACCGGATCCACTATGAGCTGGAGTACACAGAGGGCATCAGTCAGAGAATGCGTATTCCTGAGCAGCTCAAAGTGGCTCCGTATGACCCTGAAGAGCAGGAACTTTCAGAGCATGAGATGCTCCACACGGCAATGATGCACGTTCCCGAGAGAATTGTAGTGGCAGGTATGAAATGGCAAGATCTTTGCACATTAAAGTGGGATAGAAGAGTGTATTGAGTGCTGCAGTGATGATTTTTGTTGGCTAACCCAGAAGTTCGCATCACCCTGGTTCCCTTGACAAAAACCCAATAGGATTTTTCCATTGGCTTTTGGATTATTGCCGAAAATAGGCTCTGTGACCAACACAAGTTCGTGATACGCACATATTTTGTTCATCATGATAATATTCACAAATTAACACAACTTTTATGAATTTTGAAGCCTAAATACAATCACCAGAAATAAAAAGCTAAACATATGCCGAGCATGAATACACCACATAAGCTTCGACATGCTTTCCCCTCACTTTTTATTTAAAAAACATTTTCCCTGAAAGTTTGAGTTAAAATAGTTTTCAAGAATGTGATTTTAAACACAATGATGCTATAAAGCAGACTAGTAAATTTGATGTATTTTATTTAGAATTAAACGTGAAAATCTTGTTAAGCACAGACCTTTTTTCAGGCATTTAACTATACACTCATTGAAGAAACTCACTGGCATCAGGACGATGCAACTGGAATTGCTACTTGACCTTATTTCGTCTATTTGGAGTTTATATCTCGCAATTCATGTCCGCAATCTGACTCTATATACACTCGCAATTGCGAATTATAAAGTTAGAATTGCGAGGTATAAACTCGCAATTATGAGAAAAAATTCCATAATGTGTGGAACACAAAAGAAGATTTTATTTTAGTAAATATTCTCTGAGATTTTTGTTTATATAATAAAAAGTTGTTTTGGACCCCACTGACTTTCATTTCTCTTTTGTAGGAGACAGTAATTCCATGCAGTTTCCCAGAGATCTGGACCTCATCCAGTCCACCCCACTGGAGTCAACACTCTCCCTCAAGACACCACCTCGGGTCCTCACACTCAGCGAAAGGCCCATCGACTTTCTCGAAATGGAGCAGCCGAGCTCCGCCAGTCAGCCCAGCGAAGAAGTAAGTGGGGCAGACCACATTTAGCAAGACGGAAGCTGTGTAAATGTGACTGGTAATGAAAAGCACTAAAAAAAGAATAACAATGTGTCAGCTTGGGTTTAATAAAATGAGGAACCTGTCTGTATTTACTTTTTCTGCTTCATGCAGGTGCGCATGCAAACCAGGACACGTAGAGAGCGCTCGGTCAGCGAGAACACAAGTGTGCATCACAGTGGCCAGCTCGCCAGAAACGACTCCATGTGAGTGCAAAGCCACGAATACACATGCATATGCACTTTCGTTTCACCTCTGCCCTGTCAACATGGCCCTCTCACTCAATTATATGTTTTTCCTCCTCCCTGGTGTTTCTCTTTCTCCTTTCATGATGCTGACTCAAAGGGGGTGAGTTAGAACCATGCACGTACTGTATATTGTATAGTTTCAAGCCCTTTCGGTTTGGCTTTTGTGCTTTTTTGTCCTTGTTTAAGCCCCTCAGTGCACAACATCGGGATAGTGGTTTGGGTGGCCGTGTAGTTTAAGTTGCTTTGTTGTAGCAGGGGGAGGAAGGGGTGTTCCCTCCTGCCATGACTGCTTGCAGCTCTATTCTACTCTTATGGTTTCGTTATTCTATTCTATTCTATTCTAATGAATGGCCACTCCTGGCATCGAGGAGCTGTTCACACGGAGGGTTTGTACTTAAAAAAAACAGATCAGTCATTTTTCTTCAGCCTGTTGTTTCCTTGTTTTGACATGCTTGTGTTTTCTGTTTTCCGATTGGCTGGTCTGTCAGTAAAAGTACGTAAACCCACCATTGACCAGCATCACTTTTTCTTTTTCTAGACCCCAATAAAATGAAGACTAGTACGGCTTCTGCTACTAATCTAAATGCGTCACGTCCATCAGCCAAACTGTCTTTTATCAAAGTTTAGATTTTTACCATTTGTGACCCTAGACCACAAAGCCAGTCTTAAGTCGCTTGGGTATATTTATAGCAATAGCCAAAAAAAACATTGTATGTGTCAAAGTATTAGTTTTCTTTTCTGCACCGATCATTTAGATATTAAGTAAAGATCATGTTCCATGAAGATATTTTGTACATTTCCTACCGTAAATATATCAAAACTTAATTTTTGTTTAGTAATATGCATTGCTAAGAACTTCATTTGGACAACTTTAAAGGTGATATTCTCAATATTTTGATTTTTTTTGCACCCTCAGATTTCAGTTTTTCAAATAGTTGTATCTCGGCCAAATTTTGTCCTATCCTAATAAACCATACATCGATGGAAAGCTTATTTATTCAGATGCTGTATAAATCTCAATGTCTAAAAATTGCCCCTTATGACTGGTTGTGTGGTCCAGGGTCACATTTTTTTAACTAAATTTATGTTTAGTAAAAAGAACATTTTAACAGGATATAATATACTAATATAACATTTGTTTGTATTTAAATACACATTACCATTTAAAAGCTTAAAATTAAGATTTTTTTTAAAGAAATTAATAATTTTATTCAGAAAAGATGCATTAAGTTGATCAAAAGTGACAGTAAATATATTTAACTTTTTTACAAAAGATTTCTATTTTGAAAAAAAATGTTCTATTTAGCAAAGAATCCTAAACCAAAAGTATTACAATTTCTACAAAATATTAAGCAGCAACAACTGTTTTCAACGTTGATAATACTAATAAATGTTTCTTAAGCAGCAAATCAACATATTAGAATGAATTCTGGAGGATCATTGTGACACTGAAGAATGGAGTAATGATGCTGGCGTAGAAACAGCTGTTTTAAATTGTAATATTTCACAATATTACTTTATTTTTGTTTAATAAATGCGGCCTTGGTGAGCATAAGAAAAAATCCTACCAACCCTGAACTTTTAAGTTGTCGTGTTATTTAATTATGTAACAATATTAACTAATAATAAATTATATTAATTAACAATAAACAAAGTTAGCTATATGAATTAACAGTTCACAAAATCATCACTGTTACATCAGTAATTACACAAAACCTGTTTAGAACATGTCCAAGTCTTGTATGAACAAATATGCTTAATTAATAGTTAATAATTTTTTCTTTAAGAAAAATGGGGCTGGTGAAATATGACCTAGACATGAGATTCACATAACAAATACCTGAGCTGTATTTATGATGTGCATTATTTTTGAAGCAGACTGCTTTAAGGATCTCAGAGGTTGAAGTTGTGTCTGGTTGGATTAGTGTAGATGGATTCTACAGTTCAGTAAACAGTAAATCGTTTACATCGTCTGATGTGAGTTCAGCCATTTTAAATCCACTTTTGAGGTTGTGATATTTAGAGACCCCTGTGTGTGTTTGTGTTGTTAAAAGGGTGAGATTTTGCTTGTTGAAGGGTTTGTATTTTAGGGCTGGACAATAATTCAATATCAATATGTATCTAAATTTTTTTTCAATAACGGTGATATGATTTTTAAACACATTTCCTATATACATTACCAGTGTTTCCCATACAATTATTTATTTGTGGCGCTTCGTTTGATAAACATGAGCACTGCAACGTTTCAAACTCATAACACGGCGCGGTGTGTTTTTTATGAATTAGGGCTGCCGATAAATCACATCTAAATTTAATGTCACATCTCGTTTTTTTTTTCCCCCCCCCCCCCGTAAAGCCGGTTCGGAATCAGCGTAAATCCATCACGTGCGTCGCTTTACATTGAGCAGCATTTACGACAGAAGAGCCGTTGGTCACTGACAGGCTGCGCAAAAAAATCGCGCGATTCTGAACGTGGTTTTTGTGCATGTTAAAGCCGCTGATTACAGAACCGCTTAACTGACAAGATGCCACCTTAAATAATCGCATGCAGTTTAGCGTGCAATCCCTAATATGAAATGTATCTGAAGGGAATCGACTGTCTTCAGAATAGTTTCGATGACATTTTCATTTTATCTGATAAAGTAGCGTTCATGATCGGAGCTGCTTTGTTTACAGCCATTACTGGGGAAACCGCTTTTTCTGCTGCTCTAATAGTGCCTCCTGCTGGCAGACAATCAGTTTGAATTTTCAATAATAAGCCCGTCTCCAGCAAAATGTTTTTGTTGTTGCTCAATTTTTTTATTTTCTGCAGCAACTTTTCATATTCTTTATCCTAGCTGAAGCACATTTGTTTCAATCTATAAGAATAATCAGCCTACACTACCAGTCTAAAGTTTTTGAACTGTAAGATTTTTAATGTTTTTTTTTTTTTTTTTTTTTTTTTTGCTCACCAAGGCTGCATTTATTTTATCCAAAACGCAGCAAGAACGGTAATATTTTTGATTATCTTTACTATTTAAAATACTACTTTTCCTATTGAAAGCAGTTCTTTAATCTTCAAAATAATTCATAATATACTGACTTGATTATGAGTCACTACTTAAACAGTTGGAGAATATTTTTGATGACGATCAGTATTTATCTGAAATAAAAAGCTTTTATAACATTATACACTATTCCATTCAAACGCTTGGAGTCTTTTTTTGTATTGTTGGGGGGGGGGGGGGTTTATATACAGTTTATTTAGCACTACCGCAATTTTATTTATAATACTTTTATTTAGCAATGATGATTTAAATTGATCAAAAAGATTATAATGTGACAAAGATTTCTATTTCAAATAAAATGCTGTTCTCTTGAACCTTCTATTTATCAAAAAACACTAATACAAATCTACTCCTGACTGTTTTTCACACAAATAAATGTTTCTTGAGCTCCAAATCAGAATATTAGAATGATTTTTTGAAGGATCATGTGACTGGAGTAATGTTGCTAAAAATTCAGCTTTGAAATCACATGAGTAAATCACATTTTAAAATATTTTCAATTCAGTTATTTTAAATAGTAAAAAACAGTTTTTGCTGTATTTAGGATCAAATAAATACAGGCTTGGTGAAAATAAGAGACTTCTTTATAAAACATTAAACATCTTACTGTTCAAACACTTTTGACTGGTAATGTATGTCAGTACCATAGTTTGATATAAGGTAAACATTAATTTATTTGTGCTGGTTTTTTTCTTCTTCTTTTCTTTAAATATTATATAATTTTATAGGAGAGCTTTCATAGACTTGGAAAATTCATTTTTCAGAAGTTTGTAGGTACAGACATCTGTTGTGGCGTTCTTGGCCGTTTTTACGAGGCTTTTTTTTATAGTGTTGATATCGATATCGGAATTATATTGTATCTACCGAAATTAAGAAATATACCGTGATTTAAATTTTGGCCATATCGTCCAGCCCCAGGTTTTTGTAACCTAGTGTTGTTTAGAATATATATATATCTTATTATATATACTATATATATATATATATCTATATTTGGTGAGACTGTTTGACCCTGTTCAGTCTTTATTTTCTCCGCTTTTATTCATTTCTTTCTCCTTCTTTTTCCTTCTTTCTGACCTAAATTTGTTGGACTTTCTCTCTTTCTTATCTTTCTACCTTGTTTCCTTTCTTGTACTTTCCGTTACCTCTCTCTCTCTCGCTCCTCTCTCTCGCTCTCTCTCTCTCTCCTCTCTCTCGCTCGTGTGTGTGGTTGTTTTTGTGTGTGTGTGTGTGTTTGTTGTGTGTGGGTGTGGTGTGTGTGGTTTGTGTGTGTGTGTGTCTCTCTGTTTGTGTGTGCGCGTGTGTGTCTGTGTGTGCGTGTGTCAGTATGACTGCCTCCCCCTCTGCTGCATTGCGCACTATGGCTCCTCTCGGTGGTGCCGAGGACGGGTTTAACCTCTTCAACGCCCGCGGTGTCCTTTCCTTCATCCAGTCAACCACACGTCGGGCCTACCAGCAGGTCCTGGAGGTCCTGGACGAGAACCAGCGCAGGTGACCTTTGACATCAGACCGCCTGAATCTGCCATGAGAGACTGACTTTTGGCTAAATTAGATGTTGCTTCACTGAGTAACCAATCAAATGTGTTAGATTAGGCCAGGAACAAAGTCCTCTACGACAGATAGACATTCACGTGTCACTCTGATTTGGTGAGAAAATACACTAAGCATATTAGGACTGACAGACAAAAAGTCCTCCTCAAAATGTCATACTTTAAACAACAAAGCACAACACCCTACACATTTCAATTTTAGGAGGTAGTTTGTTAAATGACAGCTTGTGTTGTTTGCTGTTGGATGTGGACACGCTGCTTTCCTAAGCTCCATTTCTTCCTCAGCCTCTTGGTTTGGGGTTTTGTGTTTAGCATGAGTAGTAATGTGCGCAAGATTTTATTTCTTTCTCTTTTGTTTGAATCCTTTCTCTTTTTCCCCTGAGCTTTTAGATTTCAGTTAAGTTTACACAAGCAGTTTGTGGCATTGCTGTATTTTTTAAAGAAATGTTTGTGTTCATTACAAGTTCAAGATCTATTGACAGCATTTCTGGCATGATAACCACAAAAAAAAACATTATTATTTTAATTAAATTAAGAAAAAATCAGCTATATTTAAAAAATGAAATGTGAAGCTTGTTTTTTTGTTTTTTTTACATGAGAACTTATTATATTTAGATTATTTTATTATTGTAATATTCCTTAAAATACCAACATACATTTATTTGATCACAAATACAGTAACCAGTAATTACAATTTAAAACAACTGTTGTTGTAACATATTTTAAAGTGTAATTTATGGCTGTGATGTAATTAATTTTGCAAATGTAGTTTAAACTAAATTTCATGCAGCTATTACTGCAGTCTTCAGCGTCACATGATCCTTCAGAAATCATTTTAATATGCTGATTTGCTGCTAAAGCAACAATTTTTATTATCAATGTTGAAAATGGTTGTAACTTATTTATTTTTGTACTTGGGGACATACAAATTATTTTCTTTGTATTCTAGATTATGCCACAAATGCTGTGAAATGATTCAGCCTTACATTGAATACGGAACATTCCTTTAATTTGGGTTTCTGTGAATACCTGCACTGTACGGGTGTTATTCATGAGCTCATTTCCTGTGCTCTGTGACCTGCTTGGCATTAACTTCAGTTTCACTGACAGGCACTAAACTCTATTGTAGGTTTGTGTAAAACCACTGTCTGAAAATGAGACTAAAATTAATATTGTTGTGTTTACATCTGTGCAGTTGGCTGGTTTCTTTTGCAAGGTTTATTTGATTAGAAAAAATGTTGACAGGGTCTGTGAGACAAAGACCACCTGCAGCATATACATATTTTATATTAGTTAAAGCGCATTTGCATGTTATTAAAGTTGTCTGTCTGTGTATGTCTTCTTTGGTCCTTTCCTTCTCTCACTTTCTCCATATCCGCTTCTCAGCCAGCCATCTCTTAGAGGGGGTTCAACCCTTTCTAACCCCCAGCATGACAACAGGTAACTTCCTCTCATCTCTTCCCTCTCATCTGTTTTTTCTCTCAATTTGTTTTTCTCTCTGTCCTCTCAATACATTCTCAGTGTCTTATGAAATGAAATAATGTATTTGACAGGCATGCCCTGGCCCCACTGGACCCGACTATAGAGGGAGGAGCAGATGACATGGCTGTCGTGGACGCCACCTCTCTACGCAGACAGGTATTATTCCGCTGCTTAATATTGTGCAGTGTTTAAAAAAAAAAAACTTAAAAGATAAAAACATATTTTTTGCACACTAGCATTCAAATGTCTTTGGAAAAAAGTATCTTATGCTCACCAAGGCTGCATTTATTTGATTAAAAATATAAAACAGGACAAAAAATACCTGTGATGCAAAGCAGAATTTTCAGCATCGTTACTCCAGTCTTCAGTGTTGCATGATGTTTCAGAAATCATTCTAATATGCTGATTCGGATGCCTTTATTGATCTTTTTATTATTATCAATGTTGAAAACAGTTTTGTGCTAGATTTAATATCATTGTGGAAACCTTAAAGGGATAGTCCACCCAAAAATGAAAATTTGATGTTTATCTGCTTACCCCCAGGGTATCCAGCTTTAGTGACTTTGTTTCTTCCGTAACACAAACGAAGATTTTTAACTCAAACTGTTGCACTCTGTCAGTCCTATAATGTCAGTGGATGGAATCACAGCTTTGAGAGTTATAAAACATACACAAACAAAACCAAAATAAACCCTGCGGCTCGTGACGACACAATGATGTCCTAAGACACAAAATGATCGGTCTGTGCAAGAAACTGAACAGTATTATTATAATTTTTTACCTCTGATTCACCGCAATTTCCGAACTGTCCTGAGCACGTTCGCGTCTTCTTAGTCAACCTGCGCGGGAGGTGTCTTCTCGTGCGTACGGCTGATCGCAGACTTATAAGTGATTTCTGCCACCTATCTCTCAGGACGCATTGCACAGGGGGTGCGTCCTAATTGAGATGTGTGATATGTCAATGGTCACAGGGTTGAGAGTCTCATCAAGCCGTGGAGTCACCATCCACTGACTTATAAGACTGACAGACTGCAAGAACTGTTTGAGTAAAACTCTTCGTTTTGTGTTCTACCTACGAACACAAAGTCGCCTACATCGGATGCCAATCTTGGGGTAATCAGATGCAAATCACTGTTCCTTTTTGGGTAACTATCCCTTTTAATAATTTTTTTTACAATCTTTGGTTCAACCGAAAAATTAAAAAGAACGAGCATTTTTTTTTTGGTACCATATAGGTCTTACTAATACTTTTGACCAATTACTGCATCCTTGCTGAATAAAGTATTAATTTCTTACATTACATATGTCAAGCTGAATCGGCGTTTGCAGCTCTTGGAGGAGGAGAACAAAGAGAGAGTCAAGCGAGAAATGTTCATGTATTCCATCACTGTAGCTTTCTGGCTTATCAACAGCTGGGTGTGGTTCCGTCGCTAAAGCTACATGGACTCAGCAATGTGGGAGGGGCAAAATCAGAACTCCGCCCCTCTGCTCTATGTGTCAAACTTTAGCCATGTTTTTTGAATGGCTAAAACATTTTATTTTCTTCTCAGCAAGAGCAGTAAAGTCAGGGATAGCTTCTTTGTTTGAGTTTGTCTGTTTTTAATTTATTATCTAATATGATTTATACTTTTTATAATTTGTTCTTGTTCATATAATTGTTCTTTTTCTTGGTTTTGTACTTTTTGGGTTGTTGTTTTTTTTTTTTGTGTAAGCCAGCATGCACCTGGATGTATATATTACTTCACCTGCCTTTTAACTTTGGCTGTAATCTTTTTTTTTTCCCCTTAGGTTACTATACAAAAACTTTACAGAGCACAATGGAATGGAACGCACTGATATATCATAGACAAAAAATTCATATATCATAATAATATTTAGTGACTGTTTGTGGGATTTTGTACATTGTGTACAGCATGTTACTAGAAACATAGAAACCATACTTGTTAAGTGTGAGTTTAGTCATTGTTTATGTACAACAACCCATTATTGTAATATTCTGATGTTGTTATTTCTGCTACAACCTTTTCTGCAGGATATTACTGAAATGATACACGTTCAGTTTTCCTCTCACAAAGTCATAAACATTGTATTGCAGACGCTTTTATTTGAATAAATGACAACAGTAGTGAACTACACTATCTTGTCTGCTTTTAATCGTCTGGATTTGCTTGTTTGTTCTTTTTCTTCATTTCTGAAGATAAAGTATATTCTTGGTTCTAAGAATGACAGATTAAAGTAAAAAAAACAAAATCCAAACAAAGCGCAAATATGTACTCTTAGTGTTATTTGTCAGTGTTATTTTAGTATCATTGATATTATAGTATTTATTAATATTTTTGTATTATATTTTTAAGTTAAGTTTTAAGTTACATTTTAGTTATTTTGTTAGGTGTTTTTTTTCCCTATATAAATTAAAATAATTTTGTTTCAGGTTATTTGTCATTATTGCAGTATTCCAATTTAAGCTTATTCCAGTTAGTTGCCATGGCAATATTTCTAATTTTTGTTTAAGCTTTTCATCTAATATTTATATTTTATTTTTATTTCAGCTTTATTGCAATTACTGAAAATTTATTTTTTAATAGTTTTAGTTTTAATTAACAATAACAACACTGGAACTTATATTAAGTGCCATGGTCATTCATGCTTTTAATATTGTACTAAGTAAATGCCATATTGATGATTATTTAAAAAAAAAAGTTAAATAAAGATAAAAATAAGCATGTAATAATAATAATACACATGACATTGAGAAAAGTGCATATATTAATTTACAGTCTTCTTTACCCTGTTGTCCTAAAAATTAGCACGCACCTGGGATCCTTGGGTTAACGTTTAAAAAAGATAGTACACAACTATGGGTAATTACAGTCACTTTTGGCATGTTCATTTCTTAGTATGGAGTCCACCTTGACAGACACTATAAACTCAGCGCTCCGGACACGTGGTGGCGCTGTGGACAGTTTCCCTCTCGCTTTCCGTCGCCTCTTCGCGAAAGCGCAGTGTCATGGCGGCCCCCCCCCCCCCCTGCAGGGGCGCTCGTTAGTCGCGCTGTGTTACTCTGCATTACATCATGTGTGCAGAGAGTGAGCTCACACACATCAGAGAGCATGAAGGAGATGATGAGCTTAACACACCTCATCATGGAGATGAAGAGAAAGATGGCGGGACCTCCACCTCGCAAAGCCACGGTCATGTAGAACACTCAATGCCACTTATGCTTCTCTCCGCCGTGACTCAAATCATAGTGGAGCTTCCTACTTTACGTTTTTAATATTACGAGGGACCGATAAGTTTGCTATTATTGTGGTTTTTAGAAATATATATAATTATAATATATTTATATAGTATATATGTTTATATATATATAATAGATATAATATATAATAATATAATAATTCGTTGTCTACGTAGTTATCATCAGTTATTCTAGGCCTTTTGAAGATGAATTGGCATTTGATAAACATTCTTAACGGGATCTTTCCACCCAAAAACAAATTTAATTTTCTGTGTTTTTACAATCCTTATTTACATGTTTGTTCCAACCTGTAGTTTTACTATGTTAATGTCTAAACTACATTTAAATTACACAGCCAAATTCACTGTGTGTGTGTGTTTGTGGTGTGTGTGTGTGTGTGTGTGTGTGTGGTGTGTTGTGTGGGTGTGTGTGTGTGTGTGTGTGTTTGTGTGTGCACAGTGGATGGGATAAAATGCATAAGCACAAATTCTGAGTATGGTTTCCCTACTTTCCACACGGCACGTCACTTTCAAAGACATGTCTGATCTGAACTGTAAATCATGCTTTTTACAGTCATTTTACAGTTTAATATGTTACCATAGACATTGCCTTACCCTGCTCATGTTATTAATTTTGTTTGTGCAGGTCTTAAATTTGATCTTTAAAGTCCTGCAGATACCCTGAACCCTCTTTTCTCTTCCCATCAGCTCCCAGCAGCCAAACTTTGATTACCATGCTGAAGTGGAGGCTTTCAGTGCCCGACTGCGGGAGAGTTTCTCTCTGGAGATTCTGAAGACGGTGTTTGTGAACACGTGTTACCTGCGATCTGAGGAGGAGAGGAGGCGAGCGCTGGGCCTCGATTTGGAGACGACCACCCTCAACCTGAAAGACAACGGCGAGCTGTGTGCGCACGGTCAACAGTTCTCAAAGGTGAGAACACCGATGAGTCTCATGCTGGATTAATTGGAATGATATTCATATTCCTCTCCTTCTATTCTTATGTACAGGCTTTCCTCAGTGACTGGTGCAGGGGCAGCTTTCCCAGCCTGCCTGAGGAGGGTGTGGCAGCTGTTGTAGGCCACCTGACAGGGTCAGAGGTCATGTGTCACATCGCACGAAACCTCGCAGTAGAGGATTTGACGATGAGTGCAGAGTTTCCTGTTCCAGATGAAACCCTGCAAGGAACGTTCTTTGCTGTGATTGGTGCTTTGGAGCAGAGCAGCGGGCCTGTGCGAGCCGGGCTTTTCATTAGGGTAAGACAAGAGTCCCCTTAAAGTTAACTTTTCATGTTTTGTTTTTATATGAAATTGGTAATATAATGTGCACACTGATCAATTTTGAAATATATAATATTACGATTTTATACAAGACAGCATTTATTTGGCCAGAAAAGCAGTATAATGAAATATCATTATAATTTTATATAACAACGTTTTACTTTTAGCTTTATTTGTTTTTTTAGAGTATACATAGATATATTTTTTATTATTTTTTACCAACTTTGATAATTTTACATATACTTCTTAATATATATGATATATTTATATATTATATATATAAAAATCAAGGTGCTGTCAAAATTAGCGGAGTTAATGAATGCAACTAATTTTTCAGTTTACCTTCGTTATCTTCTTTATAGAGTATCATTTTAACAAAAAAATGTATTTTCAATTAATGTGTGTGTGTGGTGTATATTATATATGTTGTGTTGGAAAATAATTTACAATTATAAAAAAATAATTATTAATTATAGAATTTTTTGTATTTTGTTATATATATATATTGTTTACAGACCCTAATCTTTGTGCACTAAATGTTGATCCATCTGTTGGGTGTGTGATTTTGCAGGATTTCCTGGTGACTCAGCTAATAGGGAAAGATCTGTTTGACATGTGGAAAGTGGTTGATCCCATGGGGCTGCTGGTTAAAGAGTTGACCTGTAAAGGTATAGCTCTACCCGAGCCCCGCCTCATCCGGTCTGCCGGCGCCAGTACTGTCCTCCCTCTCTATTTCGTCGGCCTTTATAGGTATGATACAAGGGTTAATAAGCTTTGTTGTTTATTTCACTTAAAGTTATTTAACATTTATGAAGCATTGGGTAATGTCATGCTGCTAAGTATCTATATTCTCCACGGTCTGTAAATGAATCTCTAGTTGATCAATCTGAAGTGTCTCAGGGTTGAGTCAAATTTATTCTGGTCTCCTCCAAGAAACAATTTCAGACCCACTGCTACAGCGTGCAATCAATACTCCTCTCAGTTTAGGTTTTTGATTGATTTTTAAAATGTCAAATCTTTTTTTGCCTCTCTTATATTGTGTCAGTGACCGTAAGCTGCTGGCTCAGGGTCCAGGCGAGACTGTCCTGGCAGCCGAAGAGGAGGCAGCACGCGTGGCTCTGAGGAAACTCTACGGCTTCACCGAGAACCGCAGACCGTGGGACTACACTGCCCCCCATGAGCAGCTTCAGAAGCCCAGCACACAGGCTCTCACCAGCGGATAAATGACACTGACTACAGGAGTCAATGTTTTGTACTGTAGCTTAAAGAGCAGATTCCAGTGGGACACTTTTTGAAGAACCGACATTCACCCTCATCTGCTTTATCACAATTATATGTAGAGTGAAACTCGATTTCTTTTGCTGAAGTGTGGCTGTGGAGTTACTGGAGTCCAATTTAATATGCTAGAAAAACTGAAACTCTTGATGTACCACAGACTATGGCAATTAAAAACTTAATGTATATCTACCTTAAGAGCATTCTTCTGCTCTGCAGGTGCACGTTCTTTAGATGTGTTGCTACATATAAATTGATGTATATAAATGTTAAGCTTTGGTTGCTAATAAACATTTCTGAACAAAATGTTCCACTTGAAGTGTTCAGTCTGGATGGAATGCAAAAATAATTTTTAGGCAGAACTTTTAGTGTTGTCATGGATACTGGTTTTGCATGGTGGCTCTGAGTTTGTCACCATAAAGATATTTAACTCCTCTAATCAGCCAGATTCTACTTGGCCAGCAGTCGTACAGTCATAGTGATGATTAGAAATGCAAATAATTGCTAGATATTTCTGAATGTTAAATTATTGTCAAAATTATGTTTGAAGATTCCATGTGTTAAATGTTTTCCTCCTTTATCCATCTTGCTACATCTCTAATCTTGATGAACCCTGATGAGCAAACCATCATGATCATTTGTTTTAAAAGCCAGCCAAACTTAAAATAAACTTGTAATATAAAATAGACTAATCTGTAACTTAGAATTTAACTTAAAAATCTTTCATAGAAAGTTTTGGTAGGTTTTCCTTTAGGTGCCTCATCTTTCTTTCATTGATTTCTTTAACACATTAAAATATTGTATTTGCATGCATTGTATAGAGAGAGGAATTCTAGGGGATGTGTTCATAATTTAAATTATATGTAATTATGTCTAAATTATACTGAAAAAAATGGTGTACACTGTAAAAAGGTTTTTTGAAGTTGCATATAAAACAATTACAGTATGATTTACAAGAAAACTATTTCAGTCTTTCTAAATTTCCCATTTAATTCAGTATGTGAAAATTGTTCCTACACCATTTTTCCAGTGTAGGAGTTCATTTGAAACCGTTTAAAGGGGTCATATGATGCTAAAAATAACTTATTTTTTGTATTTTGTGTAATGAAATGTGTTTATTCGGTTTAAAGTAAAAAAAAAAACATTATTTCCACATACTGCGCATTATTGTTTCTCCTCTATGCCCCAAATTTCTGAAACGTGTCGATTTTTACAAAACTCATCGATCTGAAAAAGCAGGTGTGCTTTGATTGGCCAGCTATCCAGTGCGTTTTGATTGGCTGAATTCCTCAAGTGTGTGACGGAAATGGTACGCCCCTTACCATACTGTGATGCTGTGTCCCGGCTGGAGCGACGAGACAAAACCAATAAAACCTATTATAAATTAGGCATTTGTTGCATCTAGTGGGGACGTAATTATGGATTATAATGACTTGTACTTTCTTTTTATGCGTTGCATTGCATCGCGCCGCGTAAACATAAACCTCTGCATTTTTGATCAGAGAAATGACAAACAACAAGCGCTATTCTACACTGCTCAAAACTCACGTTTGAATCCTCAGTGGCAAATCCTTTAAAAATGAAAACGTACTTACAGTCTGAGTCAGAACAGCCGCATTGTGAGTTACTTACAGTCTACTCTTCCAGGATCAGGAAACGGTCCTCCATAAACTGTGCTGCACACATCTGGATATTTGGTTTAAACTGTTCTGGAACATTGTAAATACAACATAACCACTGATTTCTAGTCATGTCCACTTTTGGAAGACCAAACAAAGTAGTTCTCAAAGCACTTTCACAAAACTAAAAACACAGCGGCCTAGTGTAAGCCGCCCCGGCTTAGCGTGAGTTGAGGCCGGGATAGAGTGAGTTGAGGCGGCGGGGTTGAGAACGGCGCAGTCGGCGGATCCGACGAAGGAGCGGCAAGCACATGTGACGACCCCGGGCTTCGTCCACGGTGAAAGCCGATCCGGTGATCCACAGCACTAAGTTTATGTATTTCCTCAGCGACCAGCACGGATCAGCTCTAGGCATGACGAAGCAGATATCATCCTCTTTTGGAAGACCAAACAAAGTAGTTTCGCTTTCACAATGAAGCAGACAGCGTCTTCACGACATGGCGGCAGCGGCAACAATACTACAGTGAGAATAAAGTTACGCCTTTTATCTTTGCATGAACATTTGGGCGGCGTTATGCAAAACTTCCCACATAGTGAGGTAGATATGTGGGGTCGTGTTAGAACGAGCAGTTTTAGGTAGGTGTGGCTGACTCTTAACTTTTATAAAGAATATCTCTTTGGATTTGAGACTTTAGTCTTTGCAACTTTACAGATCTTCTTTATGCACCAAGAGCTTGTAACACTCCAAAGAGAAAGGAAAAATTTAAATCGCATCATATGACCCCTTTAAGGTCAAGACACTAAAGATATGTGATTACAGAAATGTGAGAAATATACAGCATTAGGTCAATGCAACACTGCTTTATTTAATTTACGCGGCTTCATTTACCACTTCATTATACATACCCATGGCCATCTTTTAATAAAGTCGATTTATGTCCTCGGCGAAGCCAAATCCTCTGAATTAGGTCACTCTCGCAGAGAATTGGAGCCGGGGTATAGGCTGCTGTGTTATTGCGATACGTCCATTGTGTTCCTCTAGAGGGCGCTGCGGGTTAAGAACATTTAAATGAGGGCGAGAGCGTGCACTCGAGAAGTCTTGTGGGCGGGGCGCGATTGTGGTCACGTGATCCTAGTTGGCGCCTTGTGATCGATTAGTAACTAGAGTTCTCGCTCTGGTGCTAGTGGGTTTGTTACACAAAAACATCATGTTTTTTTCTCACTTATAAGTACGAATATTGAGCGAAGCTTTTATGAGTGTATATTTCCATATAGATTTACACCGCACAACAAGTCTTACGGACAGTTTTAGCATTGAGTCCTTTGGTGGCGCTTCCGGTGAGTCCTTCTCCTCGCCCCCTGTTGGTCGTTATATTAAACTGCACGCAATAGAACTGAATACAGAGTGGGAGGGCTGGCCGTTGAGTCGCTCACTGTGGCAGTGAAAGTAGGGTGGGCAGGCTGGCTGTTAAAGAACGTGCCTTGCGCCTCAGGACCCTCCTCTCTTCGCTACGGCGCTTTTCGCCCGTTGTTCGCGAAACGTGAGGCCCTTTGGAAGAACTCCGGTCCGTCTTACCTTCCCTTTCCCGGTGATACGATTTAAAGGAGGACCCTGTCTAATATCAAACACATATTGGATTAGTATTATACTATTATTTTTTAATTGACCGACGTTATATTAACGGCTCCGGCCATGGCAGCCAGCGCGAAGCGAAAGCAGGAGGAAAAACACCTGAAGATGCTGCGGGAAATGACGAGTTTGGCTCCCAACCGAAAGTGCTTCGATTGCGATCAGCGCGGCCCGACCTACGCCAACATGACCGTGGGCTCGTTCGTCTGCACGTCCTGCTCAGGCATCCTGTGAGCCACCCTCCTGTCTATCTCTGTCTGAGCCTCTTTATTTTCACACGCCGGCTGTGTCTCAAACCCTAGTGGGCTGCCTGTCTAGACATCATAACCGCATCATTATTAGCCATTACATGTCTAGTTCGGCAGCTCTATAGGTTTTGAAACCGATTGTTTTAACCCAGCTGTTCAGCCATTTACATAAATGTTATTGTTAGGGGGTTTAACATGTAAATGGGTTGTTGTCTTATTGGGGGTTGGTAATCTGTCAGTTGACCAGGCGTGATGGGTGTGTGGTTGGGCTAATGCAGTAACATCATGTGTGTCTTGCTCTCAATCCATTTCAGCAAGCTTGAGCAGCTACCTGTGGGCATATCACTGGTCTTTTCGTACTCGTGTCCTGCATTGTCGTATCTAGCAGTAAGGACTGGCCCTTGTGGATCAGATAAACCTCTATACAGCATGTGGAAGAGCTGGATAGTCAGAGACACATGCTGACATGTGGCAAAGGGTGTGTTCACCCCTGCAGTATTGTCCTGATAGCGGAGGGCTTGACAATCCCTAAACGAAGCTGAATGTTGCTTGTATGGTTTAGATCAGAGGAGTGCTAGGTGATCTGTTAAAAAGATTGAGAAATCATTGGCGGGTAAAAAAAAAAAATGTCATAAAATAAATATATTTTAAAAAATATTTAAATAACACATCTAAAAGTACAGTACTATACTGAATAGTTAGGTAGACATTCTGTTAGATGGTTTTTTATTAATTTATTAATTTATTTTTTAGATATTGATCTTGCCGTCTACACTATAGTACTGTACTGATGTATTTAAATATTTAAAAATATTTCTTTTGATAATTTACTTTATTCATATTATTTACTTAGTTATTTTTTGATTATTTGTTTATATTTACATCTAACTAAATACTTCAAAATAAAGAATTTATTCAAATGAATTGAAAAAAGATTTAATTATAAGTATAGTAATAGTAGAAAAAATAGAAATGTAATAATAGAAATGTAAAAAAAGCTACTTTTTAAATTTTAGAATAGAGGGCCTTCATGATCATATTTGGGGTCTGTGGCATTTGAAAGATTTAAAACGTCTAGTGTGGATAACATAGGTACATATGGTCATCCTGATCTATTGTTGGCATTGTTCAGTCTTCAGCATGCTTTTTGATATTGGATGTTGAGTCCTTGTGTAGATTTTTACACTGAAGTCTTTTCCATGTAATTTACTCTTACCTTGTTAGTTGATAAACTCAAATTCAATGAATGCTGAAACATGCCATTAAATTGGCAGAATCTTCATCGAATGATGCATTTAAAGTGCCGTTGTATCTTAGATAGATAATTTATGAATTTACCTGTTATGGTGAACAGTTGTGTGTCATGTATCAGCATTTTAGCCCTGTAGTGTAACAGGCATCTAGTTCAGGGGATTTTGGATTAAGAGTTGGAAATGCTCCTAAATTAATGCCTTTTTAATTCAGATCGCAAGAGTCATCCTGCAAGTATGTGATGCAGAGTTTCTTGAATTTAAGTAAATGTTCAAAATAAGCAAACCACATTCCTTCATTGCATCTATGAAGCTGACAGCCATGGTTCCCTGAATTAATAGGAATCACCTTTTTTGCACATGGGTCAGTCTTTTTTTGGGGGGGGGTGATTAACTCTATTTATTGGTATTGCAAAACCACAAGGTTTTTAATGGTTTTTACAATTTTGGACCACTTGAGATGGAATGGCCCACATAATTTTTTGTCTTATAAACTTATTTCATGTATATTTATTGAATTTTACATCAAGACAGTCACACTGTTTAAATATCTTCTTCATTGGTTTACAGAATTAATTAGTAGTATTATTATAACATTAATTAAATTGCTTATATGTTTGAAGAGCACACTGGCACAGTATTGCTGATGCAGACGGTGGGCTAAATGTCATATTTGAATAAATGTGTGCATTCCTGCAGTGTAATTCAATCCTAATTTTATGCTTGGTTTGCAATACGATTTTTCCCATTTTTACACATATTTGTCTTGATATCAGAATTTAAATAAAATAGTCCATTTGAAAGCATTTTTCATTAATTCTCCTAATATGCACTCAGTCATAAGCTCAAAGTCTTCATGAAGAGTCAGAATTGGTTGGTGTTAGTTATTTAAATCTGTGCTTCTGATGATGAGTTGTCTCAGAGTCTAAACTTGTCTGAAGTAGTCATGTCTGAAACATAAGGGTTTGCTTAAGAAAAGGGTTTGATTTCCCAGCAGTCAAGTGGATGAGAAGACAGTTCTGTTAGACTTGAGAATCTTTACATCTTTGAGTTTTTTTGAGTTCTTGCAATCGTTTTGAGTCCAAACAGTCACATTTAAGCCACTCCCTCAAAAGTCAATGAAATGTTTGAGAATGATCTCTCACTGTATCCCACGAAAGTACAGGAACCATCTGCCTTCCCTGTTAGCACTTCAGAGAGAAATGCAACAAACAGTTCAATATATTGGCACTGTTTCTGAGTAAAGCTATTGATAAATGGTCTTGCTTTAGTGCGGTGTGGTTTGATGTCCTCTTGTTGTCCAGATACTGAGATCTCTGGAATGTCATTCTGAGTGACCTCGCTACAAAATTACAAAGAAATGTTCAATAACTCTCCAAAAAAGCCGAGCAGAGGGGATAGTGAGATGGGTGCGATCGATTGAGCAAATAAAATAAATATCAGTGTGTTGTTCTAGCTGAACACTTCTGGAGTCCTGGAGTGAGGAGAGGGGTTCAGGATCATGTTAGTTCATTTGGAAATGGTGTCAGGTGTATTTGAACAAGCCTGAGCCCAGCTGTGAGGGCTGATAGTTAGTTGTCTTTGTTGATCACTCTGATATCCATAAAACTTAACTAACTAAAAAGAACCAATTTATGACAGATTTTGGTAGGCCTACCTAGAAATTAGCATCACGCTGGTAGGGGTCGACTGATTATCGGCGACGATATTAAGCATTTTTATGGTTATCGGTATCGGTCATTTTTAAAACCGATTTGCTGATTTAAAATAAGTTAAAAGCATTTAAAGTTTCTGTCAGAGCCCTTGTCATTCTTAATTTTGACATTTATTTTCATTTTTACAATAGACATATATATCGGTTCAAAATATTGGTTATTGGTCTACTTGATCTGTAATAATTGGTATCAGCATCAGCCCTGAAAAACACATATTTGTCGACCCCTACACGCTGGTTCCATCGATGAAAAGCCAACAAGATTTTTCCATTGGTTTTTGGATTGTTGCAGAAAAATAACTCTGCGACTAATCAAAGTTTATGCTTCTTACATCAAAATAATCTTCACAAATAAATTCTGAAGCCTAAATACAATCATTAGGAGTAAAAAGCTAAAATGAGGCTATAAAAATCTTACACCATGGTCACATGACTTCAGCGCCACCACCATTAAGCTTTTGAAAAGTCTTAAGTGGACTAGTGAGTAGATTTTACCTAGAGTTATCTAGTAGAGTTTACCTGCTTGCTGCTATGATGTTTCATATCCCTGACATCCTCTGTAGTCCCATTTAACCACTTATTAAGCCACTTTTTCCAAGTCATGTTAAAAGTCATTTTCCAAGTCATTTTAAAAACCATAGGTGGGGTATTACATTAAAATATGTTAAAATATGTTGAGCTTGTATTAACCACAAACCCATTGACCTCGGGACGATGAACCCGGAAGTGCAAAAATGCTAACTTGTTTCTTCATTCTATTATTGCTATGTATATGTCTTTGTAAGTATCCAACTGTCTATAAATGTCCCGTAATGTCCCTAATGACTGTCCTAGTACTCCATCAGGGGAGATAATTGGGTTCTTTTCTAAGCACCAGCTTCTAAAATGACTTCAGTATCACCAGAGAGATGTCTTTCTCGTCTTTCATTCGGAGCGTGTGCACCAGATGTCAGTCAGCCAAAGCATGTGATTCTCCTCACAACCAGTCTGCAAATATGTGACTCTTTTTTTGTACTTTTTAATACAATCTTTGCACTTGTGCATTTAGCCGTTTTAACCTCATTACACCTTATTTTTAGCTAAAAGCACATATTAGTCAAAAGCATAATATATGCACTTTTCTCTTGTGTGGGTTGTGTGAAAAGTGAATGATTAACGTGCTAAGCTATTAATGGATGAGCTATTAAGTGTTGGATTTTAATTAGGGCATTTGCATGGGGAGATGATCCTCTGGCTTTGCCAGATTACTGTGCCAGTGATTCCCAGTTTTAATATTGAAGAACTGACTGTAGATTTTGCCATGCTGCTTTTACACAGCGTTTGTCAAATCTTTTCAGTGCTATGCTGAATTAGGTTTCAATTCATTAGATTGTGCAGGTAATTAACCATCATCTAAAGCTCAATTTAGCTCATCTTTAAAAACACTAATAATTTAATAAACACTGATAAATATAATCTTTATTAAATCTCAAATGAATGAAAATCTTATTTTATAGAATTTTTCATACTTTATATTTAAAGTGATTGTTTTTAATGTTTTTATTTATTTTTATTTTTTTTTAATTAATATATATATTTTAATATTAGTCATTTATCTATTATCAGCCATGGGCCGTAATTATCGGCTGATTTTAATTCTGGACATTAGTTATTATTTTGTTCTATATCCTAACCCAAAAAATTACACTTTATGCATGTAATTCGTCCCACATTGTAAATTCTACGTCCTATGTCATCCCCAACACTTTATCAAATAGCTTTGATTTCTTCAGCTCGGTGTTTGTGACTGATATCCTGTAGTGATTTTGCTGCATTTCCTTTCACTTGATCTGAACTTTAATCACACACTCTCATCTGTGCATTTATTATCACTCTGATCATTCTCTGGCTTGAACATATGACCATATCAGTGAATATGTATATTTCTTGAAAAGTAAGTGTATGTCTAGTATTTGCTGCATCAGCAGCATGTGGTCTGCATGTGCACAGGAAGAGGAAACAGTAGGACAGGAAGTACACATTGTCCTCTCACTTCAGAGCTGTGTCAGTGCTTGTGTGTATGTATGAAAGGCCATTGCTCCACTCACACTTCTCACATATTCACTTCATTTGATGGTTAAAATCACAGTAGGACTGAAATTTATGCTATGATTATTGAATTCAAATTATTATTTTTTTATTGTGAAATATTTGTTCCAACATTAGTGCTATCATTGTTTTATGTAGGGCAACTTCCAGTAAATGAAAGAAAAAATAACTCTTTTCGGTGGCTGAAATGGACCTTATTTACCTGGATTCACCCTATACTGTATATCATCAGTATAATATTGGCCATTGATCAACCTGCTCATAAGATATCACGACAAGCATCATTGGGAAAAGCCATATCAGCTGACCACTATCTGAACGTGATTTCCTTCCATGAACTTCTGAGCAGGAACACAGATCTGTGGCCTGAGAAAGAGAAGCGTTACCTGAGTAGAGATTGGGTGAAGTCGAGCTACCCACAAACACTTTCCTGTTAGTTTTATGGTAGGGTCAGTTACTGGGAAAACACATTCCAATGCAGGGTGGGTCCATTTGTCTCTCTCTCTCTTTTCTCTCTCTCTATCTTAGTTCTTCAACTCACTCATTTTCACTGACTTGCTTTATCTCTCTTTCTGTCTCTCCCCTGTCCCTCTCACTCTCTCTCTCTCTCTTACCCACATACTCTTGCTCTTTCTTTCTTTCTTTCTTGTTCTCTTTATTTTGTTCACCTCTGTTCACCGCAGGTCTTGTCTTGACTTTGATTATCATCTCGTGCCACACACTATTGTGTAGGCATGTGGCATTTCCTGTTCAAATCATCAATTAAAAAAAAAAAAAAACCTTTTACAGTAATTACTCTTTATGCATTTAGATAACGTTTTATCTTTGCATCATAAAATGTTGTAATTTTTATATTAAGCAGTAATCATTTTATAAATGTGATAAGGCACTCATGGCCATGCTGTATTGTGATGTCATGGCTAAAGGGCATTATTTGGTATGCCGCATGTAAATATTATTTTAAAAGGTATTCTAAAAGGTTTATATGTAGTGAGTTGTGCAACGTTGCATTCTGGTGAGTAGTTTGTACACTACCGTTCAAAACTTTGCTTTTTTAAGTCCCTCATGCATTTATTTTTACGAAATTATCTTACGAAATAAGAGTTTCGTAAGATAGTTTACTATAAAGTTTTCAATTTGAATATATTTTAAAATGTCATTTATTCCTGTGTTGGCAAAGCTGAATTTTCAGCAGTTATTACTCCAGTCTTCAATGTCATGATACTTTAGAAATATGTTTGTGGAAATAGTGATACATCTTTTTCAGGTTTGATTAGTAGAAAAGGCATTTATTTGAAATGGAACTCTTTTTGTAAAATTATAAGTGCCTTTTCTGTCATTTTTTTTATCAATTTAGTGCATTCTTGTTAAATAAAATAATTTCTTTCTTTCAAAAAATAAATAAAAAAAATCTTACTGACTCCAAACTTTTGAATGGTAGTCTATCGTAATACCTTCCTCAAGACGTGCTATGTCAGATGTTTTCTTGTTTTGTGTGTATGTGTGTGTGTGTGTGTGTGTGTGTGTGTGTGTGTGTTTTGTGGGCTTGTTGTGGACTTGCATTGATGTGTTCAGAGGAAGTTTCAGGATTTTTGCTTGCAGTGATTTCTTAAGAGGAACTAGAGTATTGAGTAAACTCTGACACACCCAGACGCTCACAGACCTCACAAACCTACATATTCCTCTTTCTCTCTGTTTTCATACATTATTGCTGTGTGGAGAGTAGACTGGCCACTTGCACAGTTTCTGACCCGTTTTCCCCGAGCCCATCATCCACCTGCTCTGAGTATCATCACACACACACACACACACACACCACCACCAATCTCACAAGCACACCTCACATTCGTGGCTTTTCTCATTAATGAAACCAGATGTGGCATCTGCAGGCTCACCCAGAGTGTGAAGTCGATGCCAGAGCTTCTCACCACCAGCTAAAATGGCTTTCTCGCACGCTACTCTTAAAGGTTAAGCGCTGGCCTTAGGCACTGTTAGCTAACTTTCCATCTCAAACATTAAAACAAAACATCAGCGCTCTTTTGAACACTGCACTGAGTGGCAGCACTTTAGTCAAATAAAAGCCCTCGGAACAAATGCAAGTAACCCAGTACACGTGGGATCAGACCTGTGTTTCTCTTCATGTTTGTGTAGTATGTGTGTCAGGGTCATTCATTTGGCAATGCCGCCCAAGATAGGTGTAAATCCATCTAGCTGTGTCCTGAATCCTGATCTAAATAATGTTCAGTTGTCCTGGTGACTCGGATTAAATCTCTCTTTTTTTTTTTTTCTGATTACTTATGCTGTGATGTGAACTAAAATGTTATTGGATGGTTTCTCTACAAGCCCCGCCCCTAAGATGAGATCATAATTATGCTCATGTGTTTAGCTGGTCTCCGTTGTCTTGTCTCTGATGCTTCTTGTCTATGTTCATGAGCGAAGTGTGTCATCCTTTTGCCCGATGAAGTGAGGACCTCCTTTTTTTAGAATGCAGGCCGGACGACAAGAGACCGTTTGCTCACTTTGAGGTCGATCCCATTTCAGTACAGCCAGTTCAGGGGATGATTTCAACACTGGCATGAATATAAAATGTTAATATGTTAAATTTAAGGAATACATTTATTTCTCTGTTTGCATTCTGTGTGTCCTGGCCAATTTTAGCTTGTGACCAGCAAAGCAACAATCACTAGAGATCTGATGAACTTTAGAGATACTTTGGTTAAAACCATATGACTTTATTTCTGTGAAGCACAAAAAGGGGCTGAGTTTGCCCTTGTTTTGAGGGCTACAAGATCGGTCTCTCAACCAAGAGGCCGGGATCCACTAGGGGACCTTAGCACACTTCCAAGTGGGCTGTAAGATGGCTTCTGTTTCTTCTGTCCATAAACCTGGACACACTGGATATACTGTATAATATATGGGAATTTTAAAAGTGTCATTTGTAGACCTGGAAAAGGCATGGAAATTAATAAAAGCCTTCAAATATTGTCTTTGACAATGGAGGGTCTTGGACGGGGGGGGTGCAAAAGTTGTATGGATCACTTTTATGAAGCTGTTGTACTTTTTAGAGCTCAACAGCATCTGTCCCCATTCACTGCTGTTGTATGAAAAAGAGCACCTGGGACATTTTGCTAAACTTCTCTTATGTTCCACAGATGAAAGCCATACAGGTTTGACACATGAGGCTAAGCAAATGATGACTATTTTTAGTTTTAGATTAACTATTTATGTACATGTGCACGATTTTACCATTGTGGTTTTGAGCAAGGCGCTTCTGGTTACTTCAAGAGATTTATTCTGCATAAGATGCTCTGTAAGTCACCTTGAATTTAAGCAGCTGCCAAATTAATTAATGTAAATGCATATTCATTGTACATTTGCATAATCATCACACATTGTACTATGAGGCTGCTGAAGAATTATTCCTGGTGCTGTTGGTTTCAGGCAGTTTTTGGGACTTGATTTAGTTAGATATTCGGCTTGAAGAAGTTTAGCCGAATGGTTTTTGGGGGCAACAGTTACAGAATCCCAACCCTGTGCCAATGGCCCACAGCAGGTCGTGTGAATAATTTAGCACCTGGTCTAATATTACCAAGGCCTTGCTGTTCATGCCATTATGCCAGAGTTTATCACTGAATGCCTCACATCTCCATAGGGACATACACACACTCATAATATAATGTAGAGGAAGTAACAGATGACACCGGTGGAAAATTGTTTTGGGGGAATTTACCAGCGAACTTGCATTACCACATGCAAACAGGCAGCAATCGTTAGTGCAGAAGTAGTGAGTTTGTGTGTGTGTATATGTGTCTTTTGGGGGTTTCGAGGGGGTGTGTTTGTGTGAATGGTGTTTTGAACATCTGTTGCAGCTCAGGTGTCAGATGAACGGTCACCCGTTTCAGCACGGAGAGACAGCAGAGTAGCGTAAAATGTCTTTTCCATACTTGCACATGTACTAAATGCTCCTCCCTATCACACTGGCATAGAAACGTGTGTGCGTGTGTGCGTGCGTGCATGCGTGCGTGTGTGTGACTTAAAGGAGTAGTTCAGACAAAAATGAATTTTGTGTTCCACAAAAGACAGGAGATCGTGAGGTTGAGTATGAATTTTTAGTACTGGGAAAACTGTTCCTTTAACTACCTAAATGAACTTCCTGTTGGTTATTAGCTGCAAATGTCATCATTAGATGAAAGAAAAAGGAAAAGATCAGGGGATGGAAATAACAAAACGGATGCGTAAGAGAATCAGAGGCAGCGTGTCCTGCAGTACACAGACTCTGATCCCTAGAGAGCAAATCTGAGCAAGCTAACGGGGTAAATACAGGAAGGAAACAGGCTTTCAAATTGCCAACCCTCACACATGTTTACATTGCCCTTGGGCGTTCAGAGATCAAGTTTTCAGAGATCATGAGGCTGTGGAATAAACACACATGCATAGACTCATTCAAAGACACATTGAATCATCAGATGCTCTTCCAGTTGTCTTCAGTTTCTCATCTAGTTCTTCCCGGGAAGTTCTTTACAATGAAAGAAATGTATTATTTATTTATAAACCATATTTCTAAATTGTTGCATTCCTTTCAGCGGGACAGTTTAAGTAAGAATGGTTTTACGAAATTTACACAGATTCATGATTAAGTCCTTGTGTGTTTAATTGATGCTTTATGTATTTGAGCATTCTTGTTCTGGTAAAGAATGAAAACAAAGCCTTTCGCCTCATAAAATGGCTTAATTATGACCCATATTCTGCCATGATTCTTTAGGTGACATGCCTTTTAACTCGGAAAGTCTGGGTTTGAAGAAAATTCAGTTTCCTACATTTAATTACGACATCCTAGTGCTCATCTCTTATATACGAATAACAACATTATTCAAAGGCAGCATTAGCTCACCTCTCTTTACACTATCACTCTCTTCCACACATACGCTCTCGTTCTCTCCGCACACAGACTTGGTGAGGTGCCGAACAGTCTGACTTTGTCCTTGTCCTAGATCTGTGTGTAATAAGCAGGTTTGTAATGAAGAGTTATGGCGAGAGGCAGCAGAAAATCTAATTCACACTGCAAGCGATTTACAACACTTTATTTAATTAACATGTTATCATTTTATCTCATATCGCTTTTTCTCTCCCCTTTAGACGAGGCCTGAATCCCCCCCACAGAGTGAAGTCCATCTCCATGACGACCTTCACGCAACAGGAAATAGAATTTCTACAGAAGCATGGAAATGAGGTAATTGATGATGGCATGGTCGAAAGTGCAGTGTTTTTATTGACATTGGAAATGTGTCGTCATCTGTGTGGACTGTTCGTGCTGATATCTGGACGCCGATGAGTTTATGATTTATGGGGTAACAGTCATACGTCTATGATAAGAAAACGGGAATTTCTGGGATTTCTTTTCAACTTGAACACATGCGCATTTTAAAAATGAATAACAGCTTCAAAATTGTTAGTTGTTCTAAGGCCCTGTCCACACGAATGCGGTTATTTTTAAAACCGGAGCTTTTTCTACACGGTTAGACCGTTCGTCCACACGCAAACGCAGCACCAGTTCACTGAAACCGAACATTTTTGAAAACGCCTGCCAGGGTGAAGATTTTCAAAAACTCCGGTTGCAGTGTTATCGTGTAGACAGTGAACCGGAGTTTTTGGCTTGCGACGTCAGAGCCTGCGCGGTTATCGCCGCCTACTGGAAACTTTTTCAGGCTTCTGATTGGCCAACATGGCTTTACGGTTGAGATTATATCGCTACCTGTTGGTTTGGCATACTCTTGACAGTGCTTCATAGCATGCGTTTGCGTTTTCATGTGGACGGAAATTTTTTTAAAAACGAAAGAAGGAAAAATACTGTTTATAAAAATACCCATGTATGTGTGGACATGGCCTAAAAATGACAGTTCTAGACGGTTATTATTCTTTTTTTTATATAATTTTACACGTTTTTTTTTTAAAGCAGGTGTGATTTCTTCTAAAGTCTAGGTCTGTGTTTCCCTAAGAGCTTCTTCTAGGCGACAAGACCACTTTTCATCTCCCCCTTCCCTTTCTCCATCTCTGCTTAACTCAACATTCCTGGGATTTTTCCCAGGTCTCGTGTGGCCTGATTTATGAGGATGAGCTGGAAATGATGTTTCATGTTGAGAAGACTCTTATTTGAGTGCTCTCTGTGTGTGTGTGTGTGTGTGTGATGTGTTGTGTGTGTGTGTGTGTGCATGTTTATGTGGGTCCAATTCGAACTGGCTTGATCACACAGCAGGTTTGGTGCATTAAAATCTCACAGCATCTGTCAATCTGAACTTCTGATTTGGTTTTCGACAATGAGGGCATGTCACGCAAACTGTTAATGTTGGCAGATCTTCAGTAATTTGTCTAGCTTACTAAGTAACAGATGAATTTGTGGCAAAATATCGCAGAGTTTGATTGCACAAACAATCTTTATGAACAACGCAAGATACACTACCATTAAAAGTTTGAGGTCGGTAAGGTTTTGTAATGTTTTTTGCAAGTCTCTTGTGCTCACAAAGGGCATATCTGAAAATAAAAAAAATACAGTAAAACAGCAATATTGTGAAATATTATTGCAATTTAAAAAAAATTCTATTTGAATATGTTTTAAATTGTAATTCATTCTTGTGATGGAAAAACTGAATTGTCATCAGCCATTTACTACCAGTCTCAGTGACAAAGAATCCGTCAGAAATCTTACTAATACTGTGATTGCTGTCAAGAACAATTTTATTATCAATGTTGAAAACAGTTGAATCAGTTCAGTATAATTTGCATAAATTAGCAATTTAAAAGAAAGCTTATTCAATTTAATTGTCAATTATGTTGATCATTATGGATAATGTGAAATTTTTTTTCTTAAAAAAAAAAAAATGTACTGACCCCAAACATTTGAAGAGTAGTGTGTGTAAAGTGTTTTTAACTTCCTTTTAAAAAGCTGATAAGCCTATATGTTTTGCTATTTTAAATATACAGTTTTTTACATTTTTTGCATTTATCATTGTTTTTTTCCAGCTGTTTATGACCCTATTATAAAAGAGTTTGAGGTTGAGACCCACCAGTTGTAACAAAAATAGGGTACTATAACATAAATATGTCTTCTAACACAGTGTCCTAATCAGACACAACGCAACAAGATTCCAGTGACAAGCAGTTTGGCTGTCCACACCAGACGCAACATGACAGAATCACTCAAATATCACAGCCTGTCAGAAGCACAGAAGCGCACAGCACTCCCAACGAAATGGACAAGTTTATCATCTAATTCATAAATATTCAACATTTTTAACATTATTAAAAGTAAATACCGAGTGACTGATACCATCTTTGTTATGGTTCGCATTGAGTTCACAATTTTAAAGTACATATGTGCTTTAATTTTTAAATTAAGGTTTGTAAACTATCAGTTGTTGCTTTCAGTATGGCCATAAATCCCACGCAATATGAAACTCACATTAGACACTTTTAACATTGAATAAAGCACATGATCAGTACCTGAGATTATCATCATCATATTTTTATTTTTTTTTACATAGTTTGTATGTTGTTGCTCCAGCCACGACGCCGCAGAAATAGAAACCATTTCTAAAATAGAAAATTTGTTTGTCACCGTTAACATGGAAAAGATACCTTTTATCACGTGTGGCAGCATTGCTTCACGTCTGGTTAGAACACTTATCTAACACTCACTTAAAGTTCTTTAAAAGCGATAATAATTTAATAACATTAAGCATAATCTTTAGCATAATCTTTTCGTTCTGATGCCTAAATTTACTTGTAGCATTTGAAATGACTGCTTTTGCTCTTTCTTTCTTTTTTTTTTAAAGACTGTTATACAGAATATTAATACAAAATTAAATGAAGAGTTTATCAGTATTTTATTCAGTATTTTGATGGTTGTGACCCCTCATGTGACGACAAAAAATGTATTGTTGCAAAACGTCATGCTGTTTTTGATAGTATTCAGTATGTACTGTGTACTGCACAGTGGTTAGTTTAGTTAGTATGCCATTCTGAACTGCTGAAGGCAGCTGCACTGATTTTCGGGTCAGTTTTGGATTTAATTCATGAATGAGCCCAACCTGGCTTCTCTTGGACCAGCAATATCAGTTCATAAAAACAAAGTTTTCACACATTAACGTTTGAGACTCGTAGAGCCCTTCCTTGAGTGTCTGTATGGCTCCTCAAGTCAAGTGATCATGCAGTCTTCACTCTGCTGTATCTATTCATAATTAATAAGCTGCTACCACTGTTTCCAAATTGGTGTGTGTTTACACACAAATGTGTGTCTGCATTGATTATATCTAAATGGAGGCAGTGTCTTCAGTACTGTGAGAGCTTTCACACATACTTGGCATGTAGTGGTTGTGAAGCCTTACACTTAGCCTTTTTGTTTATCAGTTGTGTTATCTGAGTGCATGAGTGTTTGTCACCAAGAAGAGTTTATTTAAATGTTTTCTGAAATGTCATCTTGAGATATTGGTTTCCTTCTTGAGAATGTGTATGTGTGTGTGTGAGCACGCGTGTATTTAAACAAGACTTTCCTTAGTATGAATGCCTGCATTGTTTTTTTTTCACAGACATGAGGTAGTGAGAAAGATACTGTCTGTTTGAAGGATCTTTCTGTTTTTCTGTCTTCTCTTTCTTATAAACTGAGAATTAAAGTGACTGTGTTGCTCTTAAGAACCCTTGAAATCAACATTTTTCATGTTTTCTGTCAGATGAATCTCTGTTTCACATGTTTATGGTATATTTGCTCTATGAATGTCTGATGAGCTCTCTCTTTCTCTCTCTTTGTGTGTGTTTTCATGTATATGCAGGTATGTAAACCGATATGGCTCGGACTTTATGATGACAGAAACTTGGCCGTCCCAGACTTTAGAGAACCTCAGAAAGTCAAAGAGTTTCTTCAGGACAAATACGAAAAGAAGCGATGGTGAGAAACAACATGGGCTGAAATGTTGATTATTATATTTGATATTTAACTGAGGAATGATGTACAGTCAGTCATCATTATCGCACAATAAACCACTATGTAAAGTGGGCTGTACGTTATCCCACTTAATACAAAGCAAATAAATAATGTGAGGAGTTATTTTATTATGTGAAAATAAAATATTAATACAAACTGAAACCCAGAAGTAAGTGGATCTCATAGTCTTGATGTGCACCTTTTTTGCATTAGTGGTGTTATATGGATTAATTCTATCCTGGTATTTCCTGAAACTTTCCCATTGTTCACTGTTCACCTCTAAGATTAAATTTGCATATGCAAATATTTTTCTCTGTATCATAAGGATAAAATAAACACATCGCTGTGTATGTGTGCTCTGCTCATTTAAATGTCTTTCATTCTTTTCTTTCAGGTATGTTCCTCCAGAGCAGGCTAAGATGGTGACGTCAGTTCATGCGTCTGTCTCTGGTTCATCTGCTAGCAGCACCAGCAGCACTCCAGAGGTCCGACCTCTCAAAACATTACTGGGGGAATCAGTACCCACTTTACACCTCAACAAAAACACACCTAGCCAGGTAACAAAACTATATATTTATTTATTATCGCGTTAATGCATTCATTGATTAACGCCGACAATTATTTTATCGCATTAACGCAGTTTTTTTTGTTATTGTGAAAGTCCATTGCTAACTGGCTCTTCCGATAGCACATGAAGACAGCAGAGAAGCGCTCTCGCTCAGCACAGTGGAGTGCATCATTTTGTTAACTTTGTGGTTTATTATTTTGAGTCGTTTGGGACGCAGTAACACACGGCCCTCTTCACAATATATTGCTTTACAGATCGATCACTCTTGCCGCTCAGAAATGTTCATGCAATCATGCGGCACGCATCATAAGTTCCGTGCTCCGGCGCGGTTAGCACTCACACTCACTGATCTATATATAACTGAACCGCGCTCTGGCCCACCTCTTCCAACCGAGCCAGGGATGGGTAAACGAACCGCGGTATGGAGCGATCACACTAGTCAAACGAACCAGGTTTTGGGGGTCAAACGCGCTCGGGCACGATTAATATACTGTATATATAATATATATAGATATATATATATGTTACATACTGGAATGAATAATACAGGACTTTTATTTAGCAAGGACGCATTAAATTGATCAACAGTTATGGTAAAGACATTTATAATATTACAAAACATGTATGTTTTAAATAAATGCTGTTTTTTTTGTGTTTTTGTTTTTTTTACTTTTTATTCAAAAAGAATTCTGAAAAAAACGATCATGGTTTTCTGTAAAATATTAAGCAGCACATCTGTTTTCGACATTGATAATAATAAATGTTTCGTGAGCAGCAACATCGGCATATTAGACTGATTTCTGAAGGATATGTGACACTGAAGACTGGAGTAATGATGCTGAAAATTCAGCTTTGCATCACAGGAATAAATTACATTTTGAAATACTGTATATTACAGTAGGAAACAGTTAATTTAAATTGTAATAGTATTTCATAGTTTATACTTTTTTGATCAAATAAATTCAGCATTGGTAAGCATAAGAGACGTGCTGAGTCCTAACTATATACAAACTACTTTCATAATACACATTTCCGGGTTTGTGTGTGTTTTTATTTTTTTTTTTTGATCTCTCAGTCTCCGGTTGTGTCACGAACTCAGCGACCCAGCAGCAGCATCAGGACAGGAAGTTCGATCTGCTCAGCGATCTAGGTGGCGACATTTTTGCGGCTCCGCACTCGCAGTCCACAGGCAACGCAAACTTTGCCAATTTTGCACATTTCAACAGTCATTCAGGTAAGAGCACACCCACACTACACTAACAAACTAAACCATCCATTTGAAAAGCAGTACTTTAAGGTTCAGGACAACTGCTAGGGTGATGTGGTCTGGTTTCCCATCATGCTGCAGTAGACCTATTGACAGCCACTGCCGCAAAACCCCTCATGAAATATAAAACCACTAATGCTTACTGGCATCTCTAGAGGATAATGATTGTGCGTTTTATCGGTTAATGCCAGAAAACAGGTACAGAGGTCAACACATACCATTTGGAAGCCTTTATGACCAAACCTGCCTTGTCTGTTAAAATGTGCACGGCTGAATTTGGAGCCAGTGCATTCTGGGTTTCTGTTCATGTCATCTTTTTTGTCTTTGTGTAGTTTCTTTATTAGTGTGTTTTTAGCAGGTTTGTGGTATTCAACATTATATAATTCCACTTTATATCAGTGTGTGTAATGTGTCTTCATACGCAACCAGTGTTGAAGTCAGAACGGTTACTGTTTAGATTTTCTAAATTTACAAGATTGAATTTTAATGTGAGAATTAACTGAATTTTTAAGATAAACTCCAAAATCTCCTGACTGGAAAGAAACTAAATTAACCTAAACGCTGGACATGTTCATCCCATTCATTCCTCATCCCTGTTTGTGTTTTTTTTGTTTGTTTGTTTGTGGTGGACCCCAGCAGTGCAGAATGTGAATTCTAATGCAGAGTTTGCGAATTTTGAGGCGTTCAGTAGTTCTGCTGCTCCAAACACAGCAACATTTCCATCAGCTCCACAAGCCCCATTTCAGCCCGCTCAACCAGGTATAACACACACACACACACACACACACACACAGCCAGGCATACGAACATCCATTTACCTCCTGTTCTTCTGTTAGGAAATGACTCCTTGTCCAAGTTGTGGTGTTAGAAATGTGACGTGATAGTTGTTCTGTTTGTGTCTTTTTTCATTGCTGCTTTTTTACATTCTCGCTTCTTAAACATTCCTTTTTCAGTGGCATTTTAGTTAAACATTAATTCTCTCTAATAAAAAAAAAAATTCACTTAATGTCTCCAGTGGTAGGTGCAGAAATATCTGGTTGATTTCATCCTGTCGTTTCAGTTGCTCACTATATCAGCTTGACTTATTTTTCTTCTGTTTTTTTTTTTTTTTTTTTCCATAAATGTGACCCTGGACCCAAAACCAGTCATAAGGGGACCTTTTTCAAAGTGGAGATTTATACATCACCGAAAGCTGAATAAATATGATCTGAATAAGCTTTCCATTGATGTATGATTTGTTAGAATATGACAATATTTGGCCAAGATACAACTAATTTGAGAGTGCAAAAAAACAAAATATTGAGAAAATCACCTTTAAAGTTGCCCAAATGAAGTTCTTAGTAATGCATATTACTGATCAAAAATTAAGTTTTGATTTATTTATGGTGAATTTACAAAATATCTTCATGGAATATGGTCTTTACTTAATAGCCTAATGATTTTTGGCATAAAAGAAAAATTTATAATTTTTGACCCATACAATGTATTTTTGGCATGGCTCAAATATACCCCCGCGACTTGTTTTTTGGTGTCCATGGTCAAATGGTGCAACTTAACCAATTTGATCCAGTGACAGTTAAAGCATTTATAATGTTACAGAAGATTTCTATTTCAAATAAATGCTGTTCTTTTGAACTTTCCATAATCAAAGAATCCTTCAATTAATGTATCACAGTTTTCACAAAAATTTTAAGCAACTGTTTTTTCACTTTTATAATAAGAAATGTTACTTGTTATCGAAGATTTCGAGAGTCGTGTGCCTGATACTGGAGTAATGGCTGCTGAAAATTCAGCTTTGTATCACAGGAATAAATTACATTTTAAAATATATATTTAACACCGGAGAAAACGGTTCTTTTCAGTTGTTATAATATTTCACAATATTGCTGTTTTTACTGTACTTTTGATCAAATAAATGCAGCCTTGGCGAGCATAAGAGACTTCTTTCAAAAACATTAAAACAATCTTATTTTTTCTCATTTCTCTATATTTCTCTAAGTTCTATTACTTTGACCTTTTTTTCTGCTTTTCTTAACATTCCTGCGCTGTCATTCACTCATTTCCTGTGCATATGTCAGTATACAGCAGTCTCCCATTTAGTCGCAGTGTGGGCGAGTTTACCTCATCGCTGCCTCCACTGGCCATGCACAGTAAGTCACAGCTTGTGTCCCTGTCTGTGTCTTTTGTACACAACCTTAGCCCCCAATTAATTTGCTATTGGAAGTGGTTTTCATTAATTGTGACACTTTCATGCAATGGTCCAATTTTCCTTATATAGCTCCTCAGGAATTCTCCTGGGATGTCTCTCTGATTTGAAGAACACACTTAGTCAGTGTTCCCTCTAAGCTACGTGCTTGTGATGTTGTTCCTGTACAGACGGAAAAAGCGTTTTGGGTCACATTGAGCTGTACTGTGAATATAACACATTATTCTTGAGATTAAGGGAAAAGCTGTCTTGACAAAGTTTTTACATTTTGTTTATATTTTTATAATATACATAATATTTTCATATACTATGTATAATCTATAATATATTTAACATTATTTTAACATTCATTTTATGTATTTGGTGTATAGATTTCTATATTTCAATATAAAACAAATTAATAATATAATTAATTTTAAAATGAATGTGATAGAGTTAATATAGGTACCCACCACACACACACACACACACACATAAACATTGATACTATATAGATATATAAACGTTAAAATGCTATTAGAGAAATAATTAATACAAATTATGGTTTCCATTTTTTTAGCTTAGTTATTATAAATTATCCTTAATTTATTCTAACTAAATGTGGTAAATAGCATAAGGTGCTCCACAACAACAAAAACTAGAGGGAGCATTGCTCTTTAACATTTCTGTCACATATTTGCTCATCCTTTCTCTCCTTTTCACAGGTAGCTCATCAGGACTAGCTAATGCCAACTTTGCAAACTTCGATAACTTCCCCAAATCGTGCAGTGCTGATTTCGCCTCATTTAGCTCCACCCAGAGTAACTCCTTGGGAGAGGGGCATAAAGTGGAAGCATTCAGCGTCCCTGCAGACCGATACGCAGCCCTCGCCAACCTCGACAACGTGTTCGGCAGCAAACCTGAGCAAGGTACATTTTCTCACACTCCTACAGCCCATCCTATGCAGGCATGGAGCAGCGATTTATTTTTGAGCGTTGACTCATTTTCTGTCCTCAAATGCTGTGTGAATCTACAGAGCACAATAAATATTTTCAAAATGTTTATTATTTATAAAATAAAACTGGGGTACATGTGCACAAAAATGGCTAAGAGTAACCACTTTATGTCTGTCTCCATAGGCACAAGTTCAGCCCCTCAATCAGCAGGCGTGGGTCCACAGGCGGCTCTGTTGGGCGGCAATCGCTATGCTGCTCTTGCTGAACTGGACAACGTCTTTAGTTCCTCCGCACCAAACGTGAGCGGCTACAACACTGCCACCACAGCACAAGGGTGAGATTTTAAAGACATGCGGCCCTTTACCTCTCAATGTCTTTTTCTCGGTTGTGTTAAGCTCTCTTTCCGCTCTCACATTCAGGTCTGTGTTTGGATCCTCTATAGCTGTTCCTCCAGTTCAAGCACAACAGGTTTTACCCAGCATGCCTCAGGGTTTTGGAGGTAAGCATCTTTAAGCTCTATTGGAATTTCCAATCTACCTTCACCGCATCTCTTACATCTCGCTTGTGGTTGTAACAGGGCCTTCGACGAATCCATTCGTCGCTCCTGGGGCCCCACAGGCCGCTCCCACTAACCCGTTCCAGACCAATGGAAGAGCAGCAGTACCAGGAGTGGGTGTGGTCACAGCGGGTATGGGCGGAGCTTATGTTGACCTGCTAAATCTTAAGAGTTTAAATGAGTTGTTCGATCAAACCTGGCATTGCTTCGCAGAGAATCTTCTCAGAATTCACAGCAGGCTTTGTCCTCGGTTTTAAAAAAGTTTAAGCAGCTCTTGCTTTGTGTCTCATTATTTATTTAACATACCCCAGAGGGCTTTGTGAACAGTTTTAAGTGGGTCAGATACCCCCAGTATCCATGCTAGGAGCTAACAGCTTGAGATCGCTTAAACACAGGCGAGATACAAAGGCACTTCAGAAGAGCTGCAGAGATTTGTGGGTCTCTACATCCCTGCGGCGGATAAATTTGTGTTCCAGAGAGAGAAAGAAAAAAGGCATAAAGGGGAGGCATCTTTGGTTAAATGTGAATGAGAAGCAGATTTTTTTGTCCCATGAAATTGATATAGGCCAAAAGTGAGAGAAAACCTAAAATGGAGTGAGCTGTGACTGATGGTTTTGTCTGGTTGTGTTTTTGACATGCTGATCAGACATGTTAGGACCCCTGCAGGGTCAGGCTTACCCTGCAGCCCACTTCGGTATGTCCATCTCCCTCCTTCTCTTATTTTCTCCCTATTCTCTCTTCCTTTTCTGGGGCTTGGCCTTGACTGTAGACTAGTTGGCTTATATAAACTACACTGACCACAATTGTGTCGTCATCTTGACCTTTTGACCCCATTAAAGAAAGGTATGCTTGTGTTGTCTTTCATCTGAGGTGGATGAACCCCAGATAAAGTATTGATATCCCATGTTCACATCAGTGGTCTCCAGCTGTGACAGAAAATTCACCAAAAGCGTACAGTATATGTTCAGTAGCCACTTAAAAATGTGTGTATTTTATTAGATACAAAATATCAAGCCAAGTGGCATCTGCTAACAAATTATGCTTTCTGTGTCACTTGTTTTGATGTTTTGTTATATAACGCTACCGTTCAAATGTTTTGGGGTAAGATTTGTATGTTTTTGGAAGAAGTCTCTTATGCTCACCAAGGATATATGATCAGGAAATACAGTAAAAGCAGATATGTTGTAAAATATTATTACAATTTAAATTGACTGTTTTCTATTTAAATATATTTTAAAATGTATTCCCATGATGATTGCAAAGCTGAATTTTGAGCAGCCATTACCCCAGTCATCAGTGTCACATGATGCTTCAGAAATCATTCTAATATGCTGATTGGTTCTTAAAACATATTTCTTATTATTGTTTATTAATGTTTATTGTTTATTAATGTTGAAAACAGGTGTGCTGCTTAATAGTTGTGTGGATACATTTCTATTTTCCAAAAAAAAAATTGACCCCAAACTTTTGAACAGGTGTGCATATATATATATATATCACGTGTATATATTCATATATTACTAGACTCACTAATGTTGAATAACGTTAGTAGTATTGGAAACTGTTAGTTCTTTGTTCTGTATTGTCTTTCCTCCTTTTTTGCTGTGTAACCGGTTTTGTCATCTGCTTTGCAGAATCATTGCCACAGGTTTCTGTACTCAGGATAAAAATAGTCCTTCCTTAAAGTCAACATGACCCTTTTTCCTAAGCTTATTGTGAATGACTTGTCAGTGGAGTGTTGGATTCCTGAAAAAGTTACATTTCACATCCACTGATAAAGAGTATTAAGTTAATTCAGGTAGTTTACTTGTTTAAAGATTGTTTCAAGTGAAGTTGAACCTCAAACATTGTCACTGCATCTCACAGATAAATGTATGATAATGTAAAATACACTGAATAGCATGTGTATGCCAAACTGAGATGTTAACGCAGAGCTCTTTGTGTCCCACAGCCTCTTTCGGCCCACCGTCCATGAGCATGCCGACTGGGTTTGGGAATGCTGCTGCATACAACCTTCCCACCAGCTTCAGTGGAAACTTCCAGCAAGCTTTTCCTGGACAGCCGTTCGCCCAGCAGCACCCGTATCCCCAACAACCCAACGGTAGGGGCTGAGAAAAACTTACTGCAAAGATTTTAATGCCATTATATTAATGGTTTGCAATTTGTTCCACTGTCATGCGGCATTTTGTAGAATGTTTCAGTTGTACTTAAGCTAAAAAGATTGCTTTACATGGTTTCATTTCTTTTTTTGTATTCCCATATTTGTCTCTCTCTCAGGAGGTTTTGCTGCATTTGGTCAGGGTAAAGTCACTCCGTTTGGACAGAACATGACTGCGCCTGGAGTAACCAACAATCCCTTCCTGGTGCGTAATTTTATTTTTATTTTTTTAATCTGTGTATTATACTGATATATACTATTTAGATTTATATGTTCTTATTTTTGTACTTTAAAAAAGTTAAATCTGTTTATTAATGTGACAATTTTATATTAACTATATTTAATAGTTAATTTACTTATTTTTATTCATTTTACAAAATAATATTTTCTTGAAGTTAAATCTTGCTATTAATTTATAATTAACGTCTATTTTTTATAGTCTACATTATATTCCAAATGTTTCCTTTAAGTCCATTGTTTGATGATTGAGTTTTTTTCTTTTCTCTTGCAGGCAGGGGCACCAGCAGCACAGTTTCCTGCAGGAGGCTCATCCACAAACCCCTTCTTATAGCACGCCCTTTTTCTCTGCTCCTCCAGTGGGTGGCCTGCGACTCGTTCACACCTCTTGCACTGTTTTGTTTCTCAAGTAGCTTTAAAAAAAATAACACCAATTTCCTAAAGAAATTTTTTATTGAATTTTAAGAGCAGAAGACTGAAAAAAACAGCAAAGGAATAGATACATGATCCTGTCTATGGCACATCCATAGTAACAGAAACCAAAACATGTTGCAGGGTTGTTTGGAGCTTTTTTTTTTCTTTTTTTTTAACCATGCTCCTTTTGTCATTCCTGTGAACTGGCCTGACCTGGAAATCATCTGCACGACTTCGTGGATTACTAAGTTATTGCAAATCTCCCGTTCATGTTAATGCTGCAATTCTGTACATAATTCTTTCATAGAAATTGCTCATTTTTAGGTCTTTGTGCATATCAGTATTTGTATCTTTAACACACATACATGCGTACACACACACTGCATATACAGCGCTGACATCCGCCATGCTGTGAATAACATTAAGCAAGAATGTGGTATCTCTTTTTGACATCATACTGTCGTCTTTTAGTGCTTTTGGAGTTTTTGAGAATAAGGCAAAAACATTGTTTTTCCGTTATGAGGAGTTAAAACTACAAGACTCTTTTAGAATGTCAACTCCTGAACTCGTGAGACTCTGACCCATACCCTTATGTTACAGAAATCTATTAATATAAATATATATACAATATATATAACAATGAATTTTACCTAAATCATGTGTGATGGCTTAAAATTCCTGTACTTCCTGTTCCTTGTGTTCAGAACTTGGTTCCCATGATGATTTGTGCATCATCTTCTGCCTTAAAAGTTTCTTCTGGATTTTCTCTCGGTGTTTCCGTCTCAGGTTTTCGGGCACATTGTGGTATACAAACCCCTCAAGAAGAAAATGAGTGCAATAATAGAAAAATATGCTCCGTAGACTGTAAACTGGAAGACAAGTAACAAGAACAGTCTAAATACATGTTCTGGATCCAATACAAATTTAGCATATGTGTCGTGCTGGCGATGACCGTAGAAGATCATTTTGACCTATATGGAAGGTGTCAGGTAACCTCACCTGTGTGACAATATCCACCCCAAGCCCACTGCTATCCACCACCACGGAGGTGATGATTGTCTGGAGGACCAGTGCACAGAAGGTGTTGGCTCCGAACACAAGGGCGTAGTGCTCCATGTTCAACCCAGCTGCTATCTGGAACCTATGAAACAAGGGCATGGATGTACTCATGCATTCATTGACTAATTGGAGAGATGATATTAGTGTAGATGTATTTTTCTTTCTGCTGCTTTATTAAATGTCAGGAAATTGTGATTTCCATGCCTGGAAAAGTTATTGTAATTAATAAAAATATCTATAATATATTTTTCTAGTTGTGCTCAGTTCTAAAAGATGTCATTGGCTAAATTTGTTTTGTGCAAATCTCTTTAAATGACTATTTAAAACCCTAATCTGTAATGATGAGTGACTGGAAAAATCATGGAAATTCATTTGAGTCTGGGGACCCTGTGATATTAGCGCGTGATGAAAATATTATATATCTTAAATATTAGAAAATGTATTTATTGTAATTTCCAGGCCTGGTAATGTCGTGAAAGTAAGAACATTTTAGTATCATAGATAATATAGACACTATTACAATTTTTATTTTAAATAGAGTCGTTAAATCTGGCAGTACTGATTAAAGTAGTGTTTATATTAAGTGCAGCGCTGCTTTGTTCCCAGAAGCGCCACCTGCTGTCAGAGAGTGAATTTGCATTTTCATTCAGCCCACCTGCTGTTTTTGTGTGCAGATATATTTTATGTAGCATAATCTCACAAAGCTGAGGTCAGATCATGTTTTAGCTTCAGGTTTTGAAATGATTTTATCTAGTTTATTAAATCAAAAACTGCTCCTGTAGGATCTTTGTTTGGATTGTGATTAAAATGCAGTGATTGCCTCTCATTTCAAATGGCTACAGATAAAGGCTAGTTTGGCCTGTAATAGAGCAAATAAATCTTGTTCATGTACTAATATTTTCATTCTATCTTGTCTCTTGCTTAAAAAAAGTCAAATAAATATTAATAAAATCGGCCCATTTTCATTGTAAAAATCGGCAATCAGAATCGATTCATTCAATCAATCAATCAAAAATACATGCTAATGTTTTATTTATTATTAGCATTAATAAAAACTTGTTTAATTAAATTTATTTTAAAGTAGGTTTTTTTTTTGCTGTGATTCTGAAATTGATTAATGTATAATTAAGAGCTCATATTAAAGAGCAGATTTTATATTTAAGTCATGGCCAAACTGTATCTCTTTTAAGGATATCTGGAGAGGGAGAATAACTTTAGGGTGTGATCCTTGTCTTTTATAGCCACTGTAATTAAATTAAAAATGTCCTGGAAAATGATTCCTGAAAAAGAGTGAAAACATATATACAGGTGCATCTCAATAAATTAGAATGTCGTGGAAAAGTTCATTTATTTCAGTAATTCAACTCAAATTGTGAAACTCGTGTATTAAATAAATTCAATGCACACAGACTGAAGTAGTTTAAGTCTTTGGTTCTTTTAATTTGTGATGATTTTGGCTCACATTTAAAAAAACCCACCAATTCACTTCTCACAAATCTAGAATATTCACTATCTCAACAAATTAGAATACATTTTTAGTGAATTGTTGGCCTTCGGAAAAGTATGTTCATTTACTGTACATTTACTCAATACTTTGTAGGGGTTCCTTTTGCTTTAATTACTGCCTCAATTCGTGGCATGGAGACAATCAGCCTGTGGCACTGCTCATGTGTAATGGAAGCCCAGGTTGCTTTGATTGTGGCCTTCAGGTCATCTGCATTGTTGGTTCTGGTGTCTCTCATCTTCCTCTTGACCATACCCCATAGATTCTCTATGGGGTTCAGGTCTGTGAGTTTGCTGGCCAGTCAAGCACAGTAACACCATGGTCATTTAACCAGCTTTTGGTGCTTTTGGCAGTGTGGGCAGTTGCCAAATCCTGCTGGAAAATGTAATCAGCATCTCCATAAAGCTTGTCATCAGAAGGAAGCATGAAGTTCTCTAAAATTTCCTGGTAGATGATGGGGCTGGTGGCGTTGACGTGGTGTTTGGCTGCTTGTCAGTCAGAAACACAGCTTTCAGAGTTTAGATGAATTCTAGCATGTCACATTGATGATACTATTTAAAGTGTCATGTCACTGGCCAAATATACGTAGCTGTTTAAATATTATCTGTCTTCTGCCTATTTTATAACAGTATAATATTTTTTTATTGCACAATCTAACTCCAATATTCACAAACCGACAAGCTCATAAAAGGTTTGCTTTCTCTGTAATAAATCTTAATTTTTTTGTTTTGTTACTGTTTTTGTGCACAAGTCAGTGGGTTCAAACCACCAATGGACCCCACTGACTTTTATTGTATGGACAAGAAAAAAGAAAAAAAAAACACTGAGACATCTTTTTTTTTAAATATCTTTGTATATAAAATTCTACAGGTTTGTGTGAGTAAATGATGACAGAATTGTAATTTTTGGTGCACTGTCCCTTTAAGAGCTGCTCAGATTATATGACATTGATTTCTGAGTCATGACTAGTTTCTGAAATCCAAAATATTGAGTTTAATAATTACACTTTATAAAAGGTTACTATACCTGCTCAATGGTTAGGATCTTGTCTGGTCCAGTTAGGAATGGGATGAGAAATGGTTCTAAAGGCTTCACTGTACTGAAGAACCCATAGATGCATAACAGAGAAGTTCCCTCATCCAACGATTGAGAGTCTCCATCTTCATAGATTCTGTGTCTATGTCCTTAGGTTGGATGATACAGTAAATTTATCAGACTGAACACAACAATAATATAATCTGTACGTTATTGTCAAAAGAGCACTATTTTTGCATGCACTATTTACCTTTGCAGGTGTGTGAGATCTGTTTTCATGGAAGTACTGTTCCTGTCTTGAGATAATCACCACTTACTCTGAGGGCGAGAGTTTCTCTCTCTCTCTCTCTCTCGTGTGTGTGGTGTGTGTGTGTGTGTGTGGTGTTTGTGGTCTGGATATGCTGTAAATGAGCAATCAGTGAGCAAAGTTCTGCTTAGATTATTCTGATTACTCCATTCTGACCAATACTGTCATTCACCAGATAATCAAACCTTAATTATTTATTTAATACTATGCATTGTTTATTTCTTTAATTCTTTCTATAATTAATATGTGTTTAAGATTCACTGCTTTGACAAACCTTTTGCATCTGTGTCCAGACCTGACTCATGTAGGTTTAACACGTTACTCCAGCAGAAGCAATCAAAGCCTGAAACAGGTGTATCAGAGCGCTGCAAGGGATGTAAGACAGGCCACCGCTCACTTCAACAACTCTCAGACAGGCATCATCAACGCATCCCACAGCATTAGACTCATACTGGAGGACCTGAATCAGTGTCTGGAAGATCGCATCATTTACCACTGTCCCCCCCCCCCCCCCCCATCCCTGCTGCCTTACATACCATGCAACCCCGCGGTCTGAACAATGCTAATGCAACGATTGCTGCATGTATATAAAATGACAAATGTTGTGAAATATTATTGCTAAATATGGGCCTGTTGTTGGCCTGTTGAAGGTCCAGTATTAGCCACAGCCTGGATGCATTTTTATGAATTTCTTGTGTGCTACATATCAATAATATTTGACCAACATGGTCATCATTATCAGTTATTATCAATTAATAACATGAAAATTAGTTTGGAGTTGAGTTATTTGTTGAATGCACTAATGAGGTAATAGACAATAAATTATGCAAGTTAAAAAAAATTGTAAACCAAATTAAATTTTAATTTGTTTTCTCTTTAACATATTTGTTTACATTTAATTCAATGTATAAAAGAAAATGTAAATTTTAGGGGATGAAACTAGTCTCCATTTTCCATTTCAATCATTTCACCTAGTCATCAGTCATTTTTTCCCAGTTATTTACATGTCATGTGGTTAAGAATGTAATAAATACTATTTTATATATTATTATTATGAAATAAGAAATAGATAATACAGGTCCTACAACGGAATATAGCAATACATTATGTATTCTATATTCCGTGTTAGGACCTTATTATCTATTATTATATATATATATAGTATATCGGTTGAAAATATATCCATATATTAAGGAAAGTGTATTTGTTTTAGGAATGTTACGAGTTACCATGTCTTGCAATTTTTCCTTTTAATTTAGTCTTTATCTGCAGTTGCACTTACATAGTCGGTTGTTGATTTTATATTATTTTAGTATTGATTATTGAAATTAATTATAGGCCACTGCTGTTACTCTTGTCCATTTGCCAATATGAATTTCGGTTGTATCCACCTTCTGCATACATGTATTTTGTCAAAAAACATAAAAACAAAAGCATAATTCATGAACTGAGTTTGTTTAGAAACTTTATTGAAACATACAGGTCTGTGATGGGCATTTTGGAAATGTATACATTTATAATGAGTGGAGAACATGAAAGCTTCATAGCACCACCTTGATCAGATTAAACACAAGTAGGAAATGCAACATATGCCTATTAATCAAAGAACATTTGCCATTGAATCTGCTGCATATGCTTTGAAACACTTGCAACTAAGTTTGAAAGGCACTTTAAAGACAGATTTACCTACTCCATTGATACATATGGAACCATCTCTGGTGTACATTTGACTAAATGAAATCATAACCTGTGCTTCTAAACATGAATAAGGCACTGTCCATGAGGCTGGACCAGGCAACACTTTGTCTCCTTCTAAAAAGCTTATCTTTTCACCATACATTTAATTTCAGACACAATCTATTTTTAAAGGACACTGATGCTGCACCTTGATTAGAGTTGTGCAAATATGAAGCAATGATTCTTAAAGCGATATAAATAAACCTTTGAGAACTGGTATGATGGACAGTAATGATCACATCAATAGTATCAAAAGTAGTTCGTTTCCAGACGCTCCCTACAGGCAATCGTGCATATATCACTCACGCTTATCAGCTCTCTCATGCTCCTGTTCATGGGTTTCTTTCACAGAAGTGCACCAATTAAAAAAATAAAATAAAAATGCACAACAGATGTGCAAATACTTTGTCCTACACAGACAGACATTCAACTACATGTTAAAGCTCACACGCACGCACACACGCACACAGAAATAAAGTTATGAGATGCAATTAGTAGGGCTATTGCAGGTGGCAGTAACATGTATATTAAAAATGAATGTTGCTATCTAAAGCATAACACTGAGGATCAAAGGAAATAGTAAAGGACTGATAGTACAGTAATAATGCTACAAAAGCTTTAGTTTCCAGGTAAACAACTAAACCAAACCAAGTTGATCTGAAAAGCATAGAAACAAATTGCTAAAAATCTAAACAATACATTCAATGTGAAATGAAAGAAAAAAGGCACAGGGATTAAAAAAAAGAAAGAAAGAAAATACTTTCCATACAGGAGTCTCACATTCTGTTATTGTCATTTATGACGATAATACAAAAGGAAAACAGTGTTCTTTTCCAAAATACAGTACGAGAAAAAAAAAGACAACTTCCTGTTTCAAAATGTGAACTCAGTCCTCCAGTATTTCAGCTTACAGTATAAGTGAGATTTCAGTGAGAAGATATTGCACGTTATCGTGATTTGTCAAGTCATGATTTCATAAATGACGTCGTCTGATTGAACAGGTCAAGTCCAAGGATTTGATTCTGTTTTAATGTTGGGGTTTGTCTGACCATTAAGGGTTATATTTGAATCCAGTAAAAGTCATGACTGCCCACCCACAATTCTTGATGACTATTTATTTGAACATGCCATTAGATCCCATTTTGATGTTTGGGATTATACCCAGAATGCTTTGTATTCAGTGTCCTTCATTTAGTTACCAATCTAAACAGTCTAAGAAAATGTGTACACCATTTTGGACACAATTGTAAGAATTCAAAACTATATGCAAAGGTAATTGCTAATGACATGTACCATGATGGAAAAAACAACAACAACTTTTGGTTACATTTAGGTGTAATGATGTCCATATATTGAGGGTGAGGTCTGATTAGTCAGGTCACCTAAAAGATGAAGTCTAATCGGTCCGGTCATATAATTGGTGGAGTCTGGTTGGTCAGGTCATATAATGAGTGATGGCTCTCAAAGCATAGAGCAGCTCGGCCTGCATTCGAGCCTCCATTAGAAGCAAATTCACATGAACCTGGATCAAGGAAAGCGAGAATATCAGTATATTGCTTGGGTTTTCAATGGCTCTTTACCGAATAAAAAATACAATTAATAATAAATTATAAATCTTAAATAAATGTTCAAATTTGCCATGATAATATGACTCACCTTCTCAGAGTGTCTGAACTGGTGCCAGTAGCTCTCGTACATGCGGCGAGTGGTTCTCTCCGGATAACACGTCACTGTTTTAATGTAAACCTTCAGACTGCGCTCCAACAACTGATTCACCTCACCGTAGTCATAGTCGTCGTATCTGCAGACACAGTAAGAATGTTCATCTTACAATATTAGGCAGGGCTGGACTTCAGTACACCTGGTTGTCCTGTGCTAGTACACTAGAGGGCGCTATGGGCGTACATACTGTACACTGTATTACAGTCGCATACTATTATTTTTCTGCAGTGTACAGCATGGAACACCCAGATGACATTTAACAAAATGTGTAGTATACAACAGTGCACAAAACTGTTGTTATTGTTAACTAAAACTATTAAAAAATTGTTTCCGTTCATTGAAACACGGAAAATAAAATTCTACAATATAAGTAAAATAAAATATAAAATGAAATGTTAAATTAAAAACATAGAATTAGAAATGTATCAGAGTACGTTTAATCTGAAGAATTAAAATGACTCAACCTAAAACTGAAATAAAAAAATCTAAAACTAAATAGAAATATAAACCCCAAAATTACTTAAACTAAAATTAAAATGATGAAAATACAAGATAACTGATGTATGTAAATGATAGTATATAAACTCTATCCCAGTGAAATAACACTGTCTCCCAGAATGCAATGTCCTTGATTAGACCTGTGTGACGACTGAGCTAGAAGTATTATCCACAATGATTTTTAACACACGTTTTTTAAAATATTATAGACAATATATTCCATTCCAAACACTTTTTTGTTTTTATTTGATTCCTGATGTGAGACTGCTAATTCTTTTTCATTAGCAGAGTTTTATGAGTGTCGTCTGTGTTCACAGACGTACCGTATTCCGTACATACAGTGAACGTAGTTGAAGAGAGCCCTGCGCAGCATGCTGGTGTCCACCCCCTCGTGACTGGCCATGTTGTAATAGGTAAGATCACATGCCGTTCTGAATTTATCATCCAAAAGGTGACCGATGTCAGAGTACAACCTGTTCACCAGAGAGAAACCATGATCCTCCCATGAGTAGTCCTACAGAGTGAACAAGACAGAATGATCAATCATTCACTCTCAGTGGGGTATAAAAACAATAATGCTGTATATGTGGAAATTTGAGGGTGTTTGTCATACTTGTGCTTTAAAAGTGGGTGGGTTGTCTTCTCCGTGTCGCGCAAAGTCTTGGTACCCAAATGACGGGTCGTCTACAAACCGAGCCACGGGAGAAGGAGGCACCACTTCCTCATCAAACCCTGCATATGAAAATCACAATATTTTAATACAAGTACTTCAGACTAAAGACAGCTAGATCCTTTCTTGTTTTCAAGGAATGGTTCAAATACGGCACGTCGACTGCTCATGCTTAGTTTGACGTCCTTTATGACAAAAGGCAAATACAGTCATACAGGTTTAGAACGGCATGTGGCTGAGTACACAATGGTAGAATTTTCATTTTGGTAATTTATCCCTTTAATTCACGATTTACCACAAGACCAAAAGTGAAGGAAATTAGGGGGGGAATGGACAAAATGGAGGAAATAGAGAGAAGAAAAAACAAAAAGAAAGTAAAACAGTTTAGTACTGTTTTAGTGTAAGTATATGTAGAAGTTTCAGCTTTTATTAGCATGTAATATTTTCATTATGAAAGAAAAGATGTACTATGAACTAGGCCAGGGCGATAAAACGGTATCGATATTTATCGACGGTACACCCTCTTCGATAACGATAGAAAAATTGTTCGATATAGCGCATGCTGAATTGAGTGCTGTGCCTGCCTGTGATGAGGCGATTGTGAATAAAAAAAATTTATGTTAAGTCGAATTTAAAATAAACATTTGTATTTGAATGCAAAAATAGTACAATCAAATGTTAGGTGTGCGTCTGGGAGCGTCATCAGTGGAGCGCGAGATGCAGTGATGATGATGCAAGTGACGTTGTTGCATTTGAATGTTTTATAAGTCTAGCCCACGAGACGCGCCGCTGCTGCGTTATTCATTCAAAATATTAGAGAAATACAGAAGCTCAATGCGAATATTTTGAATGGGTTAAAACCGAAACCAAGCCATTCACACGGAACGCATATTCAGCGCATTTTTTAGACGGACAAATTATGACTGCTGCTGTCACGTCTCACACAAGAGATGTATAGAAAGCCATGCAAAGTTAAAACAGTTTAAACTTTTAGAAAACACGTCACGAATTTGTGGAGGTTTATTCCTTTTCACTGCGTCTCTTATGTTTTTAAATGCAATCTGCGTGATGGGCGATTCGGCTCTTTGTATTAAGCAATGCATAAATACATGATGCTGTTTTGTTCATAATTGTTTATGCAATTTACGAAATTTGTTCGTTTTGATGTAATGCACTTTTTTTATAGCAGTTTTCCTTTGCGCTTGGAAATTTAAATCGCACGCATTCATTTTGCTCATTGGCCCTCCTGGGCCTCGGGAGACAAGCCAAAAGTTCCTCAACTCTTTATCTGCATATAAAACATTCGAAATTAGATATTTGTTTAATTTTTATTTTGTGTTTGACTGTTAAAAAAATTATTTGTTGTTTGTTTTAATAAATTGGGTTAATTTAAAAATACAGTGGTTAAATTTCAAGGTTTTTTTCTATTGCTCTTTGTTTTTTAAAAGGTTATAAAAAATGTCAATAATTATCGCTACTGACGATATAACATTTATCGTTGATACGTTTTAGCTATATCACCAGCCCTACTATGAACTGAAAAAAGCTGCGGGTATGAAGTACCGGTGTGTAATACCTGCCGACAACCACTAGAAGAACTCTCTTTCTTTCTTTCCTCAAAACGATTGAACATCTCCTCGCTCTGACTCATCATCGTCTTCTCTCTCCTCCAACAATCGCTTCATTCTCTCCATCAGAGCTTTCAGCTCACTCTGAAATGCACAAAAATAGTTCAAAAATGATATGCTACTTGTATATAACAAAATTGTCCAAACAAATATTGAATCACGCATACATAATTATTGTACATAAAATAATTATAAAATAATGATATAATAACATTATTTATACAATATATATGTATATCTTTCCACATAATTTTTTGAATTAACTAAATGAAGCCTGTATAAGAATTTTTTTTTTTTTGCATTGTAAAAATATTTTTATGGAAATTAAGCATACATAGTTTTTTTTGTACTTTAATACATTAAAATACTGTTTTACAGTAACAAGAATCTGTATGCAGAATATAATTACTTTTTTAACTTGGTAAAATACGATCTGAACATGTTTTCCTGATATAAAAATACAAAAATAACACAAGGACACGTTGTAATGTTTTCCTACCCCAGTGTCAGGGTTACACACGGGGTTCCCGTTGGCTTGGTTGCTGTTTGTTAGGTGGCAGGTGCATAAACCCGCCATGCCTGGAGGGCAAAGGTCATCCGTGACCCCGTTGACCTCTGTGACCTCAGGGTCTGTGTTGACACCGCTACCAAATACAAAACTAGCCAAGGCATGGAAATGAGCCAACAGTACGACAGCATGAACCAGCTCTGCCAGAGACCAGCTGTGTTCTCCTGTCTTCACCAGAGCCTGAGACACAGAGAGTGTAAGATTATTGACATTTGATGTAATTATGATTTCAACAAATATAATGAACAATACAACATTGATCAAGACTCTGTATATCAAGATACTGTATGTGTTCACCTACATAGGGTCATGTAATGCCAGAAGGCTACCATACTATGCTACTATTTCTACTATAAATGTGTAGTATGCACTTTTCCAACATGCATTTCCCAAAACATAGTAGACTACATGGAATGTTGTATCCCACAATGCAAGTGCATTGACTTGATTTCCAAGGTGAGGAATGCACAGGACGTAACATCTTATTTGACTCAGTGTTTGATTTGACTACGAATTAAGATGTTTTAACACAAAACTGGATTGAAAATGATATTGAGATATTGCAGCCTCTGAATTAAACAAGCATGTAGTGGCAACAAATGTTATGGACTATAGTTTGAAATGTTTTTTGTTGCATGATGACATAAATGTTGCATAATGCTTGCATAATGCTAAAACAATTCTGTGTATACTAGGGCTGCACGATACTGGAAAAAAATGACATTGCTGTATTCTTTTTTTCTACAATTTATATAAAAATACAGAAATGTTTTCCAGATGACTTGAATAGCTATATGTGGAAAGAGTTAATCATTCTAGAATGAGTGGGGTGATCTTGCAGTGGAGTGCAAAATTAAAATAGTAATTTTTTTTAAAAATCTGAAAAATTATTTTTAGACCTAAGCGATTGGGGAAAACTTTTTTTTGTTTTTTTTTGGGGTGTTCACACATGGGTTTACCGTTTACAATAACCAACTCAAGTTTTAAAAAAATAGTTAAAAAAATCCAAAATTGGTGCTGTTTTTGACTAATTCTATAAATTTGTGACCGTTGTCAGTGATTTGTGCTTTTTCTATTTAGTACTGGGGGTGGTGCTGTTGAGCGTGTATACGGGGAACCAGGTAGGAAGTTATTTAAGAAAGTGTGATTGCGTCTCTAGCTCTCTCTAGCTCTCTAGCCTTGGTTGTCAGGTGTGCGGGTTATTCCCGGTCATGGTCACGCTAGTGGATGGGTTGTGAGTATTGCAGTGGTAGCCCTCTTTGCATTGATGTGCTAATGCTACATTTAATGCTGCGGTCTTTTGTGCTTTTAATGCTTACGATTCGTATTTTGAGGAATATGTTTTCCTCATTGAATTTCGTTAAGCATTTGGAAGTTGTGTTGAGAGCGATTCGCGTGTAAATAGAGCGTTTGAGAGAGAGTTTTTCCAATTCGGTTGTGAGGTGATTGTGGTTTAAACGCTAATTTAGGGCATTATATGTAGTGTGTTTTGAGGAGGTTTTTGGTGAAGGGAGGTTTTTTTATTTTTTTTATTTTGGTGCTCGAGTTGCCGAATTCTATTGTTAATATTGTGTGTGATGTGATGAATTACGGTTCAGGCCCAGTAGTTTAATGAGTGACACGGTGAGCAAATTAATGGTTGTTGTTTTGAATTTGTTGGATTAATATTGTTTGGGGTTAAGAATTAAAGTTTGTTTAAATTAATTTGTTAAAATAACTTTCTTTTGTATAGGGCACTAATCATAAAAATTGATTTTTTTCCTCTTTTCTTTTTTTTTTTGAACTTTGCATCCAGATGATTTTTCTTATGCTTATTTTTCTCCCATGTGATTGTCTTATTTTATTGTGATTCTATTTTGTCTTGTACAAGATTTATTGCATTACATTTAATTGTTTGATTTATTCAATTGTTTAATTATTTGCTGATTTATTGGTCACTCATTTATTGTAAGGTATTTAAAAGGTAAATGTTCCTGGGCCTGGAATTAAAATGGTTGTGATTTATTTATTTTTTGTTTTCTTTTTCCATGTTGAATATGATGTACTGAATTATGAGATCATATGATTGGAATTGATGTTGAATAGAAAACTTTGAAAAAACCCTTTCTTGTTGTTGCTTGTCCTATTTGATTCATGTAAAAGAATGGATAGTGGCTCTAATAATTTAATCTCTAATGATTAATTTAATTCAATAATTGTGGTAGTTTTTATCCCTGGCGCCCGAACCCAATCTTTTAAGGCCAAATACCGTCACAAATTGATTACAAATAATAATTGTGGTTTTATTGCAATATTGTAATTGTTGTAAAGTAAAAATAAAAAAATCAAGTATTTAATAAAAAAATCATTTTATTTTATAGTACAACTGTAAATTGACAATACTAATATTTACGTCTCGATTCATTTTTCTTAAACGTTAAACCATTAAGCTTTTATTTTGACAGGTTGCTAGCAATAGATGTATGCACTGCTGATTTTAGAGTGAAGCTCAGACTATGTTCTTCTGTATGTGGGCAGCTCGTGATCCGGTGTTTTCAGTGTCTCAAATTGGCTTGACTCACAGTAAATAAACCAAGCCATTCTGAAAAGCTTAAGCACTGTATCATGGGCTGCAAGCATGTGGATGACCAGTGCCATTAAGGTAACGTTTTTATTTAAATCACAGTCCGCACAATTTTGACAATTGCACTAAGCCATAAACAATTAGATTTTCATATACCATGCAGCCCTAGTGTATATCGAACAATAAGCAAGAAAGCTAGTGTTTTACCTGTATGTGTTGCTTGGTAATGAGCCAAGGTCTGTGCGCGAGGATCTTGTTAATCTCGTTGAGGTTGCGAAGTCGTTGTGGGCAGAACTCCAGACCTCTCAGCCAATCAGAACAGACACCTATCTGCTCGAACTCTTGCACATGCTGACAGACCAGCGTGGAACACTGATGCCGTGCTGCAGCCTGGAAAAGATGAAAAAAAAAATCACTCATAAAATGATTCCAGTTAAATAAAGTCTCTTTTGAAAGTGTTTTTTGTGAGTTTGTACCATTATAGCGATATAATGCCTGTAGTGAAGTGGTAGTGGGCCGTCCATCCTCAGGAGATAATAGTGGCAGCGGAGAAATGCTTGCAGATAATGTGGGTGAAGCCCCATCACCTGCGTCATGTTGTCCATACGACCACTGAACTCTTCGTCTAAGAACATCACTGTGGAGTCACTCAGAGGCATGGCTCCTATTATCTGGGATGAGAATCAGACATCAGACTGTATGTATTTTCCTGACATAAAAGTACTCTGGTCAGATGATAATACTAATTAAATATGTGGTCTGTCAGATTTTGTCATGTGAGAAGGCACTAATATGTAATGCAATGAATCAGAGCCAAGAACTCTTGAACTCTAGTTCAGGTTCATCTTAATTCAGCAAAGTGAGGGCAGATGCTATAATTCAATTTACAATCTAAATACACTTTCTAAGATCTCCTGGCACGCTTAACTTGGATTCAATGAAAATAATCTCTGAACCAATTGAACTCAAATCAAAAATGAAATGAACACCAGCTGACCCAAGAAAGAACGATTACAGTATCTGAGTTGGGTGCACTTGCATTGAATGAATGTGTGATAAAAGAAAAGAAAGAATTTTCCATTACAAAAAAAGTTTACTTTTTGACATATATTATGGTATTGAAAGAATTCTATAGTAATACACCATGGTATTTACATGGCACTGCTAGATACACTCCTGTGACACTGAAGACTGGAGTAATGCTGAAAAATTACACTTTAAAATATATTCAAATAGAAACCATTTTTTAATAGTAATAATATTTCATAGTATTATTGTTTTACTGTTTTTTGATCAAATAAATTCAGCATTGGCGAGCATAAGAGACTTTTTCAAATATATAAAAAAATCTTAACGGACTTTTTTAGTAACGGAATATCATAGTAATACCATGGTAAATGTAGAAATGAAGTATTACCTCATTTTCTGGAATAAATGAGCTTGGTCCTGTTGATATGTGTCTTGACATCATTCCTTTTTCCTGAGGAAAACATAATGATGATGAATATGAAGAAAATATCCTGACAAAACGATCAAATAAAAAATGTGTTTACTGAAGTGTGTGTTTTTTTATGTTAAAATAGTTTCTTCAGTCTCAGGTCAATGCAGAGACAAATACAAGTAAGCCATCTGTAGCTTAATTCCGCACAGCAACAGTGGTTCAACCAATGGTTTGAGTTTGGGGGTGGAGCTACTTGTTTATTCAACTAATGGCAGGCAGGTGAAACCTGTTTGAAAGCAGTCATTCTTTCAGAGACACTAATGCCTCAGAAATTGTTTAACAAACATAAAGAGAAGAAAATTCAGGAGATATTCCAACAAAAGTATCATAGTGTGTTTAATGTATATATTTTAAAGAGCACAACATTGATTTTCAGGTCGATTTTGCATCTCCCTGGTTTATTTTGAAAAGTCCCTCCCAGTCTTTGTTGCTCCTGTTACAGCGAAAGGTAAGAGTTCCATGAAAACTGTGTTTGTGTTTTATGTGTGTGGTGTTTGTGTTTTATGTGTGTGTGTTCGCTACACTGGCTATAATGCCACGGGTGTAAGGGTCACTTCAGTTCAGTGGCCCAAGACCTGGACACACCAAATCTCTTTCCCTGTCATTCTAACCCTCCCTTTCAATTTATCTATCCTTCCTTCCTTCTCTTCAGGATTTGGGTTTGTTCAGGATACCCCACCACCCACCCCAAACCACCACATATACACAAACGGTGTTGTATTTGCGGTCAGAAGTGTTTTGCCTCCACTCTGCAGCCTTGTTGGAAACCTCTGCTGTTTATATAACACTAACCTACACTGTAAAAAAAAATCGGTGACCATTTACGGTAAAATACCGGCAGCTGTGGTTGCCAGAACTTCACCGTAAAAAATATGGTAGCGACATTTTAGGTTTTACAGACTTAACTTATATTCACAATAAAATACCGTATTTTTATATTTTTATATTTCATTAACTGATGTAATGTTAATAAACCAACATAATGAAGTACTAATATCTATTTTGAACCATTGTAATGCACTGATAACCACCAAAAACTGGTGGTGATCAGAAAGTCACATGATGAACCAAAGCTCAATCACAAACAGCTTTTCTACGAGCTGAGGAGGGCAGTACTTATATATAGAAGGTGCACAGTGTCATTCACACAAACACTAAACCCCATCATGGTGACACACATGATACTGAAATAATGCAATAAACATTCATTTAACAACATTAGATGTAAGACTAAACCCTAATGTGCACAACTGATAAGAAAAACTAAGAAGAAACGTTAGTTCAACAACAACAAAAAAACTTCAAATATGAAGTTTCATGCAGGGAATTCTGGGAGTGTCAATTTACGGTCTGTCACTTCCAAAAACCGTATTTTTAACAGTATTTTACTGTAAAATTACATTAAATGTAATAACCTTTATTCACCTTATATAGTAGGGAAACTTACTGTTAACCATTTAACAGGTTTTTACTGTAGTATTTTTACAGTATTTTACTGTTAAAATCACAATCATTTTTTACAGTGTAGAACTAATAAGGGTCTGCACAACCAGACATATATTTTAGTGGTAAATCCGATGCACAAGGTCCTAAACATGTGATTTATTTTATTTTATTTTTTCCCAAGGATGCAAAAATTGTGGGAGGAAAGATTGAGCAACACAAAGACAAGGAGAGTTTTGTTTTAGGCTTGTTGGTTTCTTACATTCGCTGCTCTACTGAAAGAGAACAAGACTCTACCTATTAAATAAAGAAAGTAAATAGACTGCACAAACAAAGAGGACAAGCAGCAAACAGAGGGAGGTCAGAAGAGAAAAAAAAAACAGAAAAGGCTTTTGAAAGAGAAGCCTCCAGCGTTAACCAACTCCACTGAAACCCATTCACAGTGTGTGTACAGCTGTGTTGTTACTGCTAACGAAAACTAATTAATGAAAAATAGAAGCTGAAATAAATTGTAAATATTAGACAACTTATACTTTAAAGTCAAGGATAAACACTGAAGACTACATTACTTCAGTCTTCAGTGTCACACGATCATTCAGAAATCAGTCTAATATGCTGATTTGCTGCTCAGGAAATATTTATTATCAATGTTAAAAACAGTTGTTGCTTAATATTTTTGTAGAAACTGTGATATTTTTTTTTTCTGCATTCTGAGATGAATAGTTCAAAAGAACAATTTATTGGAATAGAAATCTTTTGTAACATTAAATGTCTTTATTGTCACTTTTGATTATTTTAATGCATCCTTGCTCAATAAAAGAATTGATTTATTTAAAAAAAAAAAAATCTTACTGACCTCGATTTGTGATTGGTAGTGTATGTTTTTACAAGGCATACCCGTTATAAAAGTCTTCAACTTCACAAGAAGCATTTCCCTCATGTGTTACATAATAATCAAAGTCAAACAAAACACGAGAGAGAAGAGATATGGATAAGACAGAGGGAGAATCACAGGATAAGTGAGACTAATTTAATCAGTTTAGTTTGTTCTCTATGCTTAACGTGTGTAAAGTCTGTGTGTATTTGCAATGAGGCTGCAATGATTTGCCGTCCAGACTTGTTTGACACACACGGAAACATTGCTGTGACCTGCACCTTGAAAACGCATCACTGCTCCCGGCCAATCAAAACGTGGCATACTATCAGCACTGATAATGCTTAAGACTGTCATTCTGCAGCACTGTTGTCATGACAGCAGCATGAATGTCCATGGATAGAAGCAGCGTTTTCTTCAATCAGTCTGGGACAGTGTCCAGATTTAAACTTTTTTTAAAAAGAATGAATAGAAATGACAAAAAACTTGAGAAAATTAAATCTATGAATAAATGTTAATCTATGCGCATGAATAACGCATTATAAATACTGAATGTCTACACTAGGGCTTGCACCAAACTCGTCTGAGGTCCGGTCCTGCAGAGTTTGGCTCCAACTTGCCTCAACACACCTGCCTTTAAGTTTCTAGTATACCTAGTAAGAGCTTGATTAGCTGGTATCAGGTGTGTTTGATTGGGTTGGAGCTAAACTCTTCAGGACACCGGCCCTTCAGGACCGAGTTTGGACACCCCTGGTGTACTATACACTGTAAAAAAAAAAAAAAATCTAATTTTTAATTAAAACAAATATAATTGGAGTATGTTTTACAAGAAAATACTATTTCAGTCTTTCTACTTCAAATTTACATGTTTAATTCAATGTGTTACTTGGCATTTCTTTGTAATTATTTTTGTAATTTACTAGCAATTTCTGAGTAAAACTTTTATACACTATATTTTTCAGTGTAAAGGCAAAGAACCAAATACCAATTTATCATAACCAAAATGTCAAATTCTGATTTTTTTTTTTTGTGATATAAATTTTTCAACATTTTTCTTGCAATTCCAAGTTTATATTTCACAAATGTGACGACTTTTCTCATAATTGTGAGACAAATACTTGCAGTTATACTCCCCAATTCTGGGGGAGGGGGGATTTCTTCAGAATTGCGAGATATAAAAGTGCAATTCTGAGAAACATTTTTCCTCAAAATTGGACTTTATAACTCGCAATTGCAAGTCAATATCTTACAATTCTGAAAAATTCTTTATTTCTCGGAACTGCACATTTATATCTGGCAATTCTGAGAAAAAAAAAAGTCAGAAATGCGAGATGTAAACTCGTAATTGCGAGAGAGACAGAATTGTGAGATAAAGTCACATTGCCTTTTGTACCTTTTATTCAGTGGCATAGATGAACAGAAATACAAAAATAATTTTTTGTTGGTAATAGTAAGAATTTTATTGTTAATTAAAAAACTTGAGGCCTTACCAAATTTGATCATAGTAACCAGTTTCCCACCAAAAATTATATAATTATACTTTTTACTGTCTCTTTCATATTATATATATTTTGAGGAAAAACTGTTCTAACAATAATTTTATTAACTATAGTATTTTGTCAGAAAAACACAATTTTTTTATATGGCATTTCCATGCTACTTTTGCAATTACATGGAGTATTGCCACTTTTACCATGTAAATAGTACAATAAGCATAGTACTATAACTACGGTTTCATGGTTTGAACTACTTGTTTCATGCTTAAATAAAACCTACTACAGCAAATCTAGAGTTACCACCCAAATATTGTTCATTTGTGTTTATCAATGTTAATTTTTATATGGGTGGTTTTTATGCTTGTACTGTATGTACAGGTTATTTCATAAAAATCAAGGTTGTGGTTTTAAGCCTCGACCAGCCACTCCTTGATCTTCTTAAATTTGTTCTCAATGCTCAAATCGACGCTGGATTACAGCGGAGGTGTCTGAACAGTTCTCTCGTCTTTAGACATGTCTGGCTTTATGTATTACAGGATTCTATTGTTCCAGCATTCTGCTTTTGCCCAGTCAAGCTTTTGATTCAAAATAGCTGTCCAGAATCCTATATGCTTCCTTCCCCTCCAGGACCTTCAGCCAAAGAGACGAGAAGTGTAAGTGCGTTTTAAAGAGACGAAGAGGGTAAAAATGTGGATCTGTCTGGGACTGGTCGTGTCTTATGTTCTGGGGGAAAGTGCAGAAATATTTTTCTCCATGACAGCAAAGGTGGGTGTAGAACAAAATCACACACATATACAGTAATTACATAAGTCCACTTTTATGCTCCGTTTAAACAAATGAGTGTTTCTTCAGGCCTACTCTCTTACTGAGTTTGTAGAAAGAGAGAGAAAGAGACCGAGACATGAATAAAATATGGAAGAGGAAGGGTAAGAGAGAGCGAAAGAGAGCGAGAGATGATATAACGATACAAATATTTAGCGTCTCGGTGAGGATTAGGATTAGGTTTGATCTTCAGTGAAGTTTTTTTTTTAATGGGATGTAATGAGAGAACGAAGGGTTATTATGGAGCGGTTTACTGGGGATTACTCACGAGTTCTTCAAGAATAAGGTTAAATTAAAGTGCCCCTATGATGGATTTTTGAAAATGGCCTTTCACGCAGTGTGTAACACAACTCTATGTGAATAACAAAAACTGCAAAGTATTTAAATCGAAAATGCCCGTTTAAAATGATTGTCCTCTCAAAGAAAGAGTCTCCTCTGAAGCCCGGAAAACGTCATTTTTAAAACGAATCCCAAGCCGTTTTGACGTCAACATGAAACATTAGCATATTGCCTGCCCACTTGTTGGTCTTTTCGTGTTGGTCGAAGCGGCACATTCTTCCTTTGCCACTAGTTTTGCCGTCTTTTGGAGTGTTAGAGATCGAGGTTTCCCCGGTAACGCTGTACACAAAGCAGCGCTGCGCTCACAAACGCTGCTTTATCAGGCATTACAGGCGAGATTAAATGAAAATGAGACCAATCGGACCAATCACCGCAGTTTAGCGTCATGAAAAGGAGGGGTTTGGAAAAATGAATCATTGAGTGAATCATTTGGGAGTCGTTGAGCAAATAAGGTAAAAAAAAAAGCATATTATTAGACAATGAAAGTGTTTTTTTTTTTTACTTTGCATGCATGTCACCGTTGTTGGACTCCCAAAATCAAATATCACCTTTCATAACCCATAATAGAGGCCCTTTAAAAGTCAGGCGTGATGTTAATTTATAGTGTCTTATATTCATAGTTTACAGCCGAGCACTCAAAATGTGTTTGTAACAATAACCAATAACCATTTAAATAATGGAAATGAACGGAAAACAATATACATTATAATAGAATTTTATCTGAAAACTTAAAATTAAACTAAAAAAAAAACTTTTTTAAACCTGTCCACATTTGAAATGTTTGCCTTAGCAGGCAAACTGAAATAAAATACTTGATTTGAAGTGCTACAAATTTTAATTTGCTAAAAAAAACTGAAATATATACTGATATAATACAATTAAGCTAAAAAGAAACTACTAATAAAAATGACAAGAGCACATAAAATTACTAAAGTGTAATTCAAACTCAAATGTAAATATAAAAATAGGCTAATATAAAGAATCTAGAATAATCTTAAATAATACTAAAATAAATAACTCTGTCCTGAATACCTGCACGTATCAGTCATGGCTGTAGCACAAATGGTGTGTGTGGGTTACATTTTAAAGATTATTATAATTATTTTTTTTTTTTTTTAAAAAATCACAAAACTTCTAACCAAAAGCACAAAGGTTAAATTCAACCCCAATTTAAGATCAAATAAATTTCATTATTGTGCAATTATTGTACACCAACAGATTGTGCATGAAATCAACTGAATAAATCAAAAATATAGTAAATAAAAACAAATATGCACTTTTAGGACATTAAAAATTATTTTTTTCGGGGGGGAGGGGGGTTCTTACACAATAGCATGTTTCTCTCATGAGGGTCCTCCCCCTGGTGATCACTGGATTGCGTCAGAGTCTGTGGCCCTTGAATGATGCCATTAAGCTCATAAAAGATTATGCAACACTGGCAGAATGCACAGGTTTTAGTTTTGCTTGATCAGACGGCTGGTGGCACCGTGACAAATGTGCCCAGCCAGCACTTGCGTCCTCACTCAATTAGTGGTTTGGAGTATTTGTAGTTCTCATGTCTACCCACAGATCTCTGCTCAAACACGACTACAGAACGTACAGGCACTGTTGCTGTCCCCGACGGGTCACTATGTGGTAACGGGGCAGTGCGATTCATTGGTCAATTATGTCACACCAGCGCACACGGCAGCTGGAGGAACAGGAAGTGTGTCAGCTGCTGAATCAGCAAAACTCAGCAGCACAATTTATATGGGGCTTCTATCTGTCTCTCTTTCAAGCAAGAAACCATTGAAAGACAAAACTGGTTCCGTCGATGCAAGTCACAGTTTTGTTGCTGTTCAATTCCACAGTAAAGCCATTGTTGCTTTTTCACTGAAGCGTGTGATGGCAAACAGGAATAAAGACAGGTAAATATGAACCAACACAGGTGGTATGGGATCGGGTTATAAGAGAGATCATTTTTGCTCTATGTGAGTCTTGAGTTGCTTATAAGATTAAGTTTTTAAGATTTTTATGTCAAAATACATTCTCTTACCCCAGTTTATTCTTTATTGACCATAAGTATGCCATTCATGGGTTTATATCCCAGAAAAGTGTAAATATTGAGCCTCCCAGGCACCATCAAAATATTTAAAAGCGATTAAAAGCTCAGTTCCGTCAATCTATCCAGCTTAACCAATAGCAAGAGTTTGGGGGGCATGGCTACTGTAGCAGGCTGAGCCAGATGGTGTTTAGCCGAGGTGGGAACATGGCGGATGTTACATGGGAAATTAAATTCAGATTTGGTTACAGAAGTGCAAGCCAAATTTCGAAAATGTGCCAAAACATGCAGTAGCGTGCTTTTACAAGATGGTGGATTTGACGGGATGTCTGGAGCTGCATCTCTCATATGACGCACTATGCACTAGGTACGTATCAACTCAACCATGTAGTGTATGAACAATATAAGGTTACTTATTTTGTAGTCTTGCGTAGCCAGACCTTCAGACTGACGGCTGAAGGTCTGGAATTCATGGTAGCTTTCATTGGCCAAGGCCCGCCCATGAGGACGTTTGACCGACATGTCAAACAACCAATCACAGTTTGTTTCGTTTCAGCGTCACGCTTCGTGGGCGTGGAATTGTCGCCATAATAACAGACCGGTGTGTAAAACTCTCGGACGTAGTTTAAAGATTCTATGTCGCGAATTTGAAATATTTCACATACTTTTGAGAATCCAGCGTTTAGTTGATCCTGATAAGCGCTCATCGTCACAGCTGTAAACATGACGGCTTTCTTCTTTCGTGAGGGGGTTTGGCACCACGGCATCTTTTGTTTCCAGGCGGAATGTTAAAGAACGCGACACACACGTCTCCCGGAAATCCTGTATAATTCAACCAATTCAATGACGCCTTCGAAACTCCTGAAGTGTTTCTAAATTTGTGTGCGATATGCATCAGACGTTCAGCCAACGGTCAGTGGCCGTGATGTCTGAGGCTGAGACTACTTATTTTGTCATTCATAATCTGAGTCTGATAGCCTCTCCTCCACTACATAATTAAAGCTGCAACAGTTGGGTGCATGAAGTATCCAACATTCCACACTTTGTTTTTTTCGGTTATTTAAGTGCACTTTTTCTTTTTGGAATTTTCAGTGTGAACACTCTACTCACACTACTTATACTACAAAACGGCATTGACTAGTGCATAAGTACGTAACAGGGACACACCTTGGGTTTCAATCGAGACGCCGAACAGAGTTTCTTCTCGGCAGGAAATGGTGCATTCCATTAGTACATGGAATTAAGAAATTCTGAGTTCCCAGTCAGAGTTCTGATTCTGAAACTTCGAGGCAAGTTTAATTTTTAGGTGAAATATTCCTTTAATGTACCAATGCAGTGGTGTAAAGAACTAGAGCATAAAATGTTCTTTGTGTTCTAATTGGTTATAATTTGACTCTAATTATGAATAGCATTATTTTTCTGCAGGTCACGGCAGGGCAAAGAAGGGTTTCAGCTGAATGATCCCAACCATGGAGAGCAACAGGTGAGAAGACATGCTGATGGGTTATGACAACAACCAGTGAAACGGGTAATAAAGAACCCTGTCGGCATGACAAACTGACCACAAATCCCCCAAACCATTCTCATATAACAGGTGTTATCCAAACACACACATATTGTGTCAGGCACTCAAAATACAGGTTTGCATACAGCCACAGGATAACTCGCAGTATCTGCTCCCGGCTGCTGTTATAGACATGAAGATCAAACAAAGAGCTTGCAAGCCTTCAGCCAATAGTTCAATCTGATAAATGCCAGCTCGTGTTTCAGTATTAAAGTCCAGTTTTATTTACAACATCTTTTGGCAGGGTGTATGTGAGAGGAAGATGTGCAGAGCAGAAGTAGGTCACATGTGTTCAACATGATTAATGACAGCTAAAAATATCATCTTCCAGCCAAAGAAAAGAGAGAGGGATGATAGCAGGATTTCAGATGAGATGAGTAGGTCACTAAGTTAGCCTCTGATACAATCAAAGTATGATGAAATGCTTACCATTTAAACCTTATGTCACAAAAATCAATAGATAGATAGATAGACATAACTTTCTATTAGTCATTACAAGAGGTTAGCATATATAATTCTCAATCTATATTAATTATTATATATACATAACCACACACAACTTTCCATTACTCATTACAAAAGAGGTTATTAAAATGTTTTGAAATGCCTTACCCTTTTAAACTATGTTAACTGTGTGCGTGTGTGGGTGGTGGATAGGAAGAATTGCATATTACTCATCACAAAAGAGGTTATCATATATACTATATATAGAGGTTATCATATGATACATAACGTTACACATAACTTTTTGCAAATATATATCATTTATATAATTTTTGCAAATACACTATGGAAAATATAGGAACAGCTATAAGAATATAGGTGTGGTCACGGTTGTATTTAACTATTCATCCAATTATCTATCAGTTAAAAACATACTGGGTTGAAGCAATAAAGTAATATAGGTGACTAAGTAAACCTCTCTGGGTCGCCAGAGATACAGAAATGTCTGATAGTCATGCACAAACCATACATTACACTACAAACCAAATGCACCAAGATCAGGATCAAATGCATGTTTTAAGGAAACAGTGTGACTGACATTATATATATTATATATATATATATATAATATATATATGATAAGAATAAAAGTTTGAGCATTAAACCAAAAGAAGAACGTACGTTTTACTATGATTCTGATCGGGCAGTGGTTGCAGATGCGCGTGGTTTCCTTCATTATGGCAAGCAAGCTTGTTAAACCAGGGCACGAAGAGCTTGAATCCCGGCGGGAGTTACTGGTCTGGGCATGTCCGCTGCAAGCCCCTTTAAGGACGATCAAGACCTGAAAGAGTAATGGCGGAGACTCCTCCGTATCCCTTCGCAGTGCGCAGAAGCTCTTGCACCCATGAGCGGCGCGACACACGCCCCCTCAGCTGTTCTCTTTCTATCCGACTCCCAAGTGAATCACTCTTGTGAACCGATTCGTAACGCGCTTGTGAATCACTCAACTGATGACTTCGTTTGGGTAAACCTGTGAGATTGAAAAAAAATATATATATATACATATATATCGAGAATAAGTAATATTAACATTGCCAATCATTAATAATATTACTTGTATCTATTATGAACAAAAAAAAATATTTCTCCGCTAGTTGCGAAATACAAGCCTATACTCTAAAACATTAGTAACAAACCAATAGTAGCCTACTGTCATTATTTATCACATTATTGTAGATATAAACATCACAAATTCATTATGTTTTGTTTAAAATGTTTCAAGATTTGAGAGATGACTCAAACGAATCGGTTCATTGAACCACCCGTAAGAACCAACTCGCTAAAAAAAGAATCAGACATCGCAATGCTATTCTCTTCACGAGCCACTGCCCCCTCTTGTTCAGACATGTTTCTCTCACTTTAAGTGTGCTGCATATCAAAAATTTTAAGACTATCTGGGAAGGGCCTTGTATATTTTTTCATGTACAGAGTTAAACTATTCAATTATTTTGTATGCAGGCAGGGGCTGAATGTTTTATAACTTAACAGCTCCCAATGAAATGTCTGTGCTGAGGTCAATGGCTCATATAACCTCTAATAAAACAGTGTATTGCACCAAGGTGTCTGATTAGATTTCACTATCTCTATATTTTTCCTAAACTGCTTCTGAAACACATTTGCTCTCTTTCAATATGCATTGACTGCTTTATTTTCTAGGGGAAATAAGCATGGCTGTTCAAACAGTCATTGTCTGGAGTGCAGGGAATGCAACTCAATTGTTTTTTTACAGTGTATGCAAACAGGAGCCTTGAATAGAGTTGGAAATTGCTGACTGAGCGGAATGACCATCAGACGGTGTGGACACGAGCCAAACCCAGCAGGATTTTGGTCCATGGGTTCATGAAAGCAGCCCACGGTGTGCTACTAAATACATTCCTATGATCTCCGACTGATGTTGGAGAGTTCAGTTGAAATGAATGCCGGCCTACATAAACTTGTTCATGCTGTGATGTTCTGTTGTTCAAATAGATTGCAAAATGTCACTCAGCTTCAAGTTTCTGCCTAAAGTTAGGGAGTTTTTCTTCTAAAAGCATGATGGGGCAACATACAGCACATGTTAGCGGTGCTTTAGCATTTAGTCAGCAAATTCCATGGTGATCCTTAAACATTAAACCCTTAAGTCAAGAAAATCCACATGGATCTTGGTTGAAAAAGAAACCCAAACTGACAAGTTGTCTTTTTTCTTCCCTGCCACCAGAGTTTAATTTCACCCGGCAACAACGTGATGTCATCAGGAGAGAGAAAAATCAGCCAATCACATTGCCAACTGATCAGCCAGAGGTCACAATGCTGTATCCTAGCAATGACCAAATGGTGCTGGTGTGAACTTCCTGAGACAATCTAGTTTTATGCAATCCAAAAATCATGTCAGCGGATTTTGCACACATTTTACAACCCCAACACACACACATCTGTTCAATGATAGATCTGCAGAAAATTCCAGTGTTATTTAAAGACCATTCATATACGATTGTAGTTTTTATTAATATTTTGAATTACTTTTAATTTTTATATTTTTATGTCATATTTTAATTTTAGTTAGTTTTAGTAATTTTTTTTTGGTTTTTGTTTTTAAAATATGTCTATATATTTCTTCATTTTATTTAGATTTTAAATTGAGTTATTTAGTTATTCAAGTTACTCTAAAAGAAAATGAGAAATTTAGCTACAATAAAATTATATTTTATTTCATTTCGGGTAATGATTTTTTATTTATATTTTAGTCTCACTATTATTTTAGCTTTTGTTAACAATTTAGTTTCAGCTCAGATTCCCCAAAAAATCTATATCTGAAACCTTTTTTAAACAGTTGCATCATTGTTTGTTCAGTTTTGACTAATGCACACAAACTAGGCTTATCATTAATGTAAATAGCTTGAAAAGTTTTATTTATATATATACAGGTGCATCTCAATAGTTTAGAATGTCGTGGAAAAGTTCATTTTTTCAGTAATTCAACTCAAATTGTGAAAATAAATTCAATGCACACAGACTGAAAAGTAGTTTAAGTCTTTGGTTCTTTAATTGTGATGATTTTGGCTCACATTTAATAAAAACCCACTAATTCACTATCTCAACTAATTTGAATATGGTGACATGCCAATCAGCTAATCAACTCAAAACACTTGCAAAGGTTTCCTGAGCCTTCAAAATGGTCTCTCAGTTTGGTTCACTAGGCTACACAATCATGGGGAAGACTGCTGATCTGACAGTTGTCCAGAAAGACAATCATTGACACCCTCACAAGGAGGGTAAGCCACAAACATTCATAACCAAAGAAGCTGGCTGTTCACAGAGCACTGTATCCAAGCATGTTAACAGAAAGAAGTTGAGTGGAAGGAAAAAGTGTGGAAAAAAAAGATGCACAACCAACCGAGAGAACCGCAGCCTTATGAGATTGTCAAGCAGAATCGATTTCAAGAATTTGCGTGATTTCACAAGTGAATGGCCTGGGCTGGGGTCAAGGCATCAAGAGCCACTACACACAGACGTGTCAAGGAATTTGGCTACAGTTGTCGTATTCCTCTTGTTAAGCCACTCCAGAACCACAGACAACGTCAGAGGCGTCTTACCTGGGCTAAGGAGAAGAAGAATGGAATGTTGCCCAGTGGTCCAACGTCCTCTTTTCAGATGAGAGCAAGTTTTGTATTCATTTGGAAACCAAGGTCCTAGAGTATGGAGGAAGGGTGGAGAAGCTCATAGCCCAAGTTGCTTGAAGTCCAGTGTTTAAGTTTCCACAGTCTATGATGATTTGGGTGCAATGTCATCTGCTGGTGTTGGTCCATTGTGTTTTTGAAAAAACCAACGTCACTGCACCCGTTTACCAAAAAATTTGGAGCACTTCATGCTTCCTTCTGCGGACCAGCTTTTTGAAGATGCTGATTTAATTTTCCAGCAGGATTTGGCACCTGCCCACACTGCAAAAGCACCAAAAGTTGGTTAAATGACCATGGTGTTGGTGTGCTTGACTGGCCAGCAAAATCACCAGACCTGAACCCAATAGAGAATCTATGGGGTATTGTCAAGAGGAAAATGGGAAAAAAAGAGACCAAAAAATGCAGATGAACTGAAGTCCACTGTCAAAGAAACCTGGGCTTCCATACCACCTCAGCAGTGCCACAAACTGATCACCTCCATGCCACGCCGAATTGAGGCCGTAATTAAAGCAAAAGGAGCCCCTACCAAGTATTGAGTACATGTACAGTAAATGAACATACTTTCCAGAAGGCCAACAATAAACAAAAAAAATTGTTTTATTGGTCTTATGAAGTATTGTAATTTGTTGAGATAGTGAATTGGTGGGTTTTTGTTAAATGTGAGCCAAAATCATCACAATTAAAAGAACCAAAGACTTAAAATACTTCAGTCTGTGTGCATTGAATTTATTTAATACACGAGTTTCACAATTTGAGTTGAATTACTGAAATACATTTTCCACGACATTCTAATTTATTGAGATGCACCTGTAATACAGATATACTCAGTATTGTGGTGTGTGCTTTAAAATGCAATCCTTTAAAATGAATTCTAGCAATGGTTCATTTGCTGCCAAAGGACACATGCAGTGAAGTCCATTTCCATTCCATTCAAAGACATTTCCACAGTTATGACTGTAAAGCTATATGCATGCGAACGTGACCCTGCCTATATTTTATTAAGTGGGCCTAACTTTCCAGTTCTCACCCAGACAGACTGACTTAGTGTCTGTTTTATCAGATGAAAGATCTGCAAGTCTTTCCTGGGTATTACATGTTTAGATACAGAGACAGTGGGAGAGCCTGCCAAACAAGCATTTCAGCTGTGAAAGCCTTATGTAAACTTACTTTGACAACACCTACAAATACTTTGATTAAATCAAACTAAATCCAGTTAAATACAAAACCAAACTCAAATATAACAATCAAATATAACACCTCCCTTTTCTCTCACCCTTTTGAGTGTCCTAGAGCACCTTTGATTTGTCTTTTTGATATTTTAATAAATGTCACTAAGATCACTTTGTAGACATTTATAGTCGTTCTGTTTAGCTGTTTATTCGGCATTTGCAAAACATTTTAGGAGTCATTTTATGAAACCAAACAAGACAAATAGTGTGTTTATTTATTAAATTACATTGTGTAATCTCAAGCTAAATGAATACATGCTTTAAAAGCATTAGGATATAATTATGTTATCAAAGGTAATAAAGTTGAAAGTTTCAAAACATAATACATTACAATAAATTGATATTGATTCTGCATAATGCTCACTCAATTATCAGTTGTTCACTACACAAAATACAAAAATACACTTTGCAAAAAATATAAAATAATTTAAACAAAAATACAAAATATTATAATCACACATATAATATAAATAAAATATAATATAAACTCATAAAAATAATATTATTCAATATGAAATAGAATTTAAAAGTAGATTCTATATTATATTATTCTCCTAATTATATATAATGATAGTATTTTTTGCATATTTTGTGTGTGTGTACATATATAAAATAATATAAATTCTTGGTAATAATCAATATTATATTATATTACTCTGAAAATAAAATATATCATTGTAATTTTTGTGCATATTTTTGATTTTTGTTTGGATTGTTAATATATAAAATATATTATATATAACACTCATAGAATGACCCTGAATTGTTTGTTTACCTCAGTGAGCTCACACTGCTGTTTTCTGCTGAGTGCAACTTGTAAAAGGTCACTTCTTGTGATAACAAAGACAATACGTTCACTTCATAAATTCCACGTACAGGCTACACAGAAGGGAAGCTTCCAGGGAGAGACAGACAGATACAAATATGTCCAACAGAATGTTTACTGCGCAGCTCCTAATCCCAGTGCTTAGTGTAAATATTTTACATAACTTTTCATTTAGGATCTTTAAACATGTCACAGGATTAGGAATTACGTGAGTGATACGATTGTGCAAGGATTTTAAAAACAAGCAGGGAACGACTACAGAAAAAAATCCTGGAAATCTGGCTTCCTTAAACATAAGAAAAAAAATTGAAGCCGGTGGAGAGGGAGTTTTATGACTACTGAAGGTATAGAAGATATGGAGTTTGGCATGAGAGGTTATAAAAAGAGAGAGAAGGAGAGCAAGAGTTTATTTCTCTGTGAATAAAGGGCCAGGAATGTTTAAGCCTCTGCATGTGATTTTAGATTAGAAAAAACCCTCAGGAATCTCTGCAAACCTCCACTTTTACTCGTTCACTTTTTCCCAAACTATCCTGCAGCCCACTCAGATAAGGGGACGTGAAGACAGAGAATGTGAGAGGGGGGCTGTGAGGAGGCTGGTGTAGGGTATAGAAGTAAACAGAAACAGAGCATGTGTGTGTGTGTACGTGTGTTTGTTTGCATTCGTGTGAGTGTGTGCGCGTGCAGTGCAGGGGTCAACATATGTAGCAGTCTCAGGCTGCGGGTTTTCTTGGACTGAGTTGTTTGGATAAGTGGGGGAAAGTTCCCAGCTCAAAGATTTATTTCAGCCCCAGCATGCACTGCCACAGCTTTCTTCTCCAGTCCACTGAAAAAAACTAAACATAGATGCTGAACATTTTACTTTTTGTGTATATATTTATATTATATCATCATCATCAAATTTGTTTTTTAAAAACAAGCAAACAACAAATAAGACCATATACAAGAACACACACACACACAAATTAATGTTATAAAAATGCAACAAAATATGTATATTATGTGCCTATTAAATGCATATAGCTTAGTCTTAATTTAAAGGGGTCATATGATGCTGCTAAAAAGAACATTATTTTGTGTATTTGGTGTAATGAAATGTGTTTATGCGGTTTAAAGTTAAAAAAACACATTATTTTCCACATACTGTACATTATTGTTTCTCCTCTATGCCTCGCCTTTTTGAAACTCGTCGATTATTTTTACAAAGCTCATCGGTCTGAAAAAGCAAGGTGTGCTGTGATTGGCCAGCTATCCAGTGCATTGTGATTGGCCGAATACCTCAAGCGTGTGACGGAAATGTTACGTCCCTCACCATACTGTGATGCCGTGTCCCAGCCGGAGCGACGAGACATAAACATTAAAACCCATTACAAAGAGGCATTTGTTGCATCCAGTGGGGACATAATTACTGATTATAATGACTTATACTGTCTTTTTACGAGTTGCATTGCATCGCGCCGCGTAAACATAAAACCATGTCTGCATTTGTGATCAGAGAAATGACAAACAACAAGTGCTACTCTACACTGCTCAAAACTCGCGTTTGAATCATCAGTGGCAACGAAAAACATGAGGGGAAGCCCCGGCTGAGCATGCACTGAGGCTGGGATAGAGTGAGCTGAGGCAGCGGAGTCGCTTCGATCCACAGCGCGAAAGTGATGTATTTCCTCAGCGACCAGCACGGATCAGCTCTAGGCATGACGAAGTGGATATCGTCCTCTTTTGGAAGACCAAACAAAGTAGTTTCGCTTTCACAACGAAGAACACAGCATCTTCAGGACATGGCGGCAGCGGCAACAATACTACAGCGAGAATAAAAGTTACGCCTTCTTTCTTTGCGTGAACATTTGGGCGGCGTTATGCAAATCTTCCCACATCGTGACGTAGATATGTGGGGCTGTGTTAGAACGAACCGTTTTAGGTAGGCGTGGCTGACTCTTAACTTTTATAAAGAATATCTCTTTGGTTTTGAGATTTTAGTCTTTGCAACTTTACAGATCTTCTTTATGCACCAAGAGCTTGTAACACTCCAAAGAGAAAGGAAAAAATGAAATCGCATCACATGACCCCTTTAACTTTTGTCTCTTGCTTTGCAGCTTCTTTCCATAGAGTAGCCTAACCATGATAACGAAAACATTACTGCAAAATATTTTGTTTTTTATGGTCAAATATATTTAGCCTACATGTGCAGTTTATTTCCATTGAATAACGTTTTTTCCACGTGAAAGTTGTATGAGTGTGCAAAGCAAAAAAATTAACATAAAATGGAAAAATCCTTTTGAAACCTTACATTTCTCGTTCGGCCTTTGCCTGACAAAAGGAATCGTGTGATAAATTTACCTGCTGGCGGCCTCTTGTGGACAAATGTTGAAGCAAAATTTAAAAAACAAACTTTTCTAAGTGTCGTGCTGTCCAAAAGATGGCGCTGCTTGCAGGCACCCTCTTACTAAAACAACTTGTGTTTTAGACTGTCAACTAGGACGATACATTTACATTGTTTTTGCTTGCACAGATAGATAGATAGATAGACAGATAGATAGACAGATAGATAGACAGATAGATAGACAGATAGATAGATAGATAGATAGATAGATAGATAGATAGATAGATAGACATAGATAGATAGATAGATAGATGCACCAAATGCTTGCCTCTCTGCATGTTTAAGTCTGTGTCTTGTCAGCAAGAGAAAATTAATTTTACAGTTTTATGACAAAAGGAGATGGGACAGTAATTATTAAACATGTTCATCATTTCTACTGATCCCTCACTCCTATCTGCCTATCATTCATCTTTCTTGTCCCTGTTTTGTGTTTCATTAATCTTCTCCTCCCCATCTTTGTTCCTCCTCACTCACTCCTCCCATATTCTCTGTCTCTTAGTTTTCAGCTCTCATTTGAATGAGCGACTTCAGTCCTTGCCGGTCTTTAAGGTGACTTCACCATTTCATATGCTTTTTCTAGAATTAATATTATTTTCTTTGCAAATGCATTTCTACTTGTTTCTTGAAGGTTTGTGTCATTTCAAACAATGAAGCTAAGCAGAAGAGAGGTTCCTATTTATGTGGGTAACACTTTTCTGTCTCTTTTTCTGTCTTTGCCTGTGTTTTTAAGATACAAAAATCTTGCTAATGTGCTTTTAGAAAAATAATTGCTATGCAGGTCTACAATGAAATATATGAAAGTAAACTATTTATGTGAATGTTGTGCATGTGTGTTTAAGGGCCAAGCAAAGGTTTTTGCACTGATCCCATCTGTTCAGGAGGAAGAGGTTTTTGTGGTTCTAGAGGGCTCAACTCTACTACATGTTCTGCAAACTAGAGTTCACTCCATGCTCTACTTCATTGTTCCAGGTGAAAAACTATAATAAAGAGATAATATGATATAATGTAAAATATTATAATCTATTCTCCAAACCTCTTGTCCTAGGGTATATATAATATAATATATAATATAAACCATAATAAAGATTAATAAAGCATGTTTTTGCTTATCCTCTCACACTTTGCAAGATACTGTTCTTACTGATTGTTTTGTGTAGTAATGCTCTGGTCAATAATATAAGATACATAATCACACTCTAAAATGCGGGTTAAAAAGGGCAAACCCAGCCTTGGGTGTTTTGAAACCAACCGCTGGGTCAAAACAACCCAATAGCTGGGGTTGCCCTTTTTACACCCCAGCGCTGGGTTATATTTAACCCAGCATTTTTTGGAGTGTAGTAAAGATTAATAAACAACTTTTCTCACTTTACTTCTCCTCCCATACTTTGCAAGATACTGTTCATACTGATTATTTATGTGGATTTAGTGCTTTCTTTGTGTTTCCATTGTTGCGTTTAGGTCATAACCAGCCGGAGATGGTGCGTGTCCGAGCGTATACATTTACAGATGATGCTGTAATGTGTGTGGGTGTGTCTTATCTGACATACGTGGAGGATAATGCGCAGGAGCTGGCTGAATACCTGGTTACCCATAGCGACTGTCTCAGCACCACTGAGCACAGACATCTGATTGGTCGATATGGTTTGAATGACAGCTCTGCGAGAGCAGATATGGATCAAAGGGTCACACTCGCCCTAGCCAACCTACACACCCCTCACAGTCTTCTCGGACAGTCATCACAAGGTATGTTTGCCATTTATTGTATGCATGTGTGTATGTTTGTGTGTGTGTGTGTGTGCATGATGGCAAAGGCAAGTGCAGAACCTGCTTCCGTGTATCGTATGGTGAGTGCATGTGTGTGCATAATCAGATTTCTCTGTTCCTGCTTCACATCCAGATGACACAAATGTCCGGAGATGAGCAGTGGAATTATAAAGGTCGGGTTCTAATTGGATTAGAGGTCACTGTGGTGGTCATTAATGAGGATGTCCAAAGTATACTGTCACTAAAGGAGTTTCACAGACAGACAAAGTGGAATTAATATGTCATTTAAATGCATTTTTGCAATTTATTAATTAAATCAAAATGCAGTGTATTTACAAATGTGTATGTGCATATAGAATCTCTCCTGCATGTGTGTGCACGTCTGGGCTTTGTGAGCGTGTCTGAGTTCCTTCTGTCAACCTGGCGCCCTGATGACTATCTGCTCAGCCAATCAGGATGGGGACACGCCCCTTCAGCTAGCCCAACAGACCAATCAGCATGCTCTGCTAAAACTCTTTAAGCAGTAATGTATCCTTATTCCAACCCTATGTACAAATATTTTGGTTACTATTAAATTATAACTCAGTTGTGTTATGTTGCACCTCAATATGCAAATCGTCATACAGAGTAGCATAGTAAAAATTACTAGATCTTGACCCTATTGATTGCATTTTGAAGTGTTTGCATTTTAATTGTGTGCTATATTAAAGGGGTCATATGATGTGATTTCAGTTTTCCTTTCTCTTTGGAGTGTTCAAGCTGATTGTGCATAGATAAGATCACTGAGTGCAAAGACAAGTCTCAAATCCAAAGAGATATTCTTATAAAAGTTAAGACTTGTCCACGCCCCTCGTTCTAACATGCCCCCACATATCTTCCTCACTATGTGGAAATATTAGCATACTGCTGCCCAAATGTTCACGCAAAGAAAGAAGGCTTGGTTTCAGTAACAGCAGTAGTGTTGAAGCAGCATGTAAGGGAGACGCTGTGTGTTTCAGTGCGAAAACAAAAGCACTTTATTTGGCCTTCCGAAAATAGATGCATTAGGAATCTTTAGGATTACCTACAACAGAACAGCAATGCATTATGGACGACCGTTTCGTGAACCTAAAAGAGGAGGTAATTCTGACTTTGCTATAACAATCTGGCACTTCTGAATCAGCTAATGTTTTGTTATTAGTTTAAGTATTTACTACTGACTGTTCAAATGCGGAGTTTTCCGCATCGTGTGTGTGTGTGCGAGAGAGAGCGAGAGTAAAGCACGAGAGAAAGAGAGAGGAGGAACCGTTGAGAGGAGAGAGAGAGAGAGAGCACGAGAGAGAGAGAGTGAGAGGAGGAGAGCGTGAGAGATGGAGCGGAGAGAGAGAGAGAGAGGGGGGGGGGGGTCACATCAAAGTGGAATCAGCTGTCTTAACCGTGGCTTGTATAATGCAAGCACATACCAGCTTCATCACTGTGTCTGTCACGCGACTCTGTTCCCCTTTCGGGCTCTGTCTTTACATTTATTTTGAAAGATGAAGCTCGCGATTATGGTAAGGGGCGTTACATTTCCGACGAGTGCTTGCAGTGTTCGGCCAATCACAATGCACTGGGTCAGCTGGCCAATCAGAGCAGACTGCGCTTGTCGGAAGGAGGGACTTTGTTGAAAACGAAGCCTTTGAGAGAGGCGGGGCATAGTGGACCTACAATAATGTACAGTATTTGAAAAATAATGGGTTTTTTGAACATTAAAGCATGTCAACATATTCTGTTACACCAAATACACAAAATAATGATCTTTAAAAAAAGCATCATATGACCCCTTTAATATATGTCTTTTAAAGCCAAATGATAACTATGTGTGACAAAAAGCCTGAAATGTAAGTCATTATTCACTAATTTGGAACTAAATGTTTCTCACACAAAGCTACTGAATGGATTCCAGAGACTTAATATATATTTCACAAGCAACACAAAAAAACTTAATTTTTCTTCTTTTCACACTTTCTCTATCAGCCCTCCTAATCCATTATCCACGCCCCTGGCAGGCGTGTCACAAGTGTGGGCAGGTAAATCCCACCTCCTCAGGTTTAGCCACGCCTCTGGGATGATGTCTCTGTCTGTGTGTGTATCCGAGTCCTGTCCTACTACACAAACCTTCCAGTCATCCATATTACTGCTGCGAGAGTGTGTGAAGGATTCTGCTCTACTAAACAAGGTCAGATAATAGAGGTTAAAGGTCACACAGATATTACTATAAGTTTAGTACTGAATTTGCTTTGAAGAAGAAGCAAGATAATAAAGAAGTTTTTTTTTTTTGTCTGTATGTGTTTTATACAATCTCAGATCAAAGGTCTGAGAGTGGATACAGACAGAAGAGCTGAAAGCAACACTCTGTTTTCATTCTCAGGTTAATGTTTCTCCTATGATTATGAAAATTACATTCACAAGGCTGACTGTATATTATCTAGTTCAAGTATCTGATGAATGTATGATGGCAGCTCTATAAACTTTCTCCTTTTTTCTCTCCCATTTTTATCCACCCCTTATTAAGGATCTCCATACTCTCTGCTTCACAATGTAAGTGGCTGTGACAGACTGAAATATTTAGCCTAACTACCAAAACTACTAGTACTCTACTGACAATTGGATATGTTAGATGACTGGTCGTCTTTAGAGAAATTAGCTAGTTACACTAACTACACAGGGAAAAATGATAACAAACCGCTCAAGACGATTCAGCATTAGTGAATTCAGCATTAGTGAATAATCCAGATAGAATCATGAACCTTTTTTATTTTGGTTTTAGAACTAAAGAATTAAATGACTAAACTAATGAAGAATGTTCTTGACATTTCTCACAAAAATGAACAGTTAGTTAACCAAAATATATACACTAAGTGTGTTTCTAATATAAATTCGAGTGTACACTCGAGTGAACTTCAAAATGATTCAGATGAATCGCGAACCGTTCATTGAGAAACCGCTCCAAACGATTCAGTGCTTGAGTGAACCAATTTGAGATCAATTCATGAAAAAGAACCGACTTCATATGATTCAACTGATTCATTCACGATTCGGGCGTCGGTATACTATATGATTCTAAACAGCTGAAAGAACATTTGGGACACGCGAGTTGATTGCCGAAATATTGTCAAGGAAAATGTAACATTGTAGCAACTGTCAACTCCATCTTGCTGCTTACTCAATAAAATATCTTCGCTAACACTAACACTAGTCGGAAGTGTCGTTGGATAGTTTTACTGTTTGTTGTGAAATTTGAACTCTAGTGTTTAATTTCTCATTTTTAGTCCTGCTTTTTTAAAGGTATGGTTTAATAAGTCCAGTCAGGATGAAGATGAGGAACTTTTATCATCTGACGACTCTGGTAAATGTATATCTTTACAAAGTTATGATGAGATTGGATTGGAGGTGTTTACATCAATATAACAAAATATTTAATGGCTTCTTTAATCGTATTGTAAATGTGCATTCAAAAGTACATATGTTTAAAATATATGCTTTATGTCGACTGAAAAGACAAAAAAGTTCAGTCAAAAGAGTATTGTACCTGCTAGTTAACTTTTGAACCATTCATAAGACTCCCAATAAATAACTTTTTTAATAAAGTTGAAGGGTTCTCCCCTTATTATTTTTAGAAGGGAAAATGAAATGGCTAGACTAATAATGAAGAATGTTCTTGACATTTCCTACAGCTGATCGACCAATAGATATACAGAAAGTGTATTTAAAAATTCGGACTCTGCCTAAACCTTTATGACTGTTGAAATTTTGTATCTTGATTTCAAAATTCATGCTTGTGTTTTAGTTGATGGACTCACAACTCATACTGATTCAACATCCAGTTCGCCCACTGACTCCAGCGTTACCATAACGAACAGCATCAACACTCTGCATGCTGGTGAGGATCAGGTGAGGTAAAAATGTATTCATAAAGGCTTTTTTTGAATGTGTAGTTTCTAGAATCATTATGCATGCAAGATTTGTCATGCCATATGTAACAAGAAAAATCCTCTTTTTTCATTAGTCAATTTATCCTCAGGAGGAATCATTTGACTCTTTTGAGTTTGAATCAGACTCTACAGCATCTGAACAAGACTCTCCAGTCCAAGACAAATTACCCATCTATAGTCCACAGGACGGTGTGTTTGACTGTCTTTATTTCTTATGTGCATGTGCATTAGTGTGTTCAAAACAGATTGAGACGTGCAAAATAAAGTATACTAGTTTGCATGGACGTTTTTAATTTTTTTAATTTTCTAGGGCCGTTTCCCTTCAGCAATGAAGAAACATCCACAGGGATCAGACGGTATTTGATCTCACACACCCATGCATACAGTCATTTGTGCATATCATTATTTCTTATATACTTATTTTAGATGCTTAACTATGTTTCACTATTTATTTCCAAATTCCTAGTATGTGGTGTAACAAGTCAGAGGAAGAAGAGAAAGAGAAATTCATCCCTACATCCAAAAGTGAGACAGAGAAATATAAAGTGAGTCGAACATTAAGCTTTCTCAGGAGCCGGATGGTCAACACCAAAATAAAAAACAAGGTGAGAGAAAGATGGTAAAAGAGACTTCCTGTACTGTGCACCAGACTAAAGTTAAATGTAAGTCTTGAAATAAAACTTTTGATTTGTTTTTAATGTATTTTATATGCATCATGAGCCAACACTCAGATCAATTATGCCTAGGGGACATATTACTATGTATAATTTTGCATTCTTTTTTTTTTTTTTTTAAATGAATAAATGATAAATAAGAAACAAAAAATAGATAAAATAGAATGAAGTGTATATAAAATATATAGAAAATGTTTTTATTGTCTATGAAGAATATATATAGCACTTTGTACAAATTGAAGGTTTAAACAAAATATATTTTCATTTTTTTCAATATATTTTTTCAATATGTGTGTTTTATTCAATATTTATTTTCAGTATTTTGCTCCCTATTTTAATATACAGCTTATTTACAGATGTTAAAAAATAAAACTTGACAAAAAATCATGATTGTCCATAGGGGTCCTTTTTTTAAAGGGGTCTTATGATGCGATTTCAAGTTTTCCCTTTCTCTTTGGAGTGTTACAAAAGCTCTGGTGCATAAGAAGACTCTGTAAATGTTAAAACTATAACTCCTTCAGTCCCCAAAGAGCTTATCCTTACAAACAGTTAAGAGTCAGCCCGCCTACCTAAACGGCTCTCGTTCTTAACACCTCCCCAGCCCGCCCCCCCCACACACACACATAGTCCTCGTCACGCTGTGGGGAGATTTGCAATAAAACGTCCGCCCCAATATGTTCAACGCAAGAAAGAGGCCGTCTGATTTTGTTATTCTCACTGCTGTTAGTTTTGGTTGTTGCCTTCTCCCGTGCCCCTCTTACCGCCCTTTGTCGTCGTGACCTGTGTGTTTCGTTGTGAAAGCGTAAACTACATTTGTTTGGGCCTTCTTCAAATAGGACATAATTCCCGCTTCAATCTGCTACCCTGTATCCGTCGCTCTGGTCGCCTGTGCGATGGAAATACATCAACTTCGCTCGTTCTCTGCTTGGATCGCCCCTGGATCGGCTTTCACACGGGGGGCCCGAGGTGGAGTCCACGCCCTCTTCGGGGTCACCCACATGTGGTTGTCGGCAAGCCCCTGCCCACCTCGCAGCCTGCTCACTTCTAGGCCCGCCGTGTGGGTGTTGATGCTGGGTTTTGTTGGGAAGTGAAAAACACTTGTTTGGCCTCCCAAAAGAGGACAGTACTAGAAATCAGTGGTTAAGTTGTATTTACTAAACTGTTCAAGAACAGTTTAACCCAAATATTCATTGTCCAGCGCATTTTATGGAGGACTTTTTCCTGATCCTGATAGAGTAGACTACAATACCGGCTGTTCAGACTCACAGACTGTAACTATGTTTTCATTTAAAGGATTTGCTTAAATCCTTAAATAATTTTCAATAAGGATATGCAAATGCGAGCAGATTGTCGCGTTAGTGCTTGTTGTTTGTCATTTCTCCGGTCAGAAATGCAGACATGGTTTTATGTTTTTTACGCGGCGCGATGCAACGCAACGGGTAAAAAGACAGTAAGTCATTATAATCAGTAAATATGTCCCAACTGGATGCAACAAATGCCTCGTTTATAATGGTTTTTTTTGTCTCGTTGCGTCCGCCTGGTGACTCCCTGGCTGTCCCAGGCACCTTCACAATGTGGTAAGGGGCGTAACATTTACGTCACACGCTTGAGGTATTCGGCCAATCACAATGCACTGGATAGCTGGCCAATCAGGGCATCCTCGCTTTTCAGACCGATGAGCTTTGTAAAATCGACGCGTTTCAAAAAGGCGGGGGGCATAGAGGAGAAACAATAATGTACAGTATGTGGAAAATAATGTGTTTTTTAAACCTTAAACCGCATAAACACATTTTATTACACCAAATAATGTTCTTTTTTTAGCAACATCATATGACCCCTTTAACTTTCTTTCAGCTGCTGTCATCCATAGATAACATGATTGGTGGTGATATCTGTAATTAGGCACATTATATGAATTTCCTGAGAAAACATGCTGTAGTATGTGCTTACAGGTAAATGCAGAGGTTTCCTCAGCTTTGCACCAGCTCTGCCTACCGCAGCAGCCTGTTAAAGCAGCTTGTGTAGTCTGTGAGGGAGCTGACAGTGATGAACCGCTGCAGTGCACATGTAAGTGTGTGTCTCTTGTACAGATATATATATTTTTACATTTATGCAAAAATATTTGTTGTACCAAAAGTCTATACTGGCTTTATGATGTCACTTCCTGTCCAGACTGCTCCATGATCATTCAAGAGACCTTCTGTGACTCTGCACCCTGTGTTGAAAGGTGAGAAATTTGTGGGGGGGGGGGGGGGGGGGGGGGGGGGGGGGGGGGGGGGGGGGGGGGGTGGGGGGGGGGGGGGGGGGGGGGGGGTGGGGGGGGGGGGGGGGGGGGGGGGGGGGGGGGGGGGGGGGTGGGGGGGGGGGGTCGGGCCGGGGGGGGGGGGGGGGGGGGGGGGGGGGGGGGGGGGGGGGGGGGGGGGGGGGGGGGGGGCGGCGCGGGGCGGGGCGGGGGGGGGGGGGGGGGGGGGGGGGGGGGGGGGGGGGGGGGGGGGGGGGGGGGGGGGGGGGGGGGGGGGGTGTTAAAATGACACTAATAACACCGTCACTGACAAGTGTGCTTGAAACTATGTTACGTGATTGCATCTATTTCCATAACCCAGAATCCTCACCAGGCACTTCTGAAAAGCGCTGACTCTTCAATATTACTATGTGAGAGAGACAATCGTGTTACTCTGAAATGAAATTATAACCAACCATGTCATGTAGATCTCATGTGATGATATATATTTCATTAACAGACTCGTCAAGTCATAGTTCTCCATCTCTGTCTCTGGTCAATGACACCATGTCACACAGGTCTGTTTATGTCTTCCATAAGCTTAATTTGTCTTTATGTCACTGTTTACATTTTGAGATGCTTTGTATGTTTCTGTATCAGAAAGCGGAGTAACAGTGAGGGGTGTGGCCATGATTTCACTCTGCGCAAAAGCAAGTCTTTTATTGGTCGTTCTTCTCTGGAGCCCCACCTCCAGTGAGTTCACCCAGTTATTCCAAACCTGTATGACTTACTTACTTCTGTGGAAATCAAAAGGTGCAGAATTTCCTGCCCGATTTTTTTCCATGCAATAAAATGAAATGGGAACTGGGGCTATTGAGTATCATTGAGATGCTATTATAGTTATTACTCATTTTTTAAATTAGTTTTTATATTTTTAATTAGTTTTAGTTTATTTTGCTGTGTTTTTGTTATTTTAATTTGTTTTTAAATACGTCTATATTGTTTTTATTAATTTTGTATCAATTTTAACTTGCTGAAAGTACTGCAATAAACTAAGCTGAAATCAAATTTATAATTATATTAAACATTAATTATACTATATAATTATAAATATGCTAAATGTAACAATAAGAGGGTGTAAAGGGGTGAAACATTTCCGGTAAGTTTCCGGAAACTTGACCAAAAATCCCCGGAATATTCTAAAAAAAAAAAAAATCCTGGAAAGTTTCCAAAATTTCTGGAATGTTTCCCAATTTTCCACCTTTTTGCAACCCTAATAAATAATATATTAAATGTGTGTTTTGTATTATATACTGTATATTACATTTATTAAATGTATTTTAGTTTTTTAGATTTTTTTTATTTCTGGTAATATTTATTTTAAGTAATGAAAATATTTTTATGGTTTTAGTTTTAGTTAACCTTAAAAAAAAAAAATTTAAATTAAAAACCCCCCCTGCTGTTGATCTCTAAAAATAACAAAAAAGCAAGTACGACTTGTGTGTGATTTTTATTTTATTTATTATTTTAATTCTGAAGCCAGGTTTGATGTCAGTGACGATTGGAACCAGTGACGTTTGCTGTCATTCATGTCAAATATCATGATTTTTGGCCAAACTGTAGTTTTTCCAAACACTTTTTCCTATCTTTGCCAGATTCTACTGATTCTTCAGCTCACATATCATTTGACTACTCGGCTGAATCTTGGAGCGCTGTCGTGGACAATGAATTTAGTAGGACACTGGACAAAAAGGTGATCAAGAGACAGGAGATCATCTATGGTCAGTAATTATGACTGCAAAGCCTGTTTTGGATTTATATGTTTGGATATCAGAAGTTTGGATGCTTTAGTTAAGCCTAATTTGATTTGTTAGTGACGTGTTTGTTGCAGAGCTGATGCAGACAGAATTTCACCATGTCCAGACTCTCTCTGTTATGGCTGATGTTTTGAGGCGGGGACTGTTGGAGGACGTGCAGCTGGAGCAGGACGTGATTGCTCAGATGTTCCCCAGGCTGGATGAGCTCTTAGCTTTGCATAAAAACTTTCTTATAGACATGGAGAACAGACAGCGGACGTCTGTTCACCCAGGAATGCACAAGAACTACATCATACGACAAATTGGTGATATTCTGTGTCAGCAGGCAAGGGAGAACCCAAACATTTGAAGACTTGAAATTGATCAATTTACATATTGTGGATGAACAAGTTTAGCTCTTAGGTTCATTTAGCATTTGCTTATGTAGTTTGCAGGCCGAAATGCTTCTCAGATGATAGAGCTGTACGGTGATTTCTGCAGTCAGCATCCAGAAGCACTGAAAATGTATAAGCAACTACTACAGAGCAACAGGAAACTACAGTTATTTCTCAGAGTAAGTTGATTAAGCACACACAAAAACACTCATACAAAACAGATTTCTGATGATGACCATATTTGTTGCTTCTACAGCAGCAGAGTAACAACTCTGTCATCAAACGCCGTGAAATCCCAGAATTCCTGTTGCTTGTTACTCAGAGAATCACAAAGTACCCTGTTCTGGTAGAGAGACTCCTTCAACACACTGATGGTAAATACATCTTTGTAGAAGCTGGTAAATTGCAATTAATGATCAGTTAAATATGAATAAATATTACTTTTAAAATTAATATAATGTATATTATTGTAAATGTCAGTTACTATATGATATTTTAATTTAAATGTAATTTTTATTCATATTTAACTGATCATCCATATTCACATAATTTATATAATGAACAGATTATTATTATTATTGTTGACTCCTTCAACACACTGATGATACTATGTACCATTTAAGTTTAAATATAATTGGTATTCATATTTAACTGATCTTTCCTGTAAAGAAAGTAAAAATATAATGGAAGTAAAATATACATATGAATTTGCACTATTAAAAATGAGTGCAAACTGATACATGATATTTCATAATTATTCGGAGAGAGATCTGATTGATCACTCTTGTGCTGTGCTGTGCTGTCACTCCTGTAGATGGCAGTGCTGAGCGCTATGATATTGCAGTGGCACTGGAGGGTCTTCGGGGATTGATAGAGGAGGTGGAGCGATGTGTGGGAGATTACCAGTGTGCAAAGAAACTCCAAGATATCATAAGTCGCCTAGACAACAAGAGTTGCACTCGCCTGAAGAACGGAGAGATCTTCGGCAAGCAAGACCTGCAGAAAACACACCGAACTCTCACACACTCTTCAGCGCTGACTTGTAGGACCACCTCTGGCAGACTGAGAGGTCCTACTGCCATGTGTGTTTCTATTTTTTTTCCACTAATGTATTATTTAATTCCATTCCCAGTGTCTCTTTCTCTCTTTTACAGATGTTTTTGCGCTGCTCCTCACAGATGTTTTGGCTTTCCTTCAGGAGAAAGAGCAGAAGTTTGTCTTTGCTGCACTGGTACAGAAATATGTATACATAATATATACATTATATTGTATTTTTCTGTCCCTAAGCAAGTGTTTGTGCACTTAAAGGGTTAGTTCACCCAAAAATCAGAGAGATCAGAGAGCTGTCAGAATGCATCAAAAAATATCTTAATTTGTGTTCCAAAGATGAACGAAGGTCTTACAGGTTTGAAACGACATGAGGGTGAGTAATTAATGACAGCATTTTTATTTTTGGGTGAACTATTCCTTTAAGAAATCAAAATATGAATTCACTTTTAAATACATTGTGTCTTCAGGAGCAGAAGCCATCTGTGATGCCCTTGCGAAGGCTCATTGTGAGGGAAATAGCCAATCAGGAGAGAGGATTATTTCTGATCAGTGGTGATTGCTCTGTAGGGCCTGAGATGTACGAGATACACACACAAACTCGTGAGGAACGCAACACATGGATGACACTGCTGAGACAGGCTGCTGATAGGTGCGTTAGACCTAGAGAGAGTTTTAATTTGTCTTGAATGACATTTTTGAAGTCTGTACACTACCATTCAAAAGTTTGGGTCAGTAAGCTTTTTTATTTATAAATTTTTTTTTACAAGAAATTAATACTTATATTAGCATGGACACGTTAACACACAAGGAAGACCTAATATTGATCACCTTTGTAATTTATAATGTTAGAAAAGATTTGAATTTCAAATAAATGCTGTTCTTTTGAACTTTCTATTTATCAAAGAATCCCTTAAAAAATAGTCACAGTTTCCACAAAAATATTAAGCAGCACAACTGATTTCAACATTGATAATAATAAGAAATGTTTCTTGAGATTTCTGAAGGATCGTGTGACACTGAAGACTGGAGTAATGATGCTGAAAATTCAGCTTTGCATCACAGAAATAAATACATTAGAATAGAAAATCATAATACTATTTCACAATATTACTGTTTTTACTGTATTTTTGATCAAATAAATGCAGTATAAGAGACTTCTTTCAAAAACATTAATAAATCTTATCCACCCTAAATCTTTAAACAGTGTATATTTGCATTGGTTTCAGCCTTCCTGATGATCAGACTAAGAAGAATGAGGGGGAAATCAAAGTAAAAAAGATACAGAAGTTACAAGGTACACATCCATCCATCTTTCCATCCACCTGTGCATGACTTTATCATTCCTTATGTCTGATTACTTGTGTATGTGTAGAGATGCTGTTTTCTCTGGACCTGCGGCTGTGCTCTGTTATTGAGGAGAAGTTAAAGATCTGTAGAGGGACTGGTAGATGGAGTCTGGCTACCTGCCGCCTTCTCGTTCAGCCACACCCTGAAAACACCCCTCAAGGTGTCGCATTACTGTCTGACGCACAGGAAGAGGGTAATGAATCTGTCTTTCTCTCTGTGAACACACAGTCAGGCTGTACTGATCTTCACCAAAGTCTTTTTTCCCCAGTGGTGAAGCTGGCTATCACTTTGTTGACTTGGCTTTTTCCTTGCATATGGTCACCAAGTAAACATGACAACTTAGGCCAGGAAAGAGCAAGCCGTGAGTAATCAAATTACTAACACTCAAATTGTTGTATAACAGAAAACTATTTCATTATTGTTTAAAGGAACCACATTACAGGACTATTTTTCACTCTCCGGCATTTTTCTGTCCAGATAATGAACAAAATTTGGCAAGTCGGAGCAGGAGGAGTGCTTTGGTAGGAACAGGGGTGGGGCCTCTCACAATAGCCCCTATAAGCCCCGCCCACCAGACTTATTTAAAGGTAAACACATTTGCAAGCAATTTACTACATATTTGAAACACAAGCAGATAATGATATATATGTTAATTGTTTGTAAAACCATTTTTATACAGATTGCCCCATTCAATTCAGTGGAACAATTTATGTAATAATAGAATTATTAATAATTTTTATATAGAAATTCTGCTCATGCATCATGAATGAGGTCTGTTTTGTCTGTTTAGCGTATATGATTATAATACATGGAATATGTGCATTTTCTCTACCAATCCAGGTAGCGGAGGGTGTTCACAACTTAATCCACATACTCTACAGTCTGCAGGTGTGAGCCATTGATTAACTTTTAATAAATCTAAATGTTTATTTGTTTGTGTAATGTATACATATCACTGTTTTTTTGAAGGCTGCAATAATAATCCAAGACAGCTGCTTTGAAGTTCAAAATCTCCTCCTCCTCGAGGGAGAAGCTCCGCCCCCAACTCTTACAAGTGATCATGATGTCAAAAGGGTGGGTGTGGCAGTTTTTCTTACAGCATGTTTATCTAGAATGTGATAGAGTTACATGTAGGTATTATATAATGAAGTAGAGTTTATTTGAAGCGTGTTCCAGACTCTTAAAGGAATAGTTCACCCAAAATGGAGAATTATACTGAAAATGTACTCAGCCTTAGACCATCCAAGATGTAGTTGAGTTTGTTTCTTCATTGGAACAGATTTGGAGAAATTTAGCATTGCATCACTTGCTCACCGGTGGATCCTCTGCTGTGAATGGGTGCCATCAGAATGAGTCCAAACAGCTAACTAAAAACATCACAATAATCCACAAGTAATCCACATGACTCCAGTCCATCAATTTCACCTGTGAAGTGAAAAGCTGCCTGTTTGTAAGATACAAATCCATCATTGAGGCGTTTTAACCTAAATATGAATCCACTATCCATATTACGCTTCCTTCAGTGAAAAAGTCCATTCCTTTGACCTCTGACATCAAAGTCCACCAATACATTTGTTTAGAACTATTTTTGATCTGTGTGGATTATTGTGATGTTTTTATCAGCTGTTTCAACTCTCATTCTGACGGCACCCATTCACTGCAGAGGATCCACTTGTGAACAAGTGATGTGATGCTAAATTTCTCTAAATTGTTTCTGATGAAGAAGCAAACTCATCTACATGGCCTGAGGATGAGTACATTTTCAGCAAATGTTCATTTTTGGGTGAACTATTCCTTTAATGCTATTTACACTTATTGCACTTCCTGTATCACTGTCTCCGCAGCAGAGTTTGGAGTGTGGCATGGTCAAGGGGACAGAGGCTGTGCAGCAGAAAGACCTGGAGCAGAGAGAAAAAGAGCATGCTGAACTGACAGACAGACTGGCGAAAGAGAAAGAGCAGTTTGAGGAGGAGCTGCGGCTGTTTGAGGAGAAGACGAGGAAACTGAGAGAAGAGGAGAAGAGAGTGAAGGAAGAGAGAGAAAGATTAAAGGAAGAGGGGAAGAAAGTGCTAAAAGAGAGGAAGAGTCTGGAGACACAGATAAGACTCATTCAACACAATTCAAATCATCGGCAAGGCATCTTGCCTTCTATCATATCACTGGAGAAATGATATATGTGTGATATGATATGAGCATTTATATGTGTGTATTAAGTTTTTATGTGTTTTAGTGTTAAAGAGACATTGCTGTGTTTTACTGGCAGAGTTGGAGACAAGATCTGACCTTCAAGAGCAAGACCAGGCTGTTCATTTGAAAGAAGTGAAATAGAGAAAATAGTATATATATTTGGTTTTCAGAGCCTGTTTTTCAGAGTTGTCTGAAATGATGATGATAACATGTCAGCGATTGGTTGAGGTAATTATCACTTTTAGTAAAATGGAAATAGACTGCAGTCTTGTCTGAGACCATAAGTCAAGATCTAGACTATGTTTATGTAGTCTCAAGATCATGACTCCAACTCTGCTTAGTGGTGAAGTGTATCAAAATTGTACCACACTATAAGTCTTTGGTGGAGATGGCAAATCATCAGTCAAAACTCTTAAAATCTGATTATTACTGTATTATTATTGTGGCTCTAGTATTTGAATAATACTGGAGTGTCATTCTGTTTGTTGACAATCTTAAACATATTCAGACATCCGTTACACGTTTTTGCATGTGTATTTGCTGAATATTATTCAAATGACTAACAATCACCATACCCTTATTTTGCAAACACCACAGGTAACTTAGAAATACCCCAGATTTCTGCTTTTAGAAAGTGGAAAGTGGAGTTTTAACTGGTTGCAGGCCGGACAGACTGGGGATGTACGAGTCTTTGCCGCAGCCTGACCACAGCAGAGTCCACACTGGCTGCGGCATGCTTTCCATACTTGTCATCCTCCAGCTGCTGATGAGCGACCTGCAGCTCTGTGATCTCTTTCCCTGAGGATTCCAGATGTTTCCGGAGCATAGTACTGCCCTGAGAGTATAAGGGAATGTATGTGTTAACAGTTCACACTGTGGTAAACAAAGCTATAGTTTTTAATTTAGACTATCAGCTTACACTACCGTTCAAAGGTTTGGGATCAGTACGTTTTTTTTTTTTAAAGAAATTATTGCTTTTCCTCAACAAGGATGCATTAAATTGACCAAAAGTGACAGTAAAGACTTATGTTTTTACAAGTTCTATTTACATTTAGTTTTTTACTTTCTATTCTTCAAATAATCTTGAAACAAAGGTTTTCACAAAAATATTAAGCAGCACAACTGTTTTCAGCACTGATAATCAACATTGATGACAAAATTTTCTGTATAGCAATTCACATAGGGATTTCTGAAGGATCGTTTGAATGAAGACTGGAGTAATAGCTGCTGCAAATTAAGCTTTGCCAACACAGAAATAAATTGTTTTAAATATATTAAAATAGAAAAGTTATGTTAATAATATTTCACACTATTACAGTTTTTACTGTTTTTTGAATACAGCCTTGGTGAATATTAGAGACTAATTTAAAAAACAATCTTACTGGCCCCAATCTTTTGAACAATATGTAGATTATGTATCTTTACTTGCATCTTTACATTTTAAAAATATGATGTACTCTTTGTGCTTTGCATGAGTGTTTAAATTCAATTATAAGCAGTTATACTGTCATAGTGTTTTTTTTTTTTAAATGTATATTGTCTAAGTGTTGCTGCATATACAAAAAAGATTAGGAAGTATTGCACTTTATGATTGACAGATCATAGAGGAATGTTTTGAATGTTAGATTACATCCAATGCTCTGACCTGTGTTAGGAGATCGGATTCTGGCAGCCCAACACTTGAATGCCGCCCATACAGCTGAGTCATAGGCCTGCTCAATCTCTCACGACAAAACAGATCAGCACTGCAGACTGGGCCCTGCAAGGAAGGAATACATCTTCGTTAATAAGTGAGTGAAAAAGTCACGAAAAGAATGGTAACATTATGCAGAATGTAGGATTTTTAGTAGCACTTTAAGATTAATTTTAGTGGGTTCATGTGGGTAAGGGTTAAAGTAGTTTTCACAACCTCAATATATGCACTTGAAAATAGGGCTGCACAATTAATGCAGTTTACAATTACGGATGCCACAATTACGCAATCATTTGTATAACATTATAATACCATGCATATTTTTACTTTTTTATTTAAAGAAGTATCCAATCCAATGTATAGTTGACATTTGAGGCTAAATACTGTAGAAAAGCAATAAAAGTTTTTCAGTTAGTGTTTTTTGCTTGTTTATTTTCATATAAAAATATGGCATGCAATTGCTTCAAACAATGGTACAAACATTATTCAGTGTAATAATCGTAATTAATAATCGCAATTACAATTTCAAGGGAATAATCAACAATTAGGATTTTTGTCACAATTGTGCAGCCCTACTTGAAAGTCACTTTGGTAGTAAATTAGTACCACAGTCTATTAATAAAAACATACCATAGCTCTGCCAAGACTGTAGCCAGCACATTGCATCTGTCTCTGTTTGCGGTAAATGGCCTGTCTTGTGGCAGCTGAGCTCAGTGTCAGATGTTGCTGATGAGGAAGAAGAAAAAGGTATATATACCTGAATACAGTAAACTAGTCCAGAACATTTCATTACCTTAGATCAAAATCACATTTAATTCCTCAAATACAAAGTAGGAGCAGAGCAAATGCATTATGCTTGTAATTATGCCAGCAAAACATTGGGTATTTCCTTACATTTCCATTTATTTCTGCTCTTTTGAATATTTATTGGACCTCTGGAGAACGTTCTGCAAATCCCTACAGCCTTTCAATGTCCATCATTATTCCCTGTCCATTGCATATACACTACTGTTCCAAAGGTTTGGGTCTGTAGGATTTTCTGATGAATTTTTTTTTAATTAGTCTCTTATGCTCAACAAGGCTGCATTTATTTGAGCAAAAATACAGTAAAATAAGTGTTTTCTATTTGAATACATTTTAAAATGTAATTTCTGATGGCAAAGCTGAATTTTCAGCAGCCATTACTGCCGTCTTCAGTGTCACATGATCCTTCATAAATCAATCTAACATGCTGATTTGGCACTCAAGAAACATTTCTTATTAATGTTGAAAACAGTTCTGCTTAATATTTTTGTGTAAAAGTATATAATATCAACATTTAACACATATTGCCACATTCAGTTTCACTCTGCAGAATTCAGTCTGGGGCCTTCAAATCATAATTTAGTATTCCTTCCACTCTCCACTATAATCACACACCTCTAGGTTGATAGTTTCAGTGATTTTGTTCAGCAGGGCCTCGCTGGCTGAACGGTGCATATCGGTTTGCTTTGTGATGACATCACTCATGACTTGTGAAATGTTCTCTCTGAGCTGCTGAGATTCACGTAGTACTGTTGATGAAGAATCCAAAGCCTGTTTGCACTCTTAATGACAGACAGAGTGAGATTAGGTACCAGCAGTCGTTCACTGTCTGCATGCAAGCTTGGGTGACAGAGACAAAGGAAGGGTGAGAGACTTTAAGAGAAAAGTGGCATGGGGTACCTGGGGTGAACGGTCCAGCGGAGTCAGGTTTCAGTAAGAGGGGAGAAGGGTATGTTTTCACACCCGCTGAGAGTGAGCCATGCTGGGGAAGCAGCTCTGTTACTCTGGATCTCTCAAAGGCACAATCCAACAACTGCTTACTGCTCTCAGCCAAAGCCTCAAAATAAAATAAAATAAAACAGAATACAGCTTTTTTTTCAGTCCTGATGAAACAGTTTAATTCTACTGAACATGTAAGTTCAACTTGAGACCGTTCATTTGCTAATGCAAAATTATATTTAGTGAATCATCCACAACTTGTTCAAAAGTTTGGAGTCGGAAAGATTTTCTAATGTTTTTGAAAGAAGTCTCTTATGCTTACCTATTTGATCAAAACTCCGTAAAACAGTAATATTTGAATATTTTTAACAAGGTAAAATAATTATATTGCAATTTTTAATATATTTCAAAATGTAATTTATTCCTGTAATGGCAAAGCTGAATTTTTAATGTCACATGATCCATCAGAAATCATTCTAATATGCTGATTTGGTGCTCAAGAAACATTTCTTATCGTGTTTTTGACAATTGTGTCTGCAAGCTAATATTTTTATGAAAACCATGATTCTGAATAGGTTAAAAGAACGAAGTATGAAGATCAGAAGAACAGAATTTATTTCAAATAGAAATCTTTTGTAACATAAATGTCTTTCATGTCACTTTTGATCAATTTAGTGCATTCTAAAAACAAATAAAAAATAATTTCTTATTCTTCTTTTTTGTTTTTGAATGGTAGTGTACATAAATTAAAGTTCAGATTATATAGTTTAGACTAGATCGTATTTTAGAAATTAAACTGTCAAAAGAGTGGCCTGAACAGTGGTGTGAAAACATTCCTTTATAGGCATTAGATATATCTACATGATATTATATATCCAACAAGGCCTATGTTTCACCTGTTGTTGAGTTAAAGTCTTTCTCAACATGCTCTCCAGTTCTTGTTTTAGCACATTCAGGCCTCTTTGTTCTTTGTGTAGAAGATCATCAGCTCCATCCAGTATCTTGACAAAACATAGAGTGGAAGCCATGAACTCTTTATTTTTCAACAAGGATATTTAATATATTTTGTAAGTCCACATTTGATCTCTTTAACCTCTTATGGGGTCACTTTAAATTAGACTACCAGTCATTTTACTGTATATACTGTAGCTACTCACTGTCTCTGTGGTGGCCGGTCGAAATGTCCTTCCGTCTGCACTTTGCTGATTGACCAGCAATGCTTTCCTTAGACTGCGGAGCAATTTTTCCAGTTGTTCCCTTTGATGCTCCACCCTGGTGCCCTCCTGTGTGACCCTACCTGCTTGTCTGCGCAGGTGACCCTCCACCTCTCTCACACCCCGCATATATTCACCCGTCATACCGGTGCTGACAACTGCACTCTGATCACGCAGGGCCGGCGGGGGGAACGGCCTGCTCATGACTCCAGAAGTGAGCTATGAAAGAAAAACAATGTTTTATCATATTGTTGGAATATGGAATGTACTTCTAATGAACATGTACAGTAAATGCAACTTGAGTCCTAATTCTAGTCTTATCATATTCAGGTATATCATCATATATTAATGTTCATAAATGTTTTTGAAATGAGTTATATTATGCTCACTGAGACTGCATTTATTTGATCAAAAATACAGTAAAATTAAATTATAAAAATATTATTACAACTTAAAATGACTTTCTATTTTAATATATTTTAAAATGTAGGCCTAATAATGGTTAACTTGAAACGGGTTTCTCATCGCTCAATACCAAATAAAATATCTAGTGTAGAGGCTAATGATCGATATATTTTAATTTAATGTCAATTACAGCATAAAAATTATATTCCAAAACTTTTGCTTGCTTTCTTTCCAAAAAAATTTGCGTTCGCTTGCAAAACTTTTGCGTTTCTCAGGGGCACGTTTTACGAACAAACGCAACATTTCTCGAGGAAACGTATCAGTTTTGCGAAAGAACACGAAAGCATTCGAATATTATTTTTCATAATATTTTTTTCCGTGTTTTTGAAAAAAAGTTCAGCAAAATTGTATTGACAATTAAGTTATACACCGCCGCTTCCAGCACATTAGTGCTGAAATAGATCGAATATTCAATATAAAAATATTAAGCATTCAAACTTAAATTAAAATGTTGTTTAATTAAGAAATGTGAAATGTAAACCATATTCATAATTAACGATCTGCAATGACTGGTGCGCACTACCTCGTGATGACGCAACGCTGCATTGACCAATCAGAAACCAGGACCGGAATTGTGCGTTTTATAATAACAAACAGGCACTTTGCTGCTTGATTTTAAATAAATGAGCCACCATATCACCTTCTGAGGTACTTTACCATACTTCCAGTGGAGTTAGGTCGGAATTCGTCTTTCTTTTCCGAGCCACTCTCATTGTGCTCCTTTTCGACGCTGCTGTTCACACTGTATGCTGTTAACGGAGGAAGTCTGTGGGTAACGTTAAATGTCCCGACGCTGTGGCTGCGGTAGCGTGTAGATGAGTGCAGTTGATCTACGTGAGATTGACGCAGAAGATCCTCGGCGCGCAGAATCGAGCGGACAGTCGCGTCCCTCCAGCCTTTAGATCCCACAACCGCAGCCGGGGGAGCGGACTGGACCGGCCGCTTCATGGTCATGGTAACGTACTTATCTACTTTACTTCACCATCAGTGGAACAATTCGAATAACTCCAAAGTGTTTGGGTTTAAAAGTGTTGGTTGTCTCCAACGCAACCGTTCCTCAAGTGACCGTGCGCGCACAGAGCTCTGATTGGGTAACACGAGACGCACTAATGAATGAGTGTCAATGCAGGCAGTTCATTCAGCTCCATTCACACTGCAGCTCAATCACATGATGAGTGTGCTGGGATGTGCAACAGAGTTTCCTAAATTAGTCTGGCACAATATATACATTTTTAAAAGAAATAAACCGTTACAATGAAGAATTTCTCATAAATAAGCATCATAATTGAACACTGTAACACTATTGACATTAGAAAAGTTCAACTTTTTATTAGCATCTAAATGTAATATTTTACATTCCAATAAATACTTTGATCAAATCATTTATACATTTTATAATATAACTATATAATATACTATACACACAGTCACTTTTCACCATGCATACCTAGAATAATATTTTGATGATAGATGTTTGCATGATTATTCCAGGCCTGAAACAATTTAAAAGTCCCTGATATTTCAAGATTTTGTATCACTGCCTATAGGAAGTATATGCACCTATGTAATATATGATGAGGACATCCATAAATAAAAATCTAGCACCAGACATAATGATCACACAAAAAAGTACAATCATTTAGATATTTGAGGCTTTATTGTCAATTATACCCCCCAAGTTCTCAAGAAAGAACCTTTAATATCTCCAGCCTCCAACAAAACCTTCAGTAAACCCACACAAACTTGAGGCTTCATTTGAAATGTGAGATATGAGGTTTGCACCAAGTCGTGAGGATTCCAGTGTAGCCAAATAAAACAAGCCGCTTAAAACATGTACTTTCCAGAGAGTCTTTAAATCCTTCTATTGTGCAAAAGTTTTCTCTACACTGGAACGAAGACAGCACATTCCAGTTGGTACCATAATGGAATCTCCAAAATCAAACATTTATAAATAAAGAAAAAATATAAGATCACATGGAAAATCACATTGGGGGAAAGACAAATCAAACAATAACAAGAAAAGCAGCATTCAACATATCCATTCATAATTAATAAAACACCATTTAAACATTTAATAATAATAAGGGCAGGATTGTGGGATATGGAAAAATAATTATTAATAAGCAAAGTGTGTGCTGAAAAGGCACTTGTGTGTAACAATGTAAATCTTGGAACCACAATCTGGAAGTGTGGGAAGTAATCAGAACATTTTTAGTTCAATCTAAATTACTAAAGCAACCTGTAATGCCCCAGTCATAAATTAATTTAATCTAAAAAAAAAAAAAAAAAAACATTTTATATTACACTCACCTTTCTCAAAAGTTCAGTTTTGAGGAATCTGGAAGAACATGCAAATGGCACTATTCATTACTGTTTTAACAGAATTAACTTTATTAGAAGCTGAACCATTGTTTTAGATTGCACTCAATGAAAGTAGTGCCATTCGCAATATATTGAGCTGTTATCAAGTTCAGTGTATACACATCATTAAACTCAAATTATGTGTTTAATCACACACTCACAGTGTGTGTTTGAGGGCTGTTTTGGGTCCAAGTCTGCTAGAGATGTTTTGCTGTAGCTCTGTTAACACACCGTCCCGCTCCTGTAACTCCAGAAGAACTTGCTATGAAGGGCAAACAAGAATATATCACGTCAGTAATTTGTGATCATGGAGGATGTGTTAAATTGGTAGCAACCAGCAGTTTAGAAACAGGTTATTTACCTCTATGAGTTTATCCCTCTTCTGAAGATTGTCTCTTAGTTTTCCTTCCTCAAAAGCTCTCTCCTTATTTTCCTTCTTCCAGCCTAGTTCAGCCTCCTTTTTCTCCTTGGTTTTCTCTCTCAGCTCCTTGAGTGTGTCCTTGAGTTGCTCTGATAGTGCAGTGATGGCTTGTTTGTGATTTTCTCTTTGGTCCTGAAATAAAATGGAGGCATGTTGACAAAAACATACAAACCTGATCTTGAGAGCACACTGGTTTGGACAGCTTGCTCTCTTAGGTCATGCTTTTTAAAAAAAGTTCACGAAATGTTTACTGGTAGTGATGCACTGAAATTTCAGCAACCAAAAATAATCAGCCAAAAATTTAGGTTTCCACCTAAACAGTTTTGGAAGGCCCAAAATCACTGCCCGAAAACGTGTGATGAGATTAATTTCACTTCTCTGGTGACACATTTTCACATACTGAGAATCTTCATCTTAAAGAACAGAGATCTTTTAGGCCAGGGGTGCCCAAACTCGGTCCTGGAGGGCCGGTGTCCTGAAGAGTTTAGCTCCAACCCCAATTAAACACACCTGATCCAGCTAATCAGCTCCTTCAGGATACTAAAACTTGAAGCGGTGTGTTGAGGCAGTTGGAGCTAAACCTGCAGGACACCGCCCCCCCAGGACCGAGTTTGGGCACCCCTGTTTTAGGCTATATTCAGACTGCAGGCAAATCAGGCCAACTCCAACGTGTGGTTTGAATCAGATTAGGAAAAAAAAAAATTCATTTCATGTGTTGTTTGCTTTCAGTTGATGAGTGAACAAAACTTCACTAAACTTTATTTGTAACATGCCTACCATCCAATAATTGCAGTAAGTTTGTGCTTGATATGAAACAAAGTCTGAGCTTTCAAATTCTGTCAATTGTATAATGAAATTTAAACAATAAATGTGGTTTTGAAGCTCTTTACTTTCAGTTTTGAAAACGTATTTCCGTTTCAGTGGTTTGGTAGAAAAAAAATATATTTTGGTGCATCACTAGCTAATGATATTGGCCAGAACATTGTCTGCACACACCACTAGGTGGAGCAATTGCTTTTCTGTTGCATCATGAAATGTAAAAGTCATGGAGTACATTCATTAGATTCAGATTTTCAGGTTTTTGAGATATTCAGCACACTAAAAATGGCAAGGAGTTGAAATTTAAAAAAAAAAAAGCCACAATGGGAAATTAAAGTTATGATTTAGTCAGACCTTACCAGTATACGGAAGTTCTAAGCAGCCATGCATTATTTTTTTTTTCCCTTCTTGTTTTCTCGTTATAACGACTTATTTTCTCGTTATATCGACATAACGAGAGTTGTTTTCTCGTTATAACGACTTATTTTCTCGTTATATCGACATAACGAGAGCTGTTTTCTCATTATAACGACTTAATTTCTCGTTATATCGACATAACGAGAGTTGTTTTCTCGTTATAACGACTTATTTTCTCGTTATATCGACATAAAAAAGTTGTTCTCTAAGTTACACAACTGCGCCAACAGGTGGCAGTATAGAACTGAATATAACTGATGGGGTGTTGTAGGCTATGCTTTTTGTCCACTTTACTGTACGCGTTTGGGATAGAATATGAACGACCTCGTGATCGCTATCATTTGTACAGTATTGTTCATTAGGCTACTGACATTTAATTCATTCATAAATGTTAAATGCTTGAATCAATATGATTATTTTGTGTATTAAGTTCTTGCTAGATGCATGAGTTTCACCAACACATTCTGTGTCATAAAATAATAACTGCTTATTAAAACCAAGGTTGACGTCACTGTATTCTGTTTGCACCTATATCTTTATTTGTGCTTCTTTGAGGTACATTATTGTTAGTTAATAAGCGGGGGTGTTCTGTTTATATACAGTAGGACGGGCTTCAACGACGTAGGCTATTTGTACTGTGCCTCTTTTCCTTATTATTAATCTTTAATGTTAATCATTAAATGTATATTGATAAGACATGTGATTTATATGTAAAGTGTATAGGCTATTTTAATTCAGTGATGTTCTACAGTGTTGTAATCTTTAGTGTTTTCTACATTTCTTTGTGGCAACCACACACACACACACCCACAACACACAAACACACACACACATATACCACCACAGCACCACAACACACACACACACACACATAGCTACACATGAATACTCTTTTCAAACAGAAGCTTGTAACGCATGATATCAGTCACAGCATATAATGACTACTAAAAATGATAAATTATATATAATTTTCTTTCAAATAACAGGAAAATTGAAAGTGAGTTGAATCCAAGCAGCTCTGAAAGATTTTAGAATAGTTCTGCATCCTGAAGGCGCTCCGCCTGTGTTTGCGGTGTTGCTTTGACCTTTTAAACATGCTAATTACACAAACACATGTTTAGCGTACTTGTCTCTGGAAATATCAACCGTGATTGCTCAGCCTTTATTTTTGTATTGTAGACGTTATTACTAGGCGAAGCAAAATTTGCTGAAATATCCACGACCTAGGCTACAGTAAGAGCGCATGGTTTATCTGTCCATCAGATGCGTGTCAAAGTTGAGTTCATTACTATAACAACAGTAGATCAAACAATCATTGTAAAAAAAAAAAAAAACCTGTCCGAGCTACGAGAAATTAAGAGTTGTTATAACGCAAACCCTAATCGTTATGTCGAGATAACGATTAAATTAAGTCGTTATAACGAGAAAACCACTCTCGTTATGTCGATATAACGAGAAAACTCTCGTTATGTCGTTATAACGAGAAATTAAGTCGTTATAACGAGAAAACAACTCTCGTTATGTCGATATAACGAGAAAATGAAGTCGTTATAACGAGAAAACAACTCTCGTTATGTCGATATAACGAGAAAATTAAGTCGTTATAACGAGAAAACAACTCTCGTTATGTCGATATAACGAGAAAATAAGTCGTTATAACGAGAAACAAGAAGGGAAAAAAAATAATGCATGCCCGCTTAGAACTTCCGTACCAGTATGATGCTTTCAGCATCAGTTAAGGCCGATGAGAGGCTTGAGATCTCCTGCAGCATGGTGGTGCTGAGCTCCTCTCTATCTCTGAAGCTCGCTGCCAGCAGAGCTTCTTTCTCTCGCAGCTGATTGACTAATCCAGCCTCAGCTCCGCCCCCTTCCAATCCCCGTCCAATCAGTGAGTCTGAGAGTGCCTATGGGGAAAATGTTAATAGTTGACTACTGGAAATTATACATTAACTAAATCAACTGAACTTTGCAAAAGAGGTCAAATCAGACAGAGGGCGATAACGCCACGTCTACCTGCACATCTCTGCGTGAACTCTCCAGCGCCTCTTTTAGCTGGGAAATATAGTCTTTGTTCTCCTTCACCAGTGTAGTCAGAGCTGAATCTCTCTCTTTCCACACTTCCCATTCTTTCATAATCTCCTGTTGGGCTCGATCCCTCTCCGCAAGCTCTACACGCAGGTGCTATTAGAAGATACAAAACATTGATTTTCTTCACATTATAGATTAGCAAGCTGAATCATTTTTTACTGTTTAACAATGTTTTTCATAATGCAAACCATTCAAACTATTGGGAAACTAAACCCCACTGCACTTTGAGAACCCTGTTTTCTGTATAAGAGGTCTCAATGCCTCATTTACTCTCCAATGAATAGCACTCATGTATAATAGCAGCAGTTACTAACCAAGTGATGAAGTAAACAGTATGTGTGTACCGTTGAATAAGAGCACTGTTTGTTTGACTCACGTTAATAACATCCTGGTTACACTGGAGCACAGTGTTGAGTGTGATGAAGTCTCTGTCTCTCTCTCTGCCAGCGTCTCTCATGGCCTGCAGCTGTTTCTCCAGAGTTTTCTCTTTTTCGCTCACCTCAGACAGCTGGGCCTCCAGGACCACCTGATTAAAACATTAACATAAAAATTAAGTATAAGCACTGTGGAATAATGTGCATGTGTTTTCAGCATTACCTGGACCAAGCAAACACACAACTGCTCTTGTACTCAGGTTAATTACCCCACAAAACTCACACTGACTGGGTGTGTTAGCCAGAACTTCAATGTAGGCTCAGTCTGTGTGTACTACTTGTAAGGGTCAAATAACTAAAGAATATAATAAAACCGATTTAAAATTACTGTTCCCACAAATTGAAACTGAAATAAAGAATGCTACTGTTCAAACATTTGGGGTTGGTAAATTTTTAAAAATGTTTTTGAAAGAAGCATGCTCACCGTGGCTACTTTTTTTCTTTGAAAAATACAGTAAAACAGTAATATTTTGAAATATTATTACAATAATAAAAAAAACCATGTCTGTTTTTTTTAATATATATTAAAATGTAATTTATTTCCTCTAATGGCAAAGCTGATGTTCCTTCAGAAATCCTTCTGATAGGCTAATAAAACGTATTGACCTCAAACTGTCAATGTATGTTGTTAATTTATTTACTTCTCTATACAGTTTCCAAGAAAAAAATGCTGTGATGAATAGAAATATTTATATAAATATACTTGAAAATATATATATTATTATTATACGACTAGTTATTAGAGGAATCCGTCCAAAAGGCAATCATATTTAATAATTGACTAATTTGCGTTTCATTCACTTCTAAAGTGAAAGTGACGTGACATGTGGCCAAGTATGGTGACCCATACTAGGAATTAGTGCTCTGCATTTATCCCATCCTAAGTGAACACACACACACCATGAACACACACTCGGAGCAGTGAGCAGCCATTTTTGCTGCGGCGCCCGGGGAGCAGTTGGGGGTTCGGTGCCTTGCTCAAGGGCACCTCAGTCGTGGAATTGAAGGTGGAAGAGAGCGCTGTACATTTACTCCCCCCCACCTACAATCCCTGCCGGACCTGAGACTCGAACTCGCAACCTTTTGGGTTGCTCCCTAACCATTAGGCCACGACTTCCCACATAATGGCACAATTTTTATTATATGATCCGGTTTAGGGTTAGTCTATAGTAATTATAATAATTATCTTAATTTAGGAACAACGGAGGTCTGAGCAGTCTTCATTTAAACCGCTCAGTTTGTTCATCAGTTACACCTCACCTCGCGTTCACTGCGTGTATCAGTCACTGCGCTGGCCAGTTTTTTGACGAGTTTGTCAGTGTCCTGTGATTCCAGCCCCTGCTCAGCACACAGCTTCTGGATCAAAGTCACACATTCCTGAAGTGAGGGAAGCACAGAGTTCACTGACACATCCGTGACCTCCACACAATCCGTTTTTATCCTGAATCTATAATGAGTTCATTGATTCAGTACTTACCTGGATTACGTTCTCTCTGCTGTGCAGTGATTGGCTAAGACTCTCTATGAGGTCATTTTTATTTTTCAGACTGGTCTATGTGGCAAAACAGATCAGATGGGTATTAGTCTCACAAACAGGCATCATCCCCAGTAAAATGACTCCATGTCATGCCTGAGGAACAGTTCATGGCATTGTGACTCCTTATGACTGCATTCCACTAGTTAGTATACGCTATCATCTCACACTACAGAGGAACCATTCACATGCTCCTTCCCAGCATGCACCAGTGCTATGAAATTACAGCACTCTGTAAAATACTGAATTAAGGTAGATCATAAGAGAGCAGTAATGTACTGTGGCCACAAAAAGTATTTGGACACTTAAGTCACACTTTATAAAACAGCACATCTATCTAAATTTTTGATCATAGGTCTGTTATTCCTCCTTCCCTAATTATCTATTTAAACTTAAACTTTAAATTATCTTGTTGTCCAAATACTTCTATGCAGTATTATTTTGGTATTATTTATATACTATTATAGTATTTATTAACATTTTAAATTAGCGTTATTTTATATTTTCAGTTTTCCACTTTGAATTTATCATTGTAAGTACGTTTGCTATATGCTTTTGTCATTTTTATTTGTTGTTTTTTACATAATTATATTTAGCTTTATTTTTATTTCAGTTTTAGTTTTTTTTAGTACATCAAGTTAAAATAAATAAAAATGAGAAATGTTACCTTGGCAAAAAGAAATAAAAACTGAATTAAGTCCTTTTTTTTGTTTTTCTAATATTTATATTTATTTCTCCTTTATTTCAATTAACAAAAAACTAGTTTTAAGAGTTTATCTACTGTTCTGTCATCTAAATCCTAACAGATTTCTTTTATTTTATGAAACATTTTGATTTAAAGGTGTGTTTGTGTTGTCTTTCTAAATAAATGTAACTTAAAAAAATTTTGTTATCTAATGCAATGGAATTCATTCATTAATTGTGGCTTAAATGTCTGAATACTTTTTTGGGCCATTGTATGAATTCATTTCTCATGTATTTGTATATTTCGTTGAAAATACAATATATTTAATACATGATGAAGACTGAAAGAGAGAAAAATCACATCAAAATGCAGCAGCTGACAAGCCTTTTATGAAAGAAAGCCCAGGGCAAACTCCTTTGGTCTGGGAAGATTCCTGGAGGAGGAGGTGTGTGTGTGTGTGTGTGTGTGTGTGTGTGTGTGTTTTTGTTTGTTTGTATGTATGTATGTATGTATACACCTCTCTACATGGGCAAACCCAAACACTATCTTTTTGAAAACATCCACACACATTCTGTAATATACCCTATATAAGGCATAATTTGAAAAAAGTCAACAAAAAGATTAGGAGAGGGTGTGCCTCAAATGTGCTGTGCTAAGCCTCTAAAACACAATGCACAGTGCACATGATCGTTTGAAACACCCATGCCATTTAACTTAATCATCACATCGTCTAACCACTTGCGGAGACTGTAACTGCTTGGCAGGAGCATCGGTTGTTGGTTTGTTGGCGTCCCTTAGCTGTGCCTCAAGACTTCTGATGCGAGCCTGAGCTTGAACAAGTTGTTCACGCAACTGCTTCACAGCAAGGTGCACCCTACCTGCGGACGCCTAAAAAGAGAGATAAAAATTAACTGCAAGGTTTGAAAAATGGTGAAATGTCTGAAACAGTATGACAGTCCTCACCTCTCTTTGCAATGGCGTAAAGTCGTCTTTTAGCTCAGTCAGGATGTCATTGTTCTCTTCTTCAAATTCATCCTCCATCCCATTGTTGCCCTCTCCAAAATTGAGGACCCTCACTAACCCAGCTTTCAGTCCCACCTCATCCTTCCCATTCTGCAAGTCCCCTCTGCCCAACACAGGAATGCGACTTCCAGCAGGTGACCTCACTGGCTTTCCTTCAATTCTCCTTAACGCTTTGAAAACTGTGTCTATAATGGCCGAATGCTCTTCTGGGCAATCAAACGGATCGTTGCCGTCTAAAGAGTCCAGCGACTGAACTGAGGTAGTGCGGGATCGAGACCGCAAAGAATGACAGGAACCAGACAGCGAGGCGGGGCTGGATCTGACAGACTGCACTTTCGACCAATGAAGAGGCATGCTGCAGGATTTTTCTCGAGAGAGGCCCAATGACGTGAAAGCTTGATCGGGCAAGTGACGTGGAATCCCACAAACAGACTCGTAGTCCGAGTCAGACACCCTCAAGGAATCGCAACACTCACACTTCTTGCCTTTATGACACCGTTTCCCTGTTCTCCTATAATACGGACACGACTCCGCTTTCTCGGACCACCATTCGTACTCGGAGAGGGCCATGTTGTCCCTCAGCATTTCTCGGTATCCTTCTCCTACAGAATCCTTCCTGTCCCCTTCATCCTCACTGGAACTTCCGTTTCTCCTTGAAGTAGACATGCGGCGCTGATCGTACATGCTTTGCACCCATCGCCTGATCTTGTCCCTTTCCTGAGTGAGTTTCTGGAGTCTCTCACTTGACAGCACTCGGACTCTGGCAATGACGGTGTCGAACTTGAAAACTCGCTCCAAAACGGACACACACTTGCCGCATAAAAACTCCCCCTGACCATCCCCACGTGGTACAGACTGCTCTAATATATGTGTCAGCACACAAAGCAGGTCGATTCCTTTCGTGGGGGTGAGCAGGCCACGAGACTTCGATGGCGAATGGGAAGAGCTTAGTGATAAAGTGCTGCCTAGAAATAAAAGATAAAGGACATATTCATAATTATAATCAAACATGCAATATTTTTTAAATGTACTCATTATTTAAAACCTATGCAGCATTTTAATAGCTTCAATAATTAAAAGTAATAATGCCGAAATATGCGTTTTTTTCTATTCTCCATTTTATTTAAAAATGTATACAGTAATAGCAAATGTAATGTAATTAGACATGTTATCTGCAGGTCATACCCCATGGGCTGCTTTGTGCCGATCTGGGCAAGCTTCCCTTGCTAGAAAAGTCTGTCGGCGTTTGAGGTTGTGCCCCCTTTCTGTTCTGACCTGCATACAGCCATCGCCGCTGATTACCTTGCAGGTCACTCCCACAAATGCGGCAGCCTTCACTTCGAGTGGTCATCATAAAAAGGTGCAGCAGGTGCCCTAATAATAATAATAATAATAATAGCACAATACAATAATAATAATAATAATTCATAATAAAACAAAATTCCCAAAAAGATCTTCTTCGAAAATTGTCATTGAGTGTTTCATGGAAAAAAATGAATTAATGATACAGCATGATACTGGCACCTGAGGTGCAATTTAAAGCTTCTAGAACAATATACATATACTTTACACACCTGAATAAATCTATCAGTAGTTAACTGTTGTCCTTTGGCTGGGGTGGAGCTAGTGAATGACAGCTCACTCTCCCCCACTGACAATCTCAATGTTTACATGGGCTGAACACATCGGCCTTGAGCTCTAAACACACACACACAAAATATGCTTTATAAAACAAAATTGATGCGTTTATTGAGGACTATAACTGGACACCACGCTAGCATAGTTCATCCAAAAATCGAATTTATGTAATAATTTACTCACATAATGTTGTTCCAAACCTGCCTGGAACACAAAAGGAAACGTTAGGTGACTGACAGCCACAGTCACAGTCACCATTTACTTTCTTTGCAACTTTTTCCATACAATAAAAGTGAATGACTGTGGCTGTCAGTCTAAAATCTCCTCCTCTGTTCCACAGAAAAAAGAAAGACATATAAGTCAGGAACAACATCAGGTGAATAAACGATGACAGAATGTTCTTTTTTTGTGTGGCTAACTTAACTATTCCTTTCAAACAGATCTATGAAAAACTAGCACGAGCGCTTTAACGCAAATAAATTATGTAAATAAGTGACGCGTTGGCAGAGAACTTTCCATACGATGACTAATCTCAGCAGCCCTCTGTTTCGCTCTCCGTGTGCTCATTCACACATAATTTTAAACCTCTATCACAGCGATAAACTACGGCTGATAAAACCACACGCGAAACTGACTTTTGTCTCCCGGAATGTCAGAATGACCCTGCTGAGGACAAAACATGATATGATAGACCAAACAACTCTTCAACACAGCCGTCAACTGACCTGATAAGTTACGAGAAACGAAAATATCCCATTACAATCGCAAACGGACAGATAAAATCGCTTACCGAAGCTCAGGAAGCGTCTTCACGGTCTCGAGCAGAAGCTCTCGCGCGTCCAGACCGGAGTGGTAGCCGCCGCGCGCCGCTCTATCCTGCTGAGGTCACCATAAAATACCTGTTGCAACTCCAGCTGTGTGCACAATCATGCGCATGCGGGAATAACATTATATCCGCGCGCGCGTGTGTGTGTGTGCAGGGCGCCGGGGGGGGGGGGGGGGCTAGCAATTTTGGGCCCTGTGAAAAATATGAGGTTGGGCCCCCTACCGCACCAAACAAACACTATATTGCCCAAAGTATTGGGAAAACTCAAAAAATCTCATCGCCAAACACCAATGACTTGTACATATGCGTACAATCATTTTAGACACTTCCAAAACTGTGGCAAAAAAATATGGAAATACAATTTTTAAATACATGAATTATGTTTCCTTTGATGCCACAGTTTTGGAAGTGCCTTTTTCTGTTCTAAAGAAGGGTGTGTCCCAATACATTTGTCCATATGGTGTATGTCACAAGTCACTGGTGTTCGGTGATGAGGTTTTGGCTCAAGGTCTGCATTTAAAGTCACAACAGAGGTGTTCAGATTAGGACTTGGCTTTATGCAGACCAGTCAAAGTTCTTCCACACTGACTGAATCAATCTTTTTTTTTAACCTTGCCTTATACAAAGAAGCATTGTCATGTTCGAATAGAAAAGGGTCCTGTTCAAACTATTGGTATAAAATTAGAAGCACACAATTCCCTAGACTAGCATTATATGCTTAAACATTAAGATTTGTACTCATCGAAATTACTAAAGTAGTCAAACCTGTTCCATTAAAAGGGGTGTCCCCTCTTTTGGCAATATAGTGTCAAGCCAGCCTAGTTATCCAAAATCTTTGTCTGCAATTTAATAATATTGACTTTTTACTTTTGCTATTGCTTTTGACCATTATGGTATCAGTAACATAATTCATTCAGAGACTGTTCTATTGACATAGACTTTCTGTAGCACACTATTCTGCTGATATGGAGTGAGTTTGACTACTTAATCAGTTATAATAATAAAAATGTTTCACTGGGGCAAACAAAAAAAATCCTAAAATAATAAATAATATACCCCATAGCAGCATTTCCAGCAGTATCCAACATTTCTCAATCATGATCTTACTCCGCTAAATGTGACTTAACTAGCTTAACAGCTGTATTCCTTGTTTGCTAGCTACCTGCACATACAGCATACTGTACAATGTTAAAAATGTTCTACATTACTTTTAACCCAAAAACCTTTAGCTTCATATTCTGTAGATAATTGTGACCCTGCCTGTTGAAACCCAGCTAAAGTATTTTTTTTAAACATTTGATGAGTAATTCACTCCTTGATTTGCTAATAAAAGCCTCCTTTGAGATCGTTTGGACAGACATGTTTATTGTGTATTATTTTAACGTGTTTATTGCTAAGTTTAGTGTGGCAAAATAGAAGCGCAGCTTCTTGCCATGACAACCTCACTCGCTTCCTGCTGCTGCTCTACTAATCAGAGTGTGAATTTGTAGAATTTCTATAGCAAAACTAAAATGTGTTTAAAAGTGCGACGGACTAAATCGTCCAGCTCGGTTTGCCCCCCTCGAACTCGAAGACATCTCTAATTTGACAGTAGTTTAGCATCTGATCTCACTCAGTGACTCTAGGCTACGTAGGATGGGACGAAACCATGTAGTGAATGGTGGGAGATAATTTTGCTGGAAATGCAGAAATAACCCGTAATTTTGTTTTATTTGTAACTCTTTGGTATATACATTTATAATTTCTATTACATTACTACTATTACTGTTACTACTAATAAAACAGATCTCTAGGGGCCCCAAAAGTGCGTGGGCCCTTATAATCGTCCTAACGTTCCTCCCCTATCGTGCCCTGTGTGTGTGTATTGTGTATATATATCTACACAGTATACAGTGGTTTGGGGAGTAACTTATGTGTAACAGAATTATGTAATTAATACAAAATAAATGTAACTGTAATCTGTTACAGTTTAACGAGATAAAATGTAATACGTTACTTAAAAATGTTACAATTACAAAGGGGTTACATGGATATTTTTGAAAAGCTATGATTTGAAAATATTATTTGCTGCTTTCCGTGTTTTGGAGCCTTCTGCCATTTAAAGGCTGTTTAGTAAAGTGATGCTATTCATGGTGAGTGATAAAAATGCGTTCCAGTACTGGAAAAAAGAAATATTCATCCAGAAATCAGAAAAGGGCACAAATACAAGAGTGCAATGCAAAATATGTTTGCCATGCAACTATTAAAATGCTATTGACATTTTAATGTCAAACCTGGGGAAGCTTCTGCAGGTATATAACTAATTGTCACGCCTCTTGAATTCATGGGCACACCAGCTGGTGATCGTGACAGTAACTAAAGTAATCTAAATTAAATAAAGTAATCTAAAGTCTGATTTTGTGGTGGCTGTGCTTTAAAATAAAATAATTATAATCTTAATTCAAGTGATTTTGAAAGTCTGACAGTAATCAGCATTGAGTTAGCCCTGCCTCGTTTAAATGTTTGAAAATTATTAACAGATAAAAACATTTGTTAGAAATTTAGAAAAGAAATCAAATGTATCAGTTACATAACTTTAATAACTTATTTGAAATAGTTACAATACTTATTACATTTTAAATTGTAATCTTGTAATCTGTAACTTATTACATTTCCAAAGTAACCTTACCAACACTGTGTATATATATAGCCCTATATTGTGATATAGCCCTTGACACACACATATAGCATTTTGCAATGATTACAATTTTTAATTTGTATCAATTTAATAATTGATTTTAGAATTTATTTTATTAAAACTGAATATTAGGCTTTCATTTTCTCTGGTCGTATGACAAAATAACTTGATCACAATATTCAAATAGATTTGACATAATTTGAAAATAGCTAGAAAACTATATATAAAAAAAATTCATTGTCTACAAAAAAAAAAAAACTTAGTTGATTAATAAGTGTAAAATCATCTACACAAGACATGATTACATTGAGGATTCTGCGTATGCGTGTAACAAGATCAGTTTCCTTTTTTCCTTTGTCCTGACATTTTATCCTACCCGTCAGATTGTCCTACCAGGGTTTACTGTGCATGCACACATCAATATTGCGTCCTTTTTCTCATGCTGAACAACAATATTTAATGCATCTGCATTACTGTAAGGGTAGGTTTAGGGTTGGGGTAGGTGTAGACTTGAATAAAACGCAATCTAATAGGTAGAAAAAAAAAATTTTTTTTAAGAAAATATTTAAGAAATTTTTTCTTGTAGCTGTATCCCTAGCTACAGCCGCGAATATAATTACTGTAGGCTATTTGAATTACTGTAAGGGTAGGTTTAGGGTTGTAGACGTTAATAAACCATAATTTTTAGCATATTTTTTGTTGTCGAATTTTACTACCCACTGTTTTAATGGGAGGTAGCAAAATCTGACAGGGTAGCACAAATCGACAGAACACCGTCTCTGTAGACTAGGTGAGCCACTTGTCTATGCAGTTCTTGAAGACTGTGAGGTTTGAATGCCAGGATGTGTGGTGAACACCAGGGACGACACACTTGACCACAGCTCCTTCTGAGTTCAGTGTTTTAAGGCCAAAAGCATCTCTTAGATACCACTGGGGAAAGTGAAAAAACGGTTAGGACAATTAAACTGCACCACTAAATACAAACCATTAAAGGAATAGTTCACCCAAAAATGAAAATTTGCTGAAAATTGACACACCCTTGGGCCATCCAAGATTTAATTACTGTTCTTCATAAGTACAGCTCCAAACGGCTGATAAAAACATCAATATAATCCACAAGTAATCCACATGACTCCAGTCCAACAATTAACTGACTTTTTTGCATTGGAAACAGTGCTTGATTTGTGCATGATTCAGAAAAGATTACTTTTTCACTGAAGAAAGCAATATTATAGAGGACTTTATCCTGATGCAACAATTTGAAGTTAAAAACATCTTAATGATGGATTTGTTTCTTAACAAACTCAGCTTTTTACTTTACAAGATGGGGTTGTGTGGACTCTTATTCTGACGGCACCCATTCACTGCACTGGATCCATTGGTAAGCAAGTGATGTAATGCTAAATTTCTCCATATCTGTTTTGATAGAGACAAACTCATCTAAATCATGGATTGCCTAAGAGGGAGTAAATTTCTTGAACTATTCCTTTAACAAACAAAACTAAATAATAATAAAAATAAAAGTAGTTTTACAAAATGCTGTTAGGAATGAATGTATCCACTCACATCCTGCTTTTCCATCTCAACCACAGTTTCATTACTGTCATAAAACCCAAAAATACTGTGGGGGAAAAAGAGATAAACAGTAAAAAGATATGAAATGAGTATGTTTTATTCAGAACCTGAATTTTAGAGATAGCGATCATGCTCTGAAAATCCAGCACATAATCCTATAAGACCTTTTGAGGTTCAAATGTCACTCTAAATATTTCTCACATTCATTCCAGTCTGCTGAGCTGCCACACATTAACCCTTTAGCAGCATAAGACTTTGATGATTTCTAGCTCTGACAAACTTTAGATGCTCAATATCATGTGATACAATATTTGTGGAGACCTTGACTCCCATGGTGTAATAACGCCGTCATCTTGCCCACCGATCAGCACCAGCGTCTGTATGTGCAGAAAGCTGTCTCGCCACGCTGCAAGGGAACAGCAGGATACAACATGGCTCAAGGCCACTGAATTGAAAGTGCACAAACAACCCAAGCAAAAGCTGTCATCTGAGCAGCACATAAACACAGGTTACCAAAAGTTATGTCATCTGAAATTACCTGTTGAATTGGCATGCACTATTTCTCCATTCAGTGGGGCGAGATAGATGCTGCTCTTTAAGTATCTCTCTCTTTGGTGCGGATCTACAGAAAAAAAAAACAGATATAGATAAAGAAAGATGCTGTAAATCACATTAAATGCAGAACAGTGATTAAATTGTAGGATGAAAGTAAGACATCTACTTACCATTCCAGTAGTTGCAGATAGATATCCTTTGTCCCCATGTAGTGTAACAAATATGGTACAGTCTTGACTTGATCAATTTAGGGAAAATTTTTTTCAAATAACACGAATCTGTAAAAACATGGACAAAGCACTTCTGGATGTGGATGATGCCTTGTTTCTTTAAAGAAAAAAGGTGTTGTGGTGTGTGTAGTGTAGGGAGGATAGGACTGACTGACCTCCATACTGGCCAGCTAGTGGTGAAGACAGGAATATCAGAGAGTGAACATTGTGTGTCGGAAGGGTTGCAAGAACTCCTCGACATATCAAACCACCTTTTAAAATGATTTTAAAAACAGTTAAACAGGGACATTCAAAATTTGGAGTCAGTATGATTTTTTTTCCCAAAGTAAATATTTTCTTCAGCAAGGATGCATTAAAAACATCAAAAATTCAGCTTTGTCATCACAGGAATAAATTACAATTTAAAATATATTAAAATTGAAAACAGTTATTTTAAAGGGGTCATATGATGTTGCTAAAAATAACATTATTTGGTGTAATGCAATGTTTATGCGGTTTAAGGTTCAAAAAACATTATTTTCCACATAATGTACATTATTGTTTCTCCTATATGCCCCGTCTTTTTGAAACGCGTCGGTTTTTACAAAGCTCATAGTTCTAAAAAAGTGGGGTGTGCTCTGATTGGCCAGCTATCCAGTGCGTTTTGATTGGCTGAATACCTCAAGCGTGTGACGGAAATGTTACGCCCCTTACCATACTGTGATGCCATGTCCGGGAGCGACGAGACAAAAATATTAAAACCCGTTATATATGAGGCATTTGTTGCATCCAGTGGGAAAATAATTACTGATTATAATGACTTATACTGTCTTTTTACACGTTGTGTTGCATCGCGCCTCGTAAACATTAAACCATGTCTGCATTTGTGATCAGAGAAATGACAAACAACAAGCGCTACTCTACACTGCTCAAAACTCTCGCTGAATCATCAGTGGCAAAATCTTTAAATATGAAAACTTACTTACAGGCTGTGAATCAGAAGCGCCAGACTGTCCTTGCAAATGGAATTACCCCATTTAATAGAAACAGCCTTTGTGCATAGCCTTCCCAGGATCAAAACAGTCCTCTGTAAAATGTGCTGCACACATCTGAATATTTTGGGTGAACTGTTCTGGAACAGTGTTGTAAATAAACTTAACCACTGATTTCTAGTCGTACCCTCTTTTGGAAGACCAAACAAAGTAATTCCGCTTTCACAACGAAACACACAGCGTCTCCACAACATGGCGGCGCCGCAACATACTGGCGTTGTTATGCAAATCTTCCCACACAGTGACATGTGGGGGCGTGTTTGAACGAGGTGTTTTAAGAGGGCGTGGACCAGTCTAAACTTTTATAAAGAATATCTCTGGGTTTGAGACTTTAGTCTTTGCAACTTCGGGATCTTATCTAATTTCACGACAGCTTGTAACACTCCAAAGAAAGAAAAACTTGAAATCGCAATCATTAGACCCCTTTAAATTGAATATTAAAATTCACAATATTACGGTTTTTAATGTATTTTTTATTAAATAAAAGCTGCCTTGGAGAGCATAAGGGACTTTTTTTCAAAAACAAAACTTTTGAACTAGGGCTGCATCAATTCAGAATTTCAATCGCGATTACAATTACGGATGCCACAATTATACGTAATCATTCAAAGTTCACTTATGTTATTCTGCATGCTTTAAATGTGTTTTTTCTTTCTTTCTGCAGGTTCACTTAAGAGTTTCCCCATTGTTTTAATTTACTTTATTTATTTAAAGAAGAAACCAATCATGTATATTTGACATACATATAGAAAAGCAATAAAAGTTTTTGTTTTCAGCTTGTTTATGTTCATATAAAAATATGGCATGCAGTTGCTTCAAACAGTGGTATGAACATCATTCAATGTAAATTTTGATAATCGTAATTAATAATCGCAATTACAATTTCAAGGAAATTTTCGACAATTATGATTTTTGATAATCATGCTGACCTATATTGAATGGTGTATATATAACAAACATCTTATTAGTTATGAGTTTAGATAACCTTGTGAGAAGCAGATGAGATGGACACCATCTTCAGCACTCTCCATGATGGGTCTGATGGCTTCTCTGAATCCATCTACCTGTTGCCACAGTGGCTTCAAACTGGCAGTGTAGTCATACAGGGCTAGTGTAGTCACATTGGTACCTGGATGAGACTAAAACACAGTGGAAAACAGAAGTTGGTGAGTTTCATCCTTGATAAAAAAGGAGAACTATGTGCCAAAAACTGTAAGATGGAACTGAAACAACTTTAAAAAAAATTTATGCAATTAAAATTTTGGTTGCTTAGAACTTAGATTATGATTTTAAAAACTTAGATTATGATTTTAAAAAGGTGTGCTTTTTCTGAATTTTACAGAAAGGAGTTTTTGACCCCTAAACTTGCTTATTTAAAAACGTAGGTAAGGGTGAAAAACTAAATAACTACAGAAACCCAAAAACAACAACAACAAAAAAACACACCTTTTTAAAATCACAATATAAAGTACATTCAAATATAATTTAAAAATACAAATAGAAGTGCATTAGTTATTTTACTTAAATTAAATATACTTACATATAAAACAATAATAAAAAATAACGTTGCTAAATAGATAAAGAAGATGATCTTACCTGATTGATAAATTTGGCCAAAATTTCAAACTGTCTGGGTCCATCTAATATCCCGTGAACAATAATTACTGGTCTGTATCCCATGACAGAGGACAGCAGAAATACAGCCCATATAAGAACACATGGTCTGCAGCCATCAGTCATCAATCCCGCCATAGAGGCACTCCGACAATAGCTCTCAATAATCTATAAACTGAAACCAAATGTTTTTTCCAATTATTTTTTAAATCAAAATTATATCTACCAAGCAGACTAGTCTAACGGTGGTAAGACCTGTCGAAATGTTTGAGCCTCTATCGAGACGTTTATAACTGGTAAGTTGTTCCTCATGTGATGTTTTGTCACAGTTGAGGTGATACTTTTATAGACCGCTTCCTCTCACACACCAGTTGATGTGGTTTATTGGTAGAAATGCAAGCATTCACATCGTTTACACACACACAGAGACACACACACACACACACACACATATATATATATACTGTATATATTATACACACACACACACATATATTTATATACAGGGGTGCACATACATTTTTCAGCCTGGTTCTCATTAGAGAACCTGGAGATTTGGTTTGGTTCTCACACTGCACATAGTGTAACCCATTAAATACAACTATAAAAAAATAATTAATCGTAGTGATAATATTATTGCACTTTATTTAGATTTTTTTTTAATAAAATAATAAACTAAATAATAAAGTGTGATAATACTATTATATTTTAAAATAAAAAGGTAGTATTAAATACAACTATTTTATAGTAAACTTAATAATAAAATGCTAATATTTACTTTTTTCTTTTAAAGATGAATTTTAAAATCAGCAGGCTTTTTTTTTTTGCGGTTTCCGACAAGTAAGATAGGGCGCTTCCGGTTTAGCACCGCCGGCCGACTGAAGCGCATCAAGTATGAAATGTCACTGTTTTATATTGTGTTTGAAAACGCATCGGGTAGCCCTATATTTTATGCCGGTCAGTTGAAATATAACGTTATACAGTATTACAGTTTTGTCGATCTGAAAATGTAATTTTGCAATGAACCAGGCTGTCACCATTCGGTTAATGCCAAATGCCTGTCAGAACTTATTTACACGCGCATTTGTTTATTTTGATCGCGAATGCGGACTGCATACCACTTAGTCCACCCTGTATATATGTGTGTATATATATTATAATATATATATATAAACAGTGTAAATGTGATTTCTTTTCTTGAATTCTAGTTATATCAAGTGATACTAGAGTTCCTACAAAGACCTCACCAGTTTTTAACTCTCTGCTCCTACATTATTATGAAGCTCCCCCCCGGCACTGATTAGACTAAAATACCATTTCTTTAGAATTCTTTAGAAAATATACATAAAAATCTTAAGATTTTTTTTTTTTTTTACATCATATGTCTTATTTAGGCATATTACGCATTTGTTTTAATATGAAATGCATGCGACACGTCCACCGGGAAATATAATGATTCGTATTGTAAGCATAACGCATCTGGTGCTCTTAACGCTTTAAATCTGGACTTGTATTTTGACCGGAATCAAATTTGTGCCACCAACGACACAGATTCAAATATCAGGGTTCAGTGGAAACAGTTCTACACAAAAATGTGTAAATGCTACAGTCTGTTGTCTCCAAGCATTGGTGCCTGAAATACAAAAAATCCATTTGTAGTTTTTAGATTAGATATGTTGCCATATTTTCCACAGGTGGGCTACAGCATCTGTTTTGAGGACTGTACGTCAGAACACACCATCCTGAAGTACATGACTGATGGCATGTTACTCAGAGAGTTTCTTACAGAGCCCGACCTCGCCAGCTACAGGTAAAAACGTACCCTACAGAATTTCTATTTTAATATTAGCATTTTAAAATGTTATCTTTTGATTTTATACGATAGGGAAGCTTACCTTACAGAATTAATATTTTTGACATTTTTAATAATATGACTGCCATAATTGCTTTCATGATTGCTTTCTCTTTTTAATTGGCTGTTTTTCTGTGATCAGTGTGATCATCATCGATGAGGCCCACGAGCGAACGTTACACACAGACATCCTCTTCGGTCTAATCAAAGACGTTGCACGTTTCCGCCCTGACCTGAAGGTTCTGGTGGCCAGCGCCACTCTGGACACAGGAGCGCTTCTCTTGCTTCTTTGACGATGCACCCGTATTTAGGATTCCAGGTCGTAGGTTTCCTGTGGATATTTACTACACAAAGGTATTGGACTGTGATTAAAGACATTCAGTTTGTCATATAATGACATGTATATTAAGGGTGTAATGTAATGTATTGTATATTTCATTGTGCATGGTTATTTTTATATGTAGATGAACTCTAATCCTCACTTAAAGTTAAGCTTTAAAAAGAGATTCATTTAATAACACTGTTAAATTTAATCTTTAACAAATGAATTGCATTTTTGTGTACTCCTCATTTAATGTTGTGATGCCTAAATTCACTTTAAGCATCTAAAATGATTTTAGGTTTTAATGTTTTATTAATAATTTATTTAGACTAAATAGTATAGAATTTTAATATCAGCCATTTGTCGGGTATTAGTCATAACATGAAAATAATTATCGCCACCTCGGTGTAAGAATCCAATTTAGTGATTTCTCTGATCGTTTGATCCTTCATTCGTACATTGCATAATGCATATTGTTAATATCATTTGTATTTTGGTTCAGGCTCCGGAGGCTGACTACCTAGAAGCATGTGTTGTGTCAGTGCTACAGATCCATGTCACTCAGCCGGCTGGAGACGTACTGGTCTTCCTCACTGGACAGGTCAGTCCTTGACACTCAGTTTGTTCATACTTGGTTCATATTTCCCTTGTGGACGGACTATCTATCAATGCATACATCTATTAAGAGAAGCTGTGCTGTGTCACGGCATAACAGAAAAAAGATTTCTCCAATACATCATCATCAATTTTTCCCGCTGTCACCTCTGACTACTTGATTGTAACAACATTCATTTTCTATAAAGCTGCTTTGAAAGGATATGTGTTGTGAAAAGTGCAATACAAATAAACGTAAAATGAAAAAAAAGTAGCTAATTATTATATTATTATACATATATTTAATATATTATATATCTATAAATTATCTTGAAACAAGAGCAGAGTACTTACTTCTGTAACCCACACACCAGCACTCTAATTATTGTTCTGCAGAACGCCTACTAACAAACATATTCACTGCATTGAAGCTATTAGGGTCATTTTATTTTTAAACTCTAATATATTATATGATTTTATAATGTATACATTTATGTGTGAGGGAACATACATTTACACTAAATACAAGCTTGCGTCACCCTGCATCTCTTTCCTGTCTCTTTCCACTGTTTATCAATAAAGGCATAAAAAGCACTAATGTAAAATAAAAAAAAATACTTAGCTTGTCAAGATGGAAAAGCTGTGATGAGCCAGAAAGATTTAATGTTCTGGTATTTGTGTATTATGTATATCGGTACAGTTTGTGGATCATCAATAGTGTAGATGATATTTATATTTGTAATACTGACGTTTACGGTGTCCTCTGGTGTTGCAGGAGGAGATTGAGGCGTGCTGTGAACTTCTACAGGAGAGATGTAGGAGACTGGGCTCGAAGATATCTGAACTCGTTGTTCTGCCCATCTATGCCAACTTGCCCTCGGACATGCAGGCCAAGATCTTCAATCCCACTCCGCCTGGAGCCGCAAAGTAAGAACGCCGTTCCCTTTGTCATCCAGCAGGGGGTGGCATGTCTGTTGAAATGTGTGGAAGATTACTTGCCTTTACTTGTAAATTTATTCTTTGCTGAAGCTTTTATCCCCAAAAATAGAACCAAACAAACTGATGCTAAATCTTATGTAAATGTTTTTCTTTCAAAGCTGTATTTTGTTTATCATCTTGATAAATATGCTAAACTCTGAATATGGATTTCTTTAGTAACTGTGTGTGGTGTTTTTGGGCTTCAGGTTGTGGTGGCCACAGATATCGCAGAGACGTCTCTCACAATCAATGGCATCATCTATGTGATTGATCCAGGTTTCTGCAAACAAAAGAGCTACAATGCAAGGACAGGAATGGAATCTCTCATTGTCACTCCCTGTTCACCAGTAAGAGAAGCTTCTAGCAACAACATCAATCTGTAAAGTGTGCTGTGGACCCAAAAGTATTTGGACAAGTCATTTAGATTTAAATGATTTATGAATGTAACAAAATGTTTTATTATTAATAATGAATTATTATAAATAGCAACAGCAACAATAATTATTTTAATAGTTATAAGTACTAATTAATTATTATAAAATAATACATTATCGATATCTAGAATACAGTATTATGTCTTATTAGTTGTAAGTATTAAGTAATAAGACATTCTTAATGTTTATACAGTAATATATTAGTAAAATAATTCATAATAATAATATCACATTATTATAGTTTTTATTATTTTGTCATATTGGTCTGAATGTGGGGGAACTAGTTAAGAGACCGCTTAGGTAGTGTCCTTTTGTCTTGAGTTACTCATTTAGAGGAAAATGGTTATGCTTCTTTAGTTAATAGGGTTCAAATATTAATTATGTTTTGAAGCCGTGATTTATAATGTGGTTATATCAGGTCAGGCATCTGCCCAAGCAGAGAGCAGTCGTGCAGTAATAGGCTGCTGGAAATTTTTGGCTTTACCACCGCCTGGGCCTTTAAACAGAATGGAGGAGACCACCGTCCCTGAATCCAGAGAACAAACCTGGGCAAATGTGGTTCGCTGCTCAAAAGTCTCGGTAAGATAATGATCAGTTTTTTCTTCATGACACATCCAATGCCATTTTGATTGTTTACAGAATTGTTCTGTATTTAATGATATACACCAGCCTATCATATTTTAGCAAACATTTGTGACAATTTAACGCTTTCACTCTGCTGATCCTTATTGTATTTGTGTCATACAAATAGTTTCGTGTTTTTTTTAAAGAATATTTCTGCATTTTTGGGGCAAAAAGTCGTTGACCTTACATTCAGTTCAACATTTCAATTAGACCTCATGTGGAAACCGTGATACGTTTTCTTTTCAGTATTCTTTGATGGACAGATAGTTCTAAAGAACAGCAATTTATTTAAAAATGGGAATATTTGATCACATTATAAATGTCTTACAATCACTTTATTTTAATGCATCCTTGCTGCATAAAAGTATTCATAGAAATTAATATATAATTGATCAAGAAATGTTACCCCAAACTTTTAAATAGTAGAACACGTCTATTAAAATGATCTCAGAACTAGTAGGTTAAAATGACTCGTATTGAAATTCTCTGATAGATATTTACTTAGACAATGTAAAGTATGGGTTATGTGTCCAAATACTTATTAGGTCATTCCACTGAGTTTGTAGTGTATTTTTATTATGACAAACAATGTAAATTTTGGGGTATGGTTAGAAACTGGAACTTTAATGCATACATAAATAGACCTGACACACTTATTCACTATAATCAAACACAATATGTATATTAATATGTGCTTAAGATCTAACATGTATTTCCTGATCTGTGAACGACCTGATTCATTCGACTTCATGGATCCTCCTGCTCACGAAACGCTGGTGTTGGCACTGGAGAATCTTTACGCCTTGAGTGCCCTTAACCACCTCGGTGAACTTACTAAGGTGCGAAAACATTTTTTAAAATAACTTTATAACCCTATAATTATGCTACATTAGAATACTTTTAAGCCCTCATAAACTTTGGTAAACTCAGTTGTGTTCACAACCCATTTACAAGGAGGTTTACGAAAAAAAGCTGGGTGTCAATAAGGGTTCTGGACCCGGCAATGAACTATAAATAAATAACTCTACAGCTTTCCATTCATGAATATCCCTTATGGAAGTATACCAATATTTAGCTCTTGGTTATTTTCTTAATTTTGTTCCTCTTGCACTGTAGCTTGGCCGAAGGATGGCTGAACTTCCTGTGGACCCCATGCTGAGTCAAATTATTCTGGCTTCTGAACAGTGAGTCTAAACTGCAAAGAAACAATCATTAAACCATAAATTTCAAGCTTATATGCAATTTTTGTTATTTTCTCATCACTGATTACCCTTTACCTGTTGTTGTTACTGTGATGTTTTGAAGTCTGTTCATTGGTCTGTCTTTCTGTTATAAATGCTCTGAGGAGATTCTGACCATCGCGGCCATGCTGTCAGTGAACAACTCCATCTTCTACCGGCCCAAGGACAAAGTGGTTCATGCCGACAACGCTCGAATGAACTTTGTGGTACCAGGAGGAGATCACATTGTGCTGCTCAATGTATATACACAGGTGTGTTTATGTGTGCACTTGAAAATATCACTCAAAGCAGCAATCATTCTGACATCTGAGGCTTTGCACACTTTTACGACCCGGCAGTTGTGCTAACAGAAATTATTTGTTATTGTCAGAATGTCTGGCGTGACTTCCTTATGGGAGATGTGCAGCAGTTGTATTGCTGAACAGGTTATTCAGGCCTGTGTGGACATGTGTGTGCGGAAGTTCTTGTCTTGTACAATTATAACTTTGAAATGAACAATGTTTTGTAAGAAGGACTATTCAAACAACAGAAACATAGTGTTAAAAATATATATATTTGGAAGCGTTTGGCACCTGAAATAAAGCATTTAGAAGTCTTTTTTGATTACTAAACTACAATAACAAAAGTGCTCAATAATTTAAGTTATAAAGCAGGCTGTATTTACTTAGTAAACGTTCATTACAGTAATGCTTTCACTCTTCTGATCCTGATTGTTTTTGTTTTTTTGGGGGGAAAAAAGTCAAATGGTCTTATAGTCCCAAAGAAAGTTTTTCTTACAGTCAATTCAACCTTTCAACTGGACCCATTATGCATATTTTTTGTACATTTTTCAATTAGTTTTTTCTACCTTACTTTTTATTATTTATTTTTTAACAAAACAATGTGAATATGTATCTTTAATTGCACATTGTCACATGAACAACCATTTATAAAATGCTCTCACAAACCTAAAGTATAAATCACAGTAATGTTCATAAGAGTCATTTGTTTGTGAATCAGACTTCACTGCTTGTGGTGTGTTTGTTGTTGCATGCACAACACACACAGTTATTGTATTCATTAGTATTCAGTGGTGTCTTTCTCTGTTTGTGGGTAGAGAGTGGTTCCCCATTCAGATTGAATTGGACATAACCAAATAATGATTCACAAATCAGTTATGGAGCCAGTTGTAAACTGATATTAAATTCTCTGAACGATTCACTGCCTGAGTCTGATTTAAAACATTAACTCACAAGCGAGTTACCCGAGTCTTTCTCCTTCACTCTTTTTCTTGATTGGTTAGAGAGTGGCTCCATGTTCAGTTCAGGTCGGACTTAACCAAATAATGATTTGCAAATCATTAGGAGTTGATTATAAACTGATTTAAAACACTAACACAAATGAGTTTTGTGAATATTTATGATTGAATCAGTAAAAAGAATGAGTCATTTGTTTGTGAATTAGACTTCACTGCTCGCACTGTTTGTTGTTGCGTGCCAGAAAAGAAAATGCATTCAGTAGTTTCTCTCTTTCTCTGTCAGTGGGTAGAGAGTGGTTACTCCACTCAGTGGTGCTCCGAGAACGTCATCCAGTTTCGCTCCATGAAGACAGCTCGAGATGTCCGTGATCAGCTGGAGGGGTTGATGGACAGGATCGAGGTGGAACTGTGCAGCTGCAACGGTGAAAGTGTGCCCATTCACAAGGTGATTTCCTTATTCCCCCCCTCTCTTCCTTTCTCGCTTTTCTTCCGGTGATATTGTGTTTGTGCAGAAGCTTGCTGCTTTGCATGTGATTGGTATCTTAACTTTATGAACCTGAATTTAGCTTTATAGACTGAATTCACATAAGACACTCTTACTTGTGGCTCTTACCGGCTAAAAACATTGAAGTAGAATTTGTGGCACAATTTGCATCGTTAACTATTAAGGTAAGTGCTTGCTTGTCTCATTACGGCTTTTCACATTGCGCTTAACCCAAGGTGAACATCTTTTTAGTCCAGGTTACAATGTTTTTTTATTTTCTACTGAGGGAAAAATGTTGAACAGGGAACAGTTGAACAAACATAGTGACAGGTAAAATTGACCTGTCAAGAGTAAATATGTGTCTCTCATGTGTTTGTTTTTCAGTACTTCCTGTTCTGTGAGAGACTAGTGTCACTATTGTAGCGAATCAGCTCATGGGAAATATGAATAATTAACCATAACTAGTTATAATTAACTATTCATATTTTTAGATTCGCTGTAGATATTTAGCTGACCTCTCTGTCAACTGTCTTTTCAATTCTAAGAACTTTAATTTCCTGGTTAAGGGAAATAACATTCTTACTGTACAATTCTATAAGTTTGTAACGTAAATCTGCATGATTATTGACTCCGGTTATGAGTAAACAATGAACACGTCAAGTGTGATACAAGTAAGGTTTTATTAACTACATAACACTTAAACTAGTCTAACATACTACTAAACACATTACGCTGGTCTAACATACACATACACACACCCACCTATACAGTTTGGATAGGAAAGGGTTAACGTTTAGCTCTAAAGAAAGAGACATAAGGAATGACATTTAAGGAACCATTTTGCATATTCAGCAGATCTAAACCTGAGGGAAGCGTCAGATTCTTAGTTCAAATACACCTTTGTAAAAAGGTGTGACTGATACTTAATGCATCAATTAAAATCGACTAAGTTTGATACTTGCGTATGTCTGAAAAAGTTTCCTGATGCAATCTTAAGGCCCAAGTTCTTGCTGAAGTTGGTTGATGAGAAAAAGCTAGTTTGAGTCAGAATCACTTGATGAATGAAAGGACTAGGCCGGAGCCTGGCACGAGCTTTGGTATCCGGGAGCGTTTCTCACATCTTCATCTTATCATCTCACTGAACCACCGACAGGGGCAGGTCACATGGAGTGTGGCCTTTTAAATCCTGCAGAGATTCACGCCTCTCAAGAAGGGTTCGTCCAATGAGGAAGGCTGAAAATCCCAAGCGGGAGGTTGGAAATACTGTGGATTTTTATGACTCTTTGTCTGTAAGCCTGGTATTTTTCATATGTAATTCGCTGGAGTGTTGAGACACGAATTAGTACAGATTCTTAGAACATAAATATGTTGCATAGGTATCAGCATATAATATACCCACTTGTTTCGATCATAAGAAGGCGATTCATAGACGAGACAGGAATAGGGGAGTTTTATTAACTAGTGGTCTATTATAACATGAATAAAACAGCATACACTCCAACAGACAATATACAAGACAGTAATGGTATACACAATGACCAAAGGATATGGGTATTCAATCAAAGAAAGGTTTTCCTATGAATTAATTAGAGAACAGTCCATTTCTCTGGGCATTGTGTGTCTTTCTCATGAGTAAAATGAGGGAGTTTCTCCCCTACATTCCTTTTAGGCCATAAAACCAGTGATATCATGATTAGTTGTCATGGTGATCAAGGTGGGGGATGGTGTTCAAGCGAAGCCCTGGCATCCAGTCTCTTGAATGAGGGGACTGTGACGATTTGTTAATCTAATGAATAATTGATTTGTTAAATCAAATAAAAATTAGTGTGTCAGATTGGTCGAGACGCTACACTATGAATCATCAGTATTTAAAAGACAATGTGATCTTTCACATCAGAGGATTTAAACAGGCAGACTAACATAATAGCTGAATGCATGCATACTTGCTGACTGTGTGTTACTACATTTTAGCCAATGCTTTTTTATATTTAAAGGTGTTTGGCATTGATGAATGCAGGTTAGGTGACTAAGAATCATTTGTGGTATGAGTAACAGTGCACAAATCCTACTTTTGTCTGATTTCAGATGCAATAGAATTATTGCAAAATTAAGTCACTCAGTTATACAGTTTAGTGGTCTTTATGCAAAAATATTTCACAAAAATATTTTCACTACTATTGACCAATCAAAACCATGTATTTTAGACAGCTGTGGATTAAGAAATATCAATCAATTATATATAAAAAACAAATAATGACAGAATTTAAATTTTTAAGTGGACTTTAAGGTTTAATGTTGCCGATTGGAACAGACTGGCTCTTTTTTACAGAATACATAAAAATATGCTTTATTCTAAATGTTGTTTCTGTCTTTCAGGTGATAGAGATTGAAAGTGGCTGGCTGCTGGAAGTGGCTCCTCATTATTATAAGAACAAAGAACTGGAGGACGGCAGCAGTAAGAAGATGCCCCGCAAACAAGGCAAAGCCCGTGAAGAGCTGGGCTGATCCTGAGATCCGACGAGCAAGAGACTCTTCCAGCCAATATTACTACACTGATTCTGCACAGGAGATCAGCGATGTGAGAAACTCCATCAGTGTTCATTTGGAAATTATCAGACGTTTCCTATTTTGGAGACTCCTAATTTTTACGTTTCAGCTAAAGTTGTTTTCATGTGTTTGAATGAGGAAATATATTTTTGATTACAAGTATACACGTTTTTTTATTATTATTTATATACTGATTTGTGATATGACCTTTGAAACTATTTAAAGAGATATGGCTGGATGTGGATCAAAAGAAGGATGTTATCAAAGGTCATGCTATTGAAGATAATTAAGGGTGCTTTCACACTTGGTTCGATTGCACCCCCCTCCCCCTGCCCCCGCTGGACTGTGTTCACATTATATTATTTGGGTCTGAACCGCAGTTCGTTTGCGTCATCAAGCCAGCAGCTGTTTACCCCATTGCTTAGTAATGAACGACGGCGCAGGATAAGGTGGCAAAATGCATAGCACCCATATTTTATATTTATTGTTTTTAAACCGTCCCAGCCTGCATATGACCCACCTTCAACGTTGAAATATGGTTGAAATAATGTCAGTTCTTGTTTTAATGTTCATACAACGTTTAATGCTAAAAGGTTTTGTTTCCAAAGCTTCAGTACATAACGGCTCTTACGTCTGGCTTACGAATGTACTGCAAATTCACTAAAGAACGCTGAAGGCGAACAGAAATGAGATATACAGCATCTGCTTGCAGCGCGTCAGGAAAGTGAGTGAAACACACACACACACATTTTTATCAAATAATATATCATTAATAGTGGTTCACTTCTGCGATTTGGTACAATTGCGTTCACATCAGCAGCGACCGTACATTATTTATTTAACTTTTTTTTTTTTGCTATAGAAAAACATAATTCTGTCCTTGAAAAGTTCAGATAGATTAATATATAGCCAGCAGTCAATGATTGGTAGTTTCCAGTCATTTGTAGTTTCCCCCTTAAGCTCCCTGATGAACAGAAAGGACAGCCGAAATTAGCCATTAGTCAATGATTATCTAACGTTGTAAAATTCTTTGTCAACAGAAATGTTTTTCTTTAACCAGAAATCCATTTGAATGATTGGCACAATATTATATAGTCACGTTTGTTTATATTAATAGCTTTTATGACTATGTGATCCAAAACAACACCAGATGTTGATCAAGTTTTTGGAGGAAAACTAGGCCATAACTTAACAGAGGTGTGTTTTGAGTTTTGGGGGCCCTCAGCAAGTGGTCCCGGGGGGAAGGGGGTAGAAATTGCTTCACACAAGGGCCCCAAGCAATTGCGTGGTGTCTAAACACGCTACTGATGACTTTGGCTATTCACAGAGAATGCATTTTGCAGTTAAATATGGGAGATGCCGGGCACATGGTATAAAAAAACTCTGCTAGATATGTTTTTTAAAAAGTTGATTGAAGCAATTGAAAAAGTTGATTGAACAGTTGAAAAGCATAGTAGTGGGAAAAAAAATGTGAATGGCCTCTTATGAGCGTGCTCAATTTTGCATTCTTTTTAAAGGGTTTTTTCTGAGTCCACATTCAGTATTGCATTCTTTTTGATGCTGTGCTGTCTAATGTATGTGAACTAACCTGATATCTCAAGAAAATGTCAGTATGTCATGTGATTTGTTCATGTGAAGGTCCACCCCTAAACCTAACCTTCAACGGGTCGTAATAAGATCGAATGAAAATTATGAACGAGATTGTACAAAGTCTTACTAATTAGCCACAAATTCACCAAAACGTAAAATGGTTACAAATTGCAGTGAGAGTGTTTGGTGTAAATGGTCACTTATTAAAAAGTTCCCCTGCATTTCAATAATTTAAAACCAAATCATCAAACAGTCTTATGTGGTAAAGACCAGACAGGGTAGGCTGGTTTTCATAAATATTCAAATTTTTTTTCTTCTCGTAATTCTCACAAAGTTTACATCTCACAATTCTGACGTTTTTTCTCTGAATTCTGAGTTTACATACCACAATTCTGTTTTTCTGACCCTGTCACGGAAAAAGAAAAGAAAAGGTAATTGCAACTTTTTTGTTGTGAAGGGGGAAAAAATTCAATTGTGTGATTACAAACTTTATATATTACTTTAACTTTATAATCTATATATATATATATATAATATATATATATATATATATATATATTCAATTCCATGCGGAAAAACGGCTTTCATACCTTTGCAATTGTTCAACAATGCAACTACATTCACACCCCACCACATCTTCCTTCTACTCTAAAACGGTATGGAAATCTGATCCCCCAATTGCAGCCATGTGTATTTTGCATACGGCTTATCTAATCATCAAGATGCTGCTTTTCTGTCTTGTTTCTCTTTCTCACCGTGAATCAGTAGTGGCAACAGTGTGTTGACAACAGCTTTTAATACAAGATAAAGGTACAGGTATGATGAGTATAAAGTGTTACAACCCCATATAAACCATAATAAGCCTCTATCACCAATACGCACATAAAATTTCCACATGCTGTAATTGGAGATAGTTTCCTTCTCACTTATCAGGCAGTGTGTGTGTGTGTGTGTGTGTGTGTGTGTGTGTGTGAGAGAGAGAATAATATTAACCTAGTCACTTCATTTTATCAGCAACTTCCTGAGATCTTCATAAAATTCTTTATTGTTCCCATCTAAATGGTGTATCTTTCCAGTTATATGAACTGGAGTAGGAAAAAAATGTGGACTAATCATTTGTTATGGAATTTGTCTCCATTACAACAGGAATATCTGCAAACAGCCAACATGACTCATCCTAAGTGCACTTGTATTTGTGTTTGACAAGGCAAACATAATGACGTGTTTTTAAAGAGAATTCAGTGGTCTTTTTTGACTTGGATTAGTAACTAACCACCTAGCAACCACTCCAAACACCCTAGCGACATCCCTGCATCATGTCTGTGATTTTTGCATGAACAAACATGGCTCAAAGATATTTAGAGCACTGATATCCACACTTGTTTGATTCAGTCTCATTCAAGGTGAGCAGAGATGTTGGAAAAATAAAATGTGTATATTAGTCAGTGGATTCCTCACATTCAAACTTAAGCTGGTTCAAATAACACCTGAGCGAGTTCAACAGGTATGACAGGGTAAAAAGAAAGAGGGAGGGAGAAACAAAGAAAAATATGCAGAAGAGGTGGAGACACGTCGCTTATGTTAGCTAACGGATGATGAAAACCACAGTGAAAAGCTTGAGGAAGGCAGAAAGGACTGGATTGCACACCTCTCTCATTGCTTTGTTGGATGCACACCTAGACTGGAATATGTGCTTCTGGAGCCAAGCGAACTTCAGAGGCACATGAACATCTGGGTTCAGCTACTCTTCAGCTCACAGGTAGTTGCATGCTTTTTTGTGTGTGATTTTAACTTTTAAAGAATCACTTTTAAATTTGAAGGATGTGATCTTAAATGATTAGCCAGTGTTAGTCAGTATGCAAATGTAGAGTAATAATTAGTCAGATGCAGGTACAAAAACAGGGCTAGACATCACATGGCTCTATTTAAATAACTATAAAGATTTTGAGTCAACTTTGAGTTCAATTACAAAAAATATATGTTTTCTGGTAGTTGTTTTGTATGTTGGTGTCAAACACCATATTGAATTTGAATCATTTTTGTGAGTTCTTTCCTCCAAACTAAAATTCCAAAATCATATTTTTGATATTGTATATGTATATATTGTCACATTTTATATTTTTATGTTTCATAACTTGTTTACTGTTTAAAAAAACATTTAATAGGCAGCTTAATTCTATTATTCCAATGTGACAACATGCCCCACTATTGGTGTGTTAAATGAATAATATCTTCTCTGATTATATTTTTGGAAACAATGTTGGAAAATAATTTTTTTGTACATTTACGTTGTGTTCTTAAAAGGAATTGACTTTCAAAAACAAGCCTACACTGTGAAATTCAGTGTGACAACTAGCCCCGGTCTCTCCTTTAAATGTAGGGTGTATACATAATTAGTGACAGGCCTCAACTGACTTTATCTGGTTTGTGCTAAACCTGTGGGTGTGTGCTTTCAATTTGGGAAGTCATTTAGTCCAAAATATATGAATTATACCCACATAAACATGTTTTGAAAAGAACCTGTTCCGCATGTGCTCAATTAGTTAATGTGCCTAAAAATGAATGTTTTGATCAAAGCAGACTGTTTTAAATGGCCAGTGGGTAAAACCTTTATAGTATGCAAAAACATGGACTATTTGATTCAAGAACATCTAAATTCAACCTAGATATTACTTATTCATATTACACATCATATTCAATAATCATTCATTTTCAAGCGATGTGTTTGTTTGCTATGAGACATTCCCATTTTGTGACTTTCATGACTTGACTCATAGAGTTAAAGCTTAACCATAAGCACACAGAATGAAACTGGGTTCTGTAACCTGTTGTAAAACCTTGATATTCTGGTTTGCATTCCTGTACAGTCAGACTTTAGAGTTTAGGTCAAACACTCTTTTGGGTTTTTCACACTAATTCTGAGTTGATTTGAAACCCCTGTAATTTTATGTACATATAGATAGATAGACAGATGATAGATAGATAGATAAACAGGTTGTGCTCTCAGTTCATGTTCATTCAATGTTATCAAGCTCATAAACATGCAAATAAGAACAGTAGCCTGAGGTTTACTGTGTATTAATAACTAACCCAAGATTACTTATGAACAGTGTAAAACATGGAACAAAATAACTATAACCCTGTAAAGCCTGACATACAAAATAATAGACTATTTTACTTTATTTATTTATTTTTTACTGGAGAGTTTACTTGAACCTTCCCGACACAAGTATATTTTAAAAAAAAATACATATTTAAAAGCTTGCATCATGTTTTTTGTCCGCTTTTATTGGCATCTATTATAGGGCGTATATGTGGATGTTCACTTGAGGAGGAAAAATTCAGCAAGTACATGCCTGTGCGGTTGCTAATATTTATGAGGCCAAAAAGTAAGATGAATATCTCCCAATAATATGTCTTAGAAAAAAAATATTGATCAAAGATTTGTAGTTTTTATCATGGGGGCAAAACATATAATGTAATACAATAAATGTTTCTCGAAAGCTTGATGTATCATATTTCATACTTACATTTTAAAATGATTTTTTCTAAAACTAATGTATGGATAATCAAGTAAACACAAGTCGCTTCAGTCTAGTAAGTATTTATTTTGAAACAGTGCTAAAAAAAGTTTTTATCTCTTTTTCCATTCATTTCAATCTGTAAAGATTTTAATTTAGAATTATACTAAAAGGCCTTTTACTTGCTATAAATTATAATATAAAAATTATAAATTATAATCAGACGACAGAAGTCATGTAGTAGATTGTGTACAACAGGATTTTCAGCAAAGTTTTGATCATGTTGAAAATGTAGAAGCCTTTGCGTATCAAAAATGAAGCAGTAGGCTTAGGGTTAAGAATGACCCTGGGGTCAAACTCTGAGTCATTCAAGGCCTATAATGGAATTAAAAGAAAAACAAGCAATAACCACTAGTGTATGACCGACTAAAACTGTTCTCGTCGCACTTGACTGCTAATGGTACAATTCCGTTTACAATCTCCACCTTTGAATTACATAGCTGTACGCTTTGGTGATCCGAGTTTATTATTGAGGAACTTTACCTACACAAGCTCTTAAAGGTCACGCCGCACTTTTAAGTCTCAGAAGTTCAAATCTGTTCCAGAGTCTTAATGAAATCATGTGCCTGTTGTGAAAACCATCGATTGTACACCAATGGCATCTATGGTTCCATGAAGAACCGTTTAACATCCATGGAAACTTTCCATTGCACAAAAGCTTCTTAATTGTGGAAAATGGTTCTTTAGATTATTAAAATGTTCTTCACTCTAAGAAAAAGTTGTTCATTAAAGAACTGTTCAATGGCAGGTTCTTTATTGCCATTGATGGTTCCATGAAGAACCTTTAACATCTACGGAATTTTTCCATTCAACAAAAGGTTATTTATAGTAGAAAAAGATTCTTCAGATTCTTCAAAATTGTTCTTCACACTAAAAATGGTTCTTTTAAGAAAGCTTCTTTTGGGGAACCCAAAATGGTTATTCTACGGCATGATGTGGAGTGTATTTGTAACCTAGACTGATTGTAGATTGAGTGTATTGTTCCATCTTCCCTCACAGGTTTCTCTGCTCAACACTTCCATTTTCTCTTCTGCTCCCTTGGATCTACATGATGAGTGACTGCAAAGAGAAACCCAAGGGCAGCAAAAAAGGGCCCAACATCAAGCCAAAGCTTGTCAGCAAGGGTAGCTTCAACGTGGGAACTTCAGAGCAACGACAGAAGCCTGTTAGGAGAAGCCGCAGCAATGAAGCGGAAAACCGGCGTCATCAAAGTAGCCGAGGTAGAGAACGGGACCGGAAAGAGGGTGGAAGGCAACAACGGGGTCGCAGCGAGGAGGGAAGGATGCGAGACCGCGACCATGAGCCCGGACACCACAAGACCGAGCAACCCAGAGATGATCTGCAGGACACGGAGTGCATCGTGTGCTTCTGCAGCTTTGACAATGTCTTCAAAGCTCCCAAGTTACTCTCCTGTGGACACACGTTCTGCTTGGAATGCCTGGCGCGCATCAACGTGAATTCTGCAGAGATCAAGAAGTTGACTTGTCCGGTCTGTCGGGAGCTGACGGAAATCCAACACGGCCGAGATCTACCACGGTTGGGAAATAACGAAGACATCTTCCGCAAACTTCCGGCCGAGATGCAACGGGCGCTTTCTGTGCGCTTTAAACGCAGCAAGGGCAAACTCGTCCTCAAGAATCCGCCACCAAACAGCTCTATTAAGACCACCTTAAATCTGCCGGTGTTGAAGAAGAAAGAGGAGCAGGCCGGCGGTAACCCGCTTGGAGTCATGGAGGAAGGTCTCGGCCAGGCGACTATGATCGACGTGGGAAGGCCGCCAAGCAGGATGAGGGGTCGCATGAGAAGGATAATGTATTCCAATCAGTGCTATTATGCGGTCGTTGCAGCCATCATCGCAATCACTGTGGCTTTAATGCTGGTGGGCATCTTCACCTTCGTGGTGATGCCCTTTATGCCAAGACCAATTAGACCATTCCAGAACCAAACTTCTCCAAACCCATGGCCTTGAGAGATGAGGAAACTGACAGCACACAAGAAGGACGACGGGCAAAGCAAAACAAGCAATTGTTGGTGGGGCCTGTTGCATTGAACACAACACAGCATTTTTTTGCTTTTGTGTAAGATGCTTCAGACAGACTCGATAGGATTGAACTGGAAAAACTTGAACATATGATGCACTGAAGTCTATTGAGCATGGACATATTTTGCACAAACTGAGACATTGTTTTGGAAAGGTCTTTAAGAACAAGAGGCAATGATGATGTCTATTCTGACCAGTGATGAACTGTATTTTTCAAACTATAAATCAATGGAAATTAAATAAAAGTGTGTGTCTGTCTGTCTATCTATATATCTATATATATATCTATAATATATATAATAATATATATATATATTCTTAAAGGACTGGATAATATTCATAGATTATCAATAATCATATTACTAATGCCATGGTGCTTTCATGCGAATAATTATATATTTTCATGTCCTTTCTTCTCTATGTGCGGTTTTCTGTTATGGGGTGAACAAAAATAGTGACAAGCTCGCCATGGCAATCACCTAACAGTCTAAAATGCTACATGGCAACACTGTTAAGGCTCATACTTATGAGACAGTCAGATGCTTTCTTTGACATATGTCTGCACAATATGTAATACTCTACGCTACTGTTTATCTTTATATGCTTTTCTATGGTCTTTCACAAAGGGGGGAAGATGGCCAAGGCGCGGCAATAATAAAAAAAAAAAAATACCCCGTTCTAAGGACCGTACCCGTGGATGACATAAGGACCTGAGCAATTACAACTTCAAGTCGAGAAAACGCGAGAGAATACACGAAACTTGATATGTCATGGCTTTCTCCAAAGTACATAGCAACCCATAGGCTTACTCACATGTCACCTTCTAAATTAAATGAAGCATAAACACTACAAATTTCATTAGTATAGAGAACGGCTGTTTTCAGCAGTACTTCATTATCCAAATAGGGGTAAACTAATTCCTATACATACCACATAAGCGACAAACAGTAGAATAAAACAACTACCATAATGAGTTGCCAGTTCTGTTTTGAGAGCAGGTACAAACAAAGCTCCAACATGCAACTACAAATTCAAGTAACCTAACTTGCATATTGAATAAATATGGTGGAAAACATTTATTTGTTAATGTCAAGGTCATGCGTCCAGACAAAATTGCAAAATTTGGACAATATGGATAACACTAATACATTTAGCCCAATGGTTGATTCTGCCAAATTGTCAGTTTCAGTCTTTAATATAGGTTAGAGGCTATATTTGTGCCCTTTAAATGTCTGTAATACATACATATTGTATATTATACTGTCCATATTTTTTGGGTAAATTGGGGAGATGATTAGCTTTTATAGCGATCTGTGTACACATGTCGTAAATTTGGTTTTTATATATCTATACTATATAATCAAAAAAGTTAAACACACGCTCTCGAAAAGACAAATTGACTACAGAATCGCTGTTCTCGGCAGTAACCAGCAACAGAGCAAATTCGTGAACTGGACATTGACAATCTCTAAATATGTTATTACACCAGTGTTGGGGAATAGTTACTTTTAAAAGTAATGGCGCATGTACAATATTTCCGTTACGTCATAACAATCTACTAATTACGTTACTTCGTTACGTATTTATGGAAAGTATATGCGTTACTTTACTTGCGCGCCCCTACTATTTAAATCTGGACAGGGCTTGCTTGTTTTGTTTTTTAAATAAAAAAGTTATATTTTTGGCAAATATAAAAGCCTTTTCACAACAAAAGTGAAATGAATAAGCCTCAGTCAGAAGGGAAAGTACATTTACGTCCGTAAAGTAGAACGCAGAAGAAGACATTTCAACACAATTCAGCAGTAAAGAAGACACACAAATGTTCGTCTAGAGTAATTTTTGTCTTAGTACGGTTGAACTGGAGCATCGAAGGTCAGAAGCAAAGACATTGGTTTATAAAATGGTATTAAATACATAAAGGATGTTTGTGTTATTTAACATATTTATTTATTGCAGGTTTGTATAATATGCTGATTTTGCATTTGACTGTTTTTATTCATTTTGATGAATACTGAATCTGTGTTTTTTTTTTGTGTGTGAGTGAGATGAATAATGCATATTCATATTTATTTTGAACTACAGTAACATCTTCTGATTTCTCTCAACATGGGGACAGGAGAGCTTTCAATCAATAAATTGAAAAAAAAAGTTACTTGCCTTACTTATTTGAAAAAGTAACTCAAAAAGTAACTCAAAAAGTAATGCGTTACTTTACTAGTTACTTGAAAAAAGTAATCTGATTACGTAACTTGCGTTACTTGTAATATATTATCCCCAACACTGGTTATTACTATCATTATTATAAATGTACATTTCACACAGCCTATATAATGTTTAATTTTAGGGTGCCCGAAGGAGTTGACCACCTTTTCCTGATTTCTTGCAAGTGCCTTAAAAGGAAAGGTTCCTCTCAAAAATAACCGTATAATTCGCACACCGTGTACACCAGGGGGGCATGTGAAGGCCTCGCGTTACATGATTTTGCACACATGCGGGTTGAATAACCAACACCCCTCCATCTGACGCAAGTCTTGTAGCGAGGATAACGCTGGGTAAATTGAGCCATTCAGAGTCAAATTCGGGCTCTGGGGTCGCTCAACCCCTCTTTAAGCACCCCAAAGTGAATTAAGTCGGCGTTAATCGTAAGGACTGCATTTAAAAGGACCACAATAGTCCCAAAAGAAAGTGCAATGGCTTCGACGCCCTCCGCTTCAGCGCTGTCAGCAGTTCTCCGGTGTCAGGGGAATATCCTCGCCCGAAAACAGGCGAACAAGAAGCGGCCCCCAGCTTCGGTGTACGGGCTCGGGATGACAAGTGGAGATTCGGTCAGATCTTCTTTTCGCTCTCTGTGGGGATTCATGTTCCACAGGGAGCGAGTGGAGATTCCCGGAGTTTTGTCCGTCGCAGCGCGATTTGAAACGGGCTGTTCAGGAACATCTTCGAGAAGAAATGGTGAATCCAAATATCTTCTCAAAAGCTCCCTAAAGACTGACAACAAAATGTTAACTATGAAAGTATCAAGTGAACCAAATCAGTGGCCAAAGACGAAACTGACGTCGGACAATACTTTTGCGTTTAAATCCCAACGTTATCCAAACGCGGTTTTATCCCAAAACAGCCTGGTTCTTCGACTGGATGGCACGTATTTACCAAAACTAAACTCTGGTTATCCATGGACTTGTTGTATTTGTGTAGTTTGCGCTCGGAGTAAGCGCACGCTGAACTACAGTAATATGAATCCATTGTTTTCTCTTGGCTTATTGTGGATTTTAAAGAATAAACTGATATATTTAACAACCGCAGTGTCAGACAGTCTGCGGGAACTTGGAATAGGCTGGAACCAGCTTCATCCAGATGTAAGTTCAGTTGTCGCCAGTGTGGTTTTAAAAGGTCACAAGAAGTCAAACCTTTTTTGCCTATAGTTTTATACAGGCTAGACGATCCTAAGTATTTTTTTCCACTTTTTAAGCATTGGCAGACTCCAATTATTTCAATTAAATGCAGTTATTTCTTTTATACAGCCACACTAATACACAAATACTCACAGGAAAGAACTTACATTCAGTTCATTTCTACATTTTAAATACATCTCCAGGTAATAATTGACGACATGCAATTCAAAACTATTAATAAAGGAGGATTTTCCAGTATAAAAGTACGTAGAGTATATGTTTTAAAAGTCAGAAACTGGAACAGGAACTGCTACTGTAATACATGTTGTGTAATTATGTTGGCTATAATACTATATTTTCTTTTTTTGTAGTTTGATAAGTGTGTCAAATGTACTTCTGAACATCATGAGGATCAAGACACTGGAAGGAGTTGAACCTGGGAAATGATTTTTCTTCTAAAGACAATATGGATGGCATGCACTTCACACAAATGCACTTTCATAGATGTGAAATGTCAGTAATTGTACTCTTATGTTCTATCATGCGCTGTCTTATTCACTTCAGCTTTATGGAATGTATTGTATTGTTTTATACACTGTCTGCTTGATTTTGCACTGTGATTGCCACCCAAATGTTCCCTTTGTGGAGGAAGAAACTATTATTACTATTATGCTATATTACCAAACTGCTGACCATAATCAGCTTTTCTAATAATACCTTTTTTAAATGTTTATGAACAAGAATGAAAAGGAAACTACTGCTGCAATGCTTGTTTGACTTTGTGTAAATAGGCCACATAATAATAATAATAATAAAATAAAAAAATGGAATCAAGAATGGTTTTTTTTTTTAGTCAGGAATTAATTCTACAATCCTAAAAAAAAAAAAGAATCTTGAGATTTGAATCTGGATCAACAAATATAAGTAGAGCCCCAAAGATGGCTCTCTTCTCATGACTTTTTGATCACTTCTCTATCGATCTATCTATCTATCGATCTATAGATCACTATTATCATCTAATCTATCTGTCTATCCGTCTGTCTGTCTGTCTGTCTGTCTGTCTGTATTGGATTTCTATTTGCATGTCAGGAATTAATCCTATAATCCTCAAAAATCTTGAACCCTAATATTTTAATGCATCTTAACAGGGGATTTGAATTTCCAGGCTTAGAAAACTCTAAATTACAGTTGATATCCAGACATACAATGACTGTGGGATCATTTTATGATTTAATGAAATTCATAAGTTCCAATTTATATCTGGCACATGGCTTTTCTAATTGAGGAAGACACCTGTTTTCCACCTCTGTAACAGGATCCTCACCAGAGACCCTACTAATACATTTCGCGGGATCAGCATAATCACCACGAGGCCTTATAGTCCCGTATATCCAGAGGTCGAAACCCTACCTCTAACCTTTCACCTGCCATGAACACAAATGAAATGCGTTGTATGTACACGTTATTAAAGGGATAGTTCACCCAACCAAATGACAAATGTGATGTTTATCTGTTACCCCAAGGGTCATCCAAGATGTAGGTGACTTGTTTCTTCAGTAGAACACAAACGGAAGATTTTTAACACCAGCCGTTGCAGTCTATCAGTCGTATAATGCATGGCAATGGTAACAAAATCTATGAGAGTAAAAAAAACATGCACAGACAAATCCAAATTAAACCCTGCGGCTCGTGACGACACATTGATGTCCTAAGACACGAAACGATCTGTTTGTGCAAGAAACCGAACAGTATTTATATCATATTTTATCTCTAATACACCACTATGTCCAACTGTCTTTGGGCGCGCGCACGACATCCGATGCGTGAGGTGTGTACGCGCTCTGGCGTAGTTTACGTTAATGGGTGTGTTGATATCCAGCCGAAGAGCAATCAACCATAATTTCAGGCGAGCAGGCTCAGAAGTTGGGAATATGTGGAAAGTCACCACTCCCGAATGAGTTCGCGTGAGAGAACGTAATCTTTTAGTTTTAAGTTGGTTTGGACAATCCGGATACGCGCATGTAAGTACCATTTTTATTAGCCGTCATACCTACAATGACTGTGTACTGTGTAAACAATGAGTGACGTATATACGCGCGAGAGATCAATTCCGGCGCTTGCGTAAACTACGCCAGAGCGCGTACACACCTCACGCACCGGATGCCGTGCGCGGGCCCAAAGACAGTTGGACATAGTGGTGTATTAGAGGTAAAATATGATATAAATACTGTTCGGTTTCTCGCACAAACCGATCGTTTCGTGTCTTAGGACATCAATGTGTCGTCACGAGCCGCAGGGTTAATTTGGATTTGTCTGTGCATGTTTTTTACACTCATAGACTTTGTTACAATTGCCGTCCATTATAAGACTGATAGACTGCAACGGCTGGACTTAAAACTCTTCGTTTGTGTTCTACTGAAGAAACAATGTCACCTACATCTTGGATGCCCTGGGGGTAAGCAGATAAACATCACATTTTTTCATTTTTGGGTGAACTATCCCTTTAAGATAAGCGCAGCTCCTTTTAAGTGACGGGAGGGGGCAGAACTTCCTAAAAAATTATGCCACTCGAAGTCAAGCACTCTTTTGCTTTCTTGAGCGAAGCTTGAAGGGTATACTATACGCGAAGGCAGAAAGTTTACTGTGCTTTAAACGAATGATTGTTTAAAGTCTGTTCCACATTAGATTCATATAAATGACTTCGATTAGTTGAAATGGGACATAATCATTAATGCGACGGAAGAATGAATATATTGGCAGACTAAAGAAGAAGGGAAACATGTCAGAGTATGAGAGCATCAGATATGTTGGCATTTTTTAAGCATCCTGGTGTTGTTTAAACTCAGCTCTTATATGTGATGAACCGTCCGGTCTAGTCTCTTACTGTTTAACAGTTGTGGCTGAGGGAGAGCTGGAAGAGCTACAGGTGAGATTATTGATCGACTGAAGAATCTGCTGCATAATGCTTGTCCATATTTGCTCGTACAGTGCAGTATTTCTGACTAATAAAACTAACATGCTATTGCATTTTGAAAATGATCTCGGTATCATTTCAAGGTGTACACACTACACAGTGGTCGAATTGGCGGGGCATTGTGTCAATAATGATAATTACAAATTATATTACTCGATAATGTCATCTCAGTATCGTTTCTCTGTCACTCACAGACAGTCACATATTCAGCACAATAATTGTATGTCAGGGGAACGTCTTTAAACTCTAATCAAGAAAATCTTCGAGCCATGACGATACTTTCTCATAGCGTAGTTGACAAATGCATTTAATTTACATAATTTTAGATGCTGTAACAAATCGAAATTTCTTTTTCATCATTTAAAATAACACTTTAGCTATTGCATTTTAAAAACTAACTATTTTTTTGCAATTAAATAAAATAAAAGTTAAATTAAGTTAAATTAAAAACTGCATTTTTAAATACAAATATTTGATGTAGTCTCTCAATTATTATGAGATCATAAAACATAGTGTATAGCAATTATACAAAGTGTATAAAATAGGGTTACACTGCAGGACACCACCGTTACTGCCTGAAATATCATACCAAGTGCAATAATGTATGGATTATCATACACAATATTTGTATTTTTTAAATAAAAACTGAAATGAATCTCAGGGAGATCTTGTTTTGTAGGGCTACCAACTTAATTAGAAGAATATTACTGTCAGTTTTCTTTTAGGACAATAAGGGACACTACCAGTGTTATTATAGTTAATAATACTAAAACCCTTTAAAAAAAATTGTTGCTTGAAATAAAATAAATGTTAACTGAAATAAAATATTTTAAAAAGTATTTTATTTTAGCCATTTGCCAAGGCAGCAATTCTCACTTCTTTTAGTTTAACTTGAGCTAAAAAAATAAAATAAAAATGACATTAAAACGCTATAGCCATATATATATATATAAAAAAAATATAAAATGACAGGAAAATAATAAACAACAAATTTCAAAAAACTTTATATGAAGAAATGGAAATTAATCACAACTGTAATAGTATCTCAATTATTCTAAAAAAACAACAACATTTAAATTTGTTCAATTGTTCAAAACGAAACAATAAATAAAGTAAGTAATCAGTGGCAAATGACAACGTACCATGTTGTAAATAAAAACTATGCTACACTGTAATCATGTATAAAAAAGATAGACATGCTTCACAATTAAATGCATTTCAACTTCAAGTGTTTTGCATTAGACATTAGAACAAATCCACTGAAATTATGCACCAGTCAAATGCAAACGAAGTAGACTTGTTTTCCACTCTAATGCGATAAATATTGACGCCTTCTCAGCTGTTTGATTTTAAAACATATGAATTTAATTTGAATTCAGGACTGTTGGCAACCCTACATATATGCGAGCTTTTTCTCTGCTTAATATCTATTAATCTTGCTTATTTTACAGGCTCTGCTGAAAGTCACCGTGCCACTTTGGACAGAAATTTCTATATCAGAATCCTGAAACCTGGAATGTGTCCTAGTTTCACCTTCCATCGGTGTAATGTTACATATTGCTTTTACTATTGTGAATGCTGACTGAAAAATATCATGCAAAGCATATGAAAAAGAAAACAATTCAAATATCTACAAGACTCTTTTGCTCATCCTTTCTTCAAACCTTCCTGTTCTACATGCCCACTTCATGTCCATTTCTTCCGTCCTGAATCCTCTGTCCTATCACACATCAGGCCATGCTACGCAAGAGAAGTCCTCTTATCATTTGTGGTGCTTTCATATTTGTAGCCTGGAACGTTATTCTTATTTTTGTCCTCATGAGACACCCGTCCACTCAAGGGGCTCTTGACAGCCCAGATGAACCTGGTAACACGGGGGACAGAGCCGGAGGAGGCCAGTTTGGAAATATTATGAATGAGGTGATGCGTGTAGCTAATGCATTTGAAGCTGAACTTGAATCGCAGAAGAAGATCCTAATGAAAATCCAGAGCCATTGGTCGGTTTGGGAGAACAAAGGCGGTGTGACAGCTGCTAAGCCAAAATCACAAGCTGAACATTCAGCTCCGGTGGTCATCCCTATTTTAGTCATTGCCTGTAATCGTGTGACTGTGAAACGCTGCCTTGACAAACTCATTGAGCACCGACCGTCAGCTGAACTCTATCCAATCATAGTGAGCCAGGACTGCAGACACGCAGAAACATCTGACGTGATCGCCTCATATGGCAGTCAGCTGACCCATATCAAACAGCCTGATCTTTCTAATATCTCAGTACCTCCACAGCATAAGAAGTTACAGGGTTACTACAAAATCTCACGGCATTACCGTTGGGCACTCAATCAGGTTTTCAACACCTTTTCATACTCCTCGGTTGTTGTTGTGGAGGATGATTTGGAGGTAACTTTTACTGCAACCTTAATACACATTGTTTGTATGAACATATCAAAATATGACACACAAGGAAAAACATTTTCTATTTTCTTTTCCATACAAAGGATCATAAAATGGTTCATCATCATGCACTATATTCAAAAACAATAGTTTTATGTGTGTGTGCACTATATATATAACTTTTGTTTTTTTTTAAATAGTGTATTTAGATAGGAAAAGTGGTTCCAACCCTGGTCCTGAGGCACCCCAACACTGACATGTGCATGTCCCTTTTTCTGACACACCAGTTTTTCAGGTTTGGAGTCACTAATGAGCTGATTCAGGAAGAGGTGTGTTTGATTAATGGAGACATGCAAACAATGTGCAGTGTTGGTGTGCCTCCAGACAAGGGTTGGGAATCACGATTATAGAACATTGGGAATTCAAAAGGGCTTTACAATAAAAAAAAAAAAAACAAAACATAATGATTTAAGGGGGACTCTACCCAAAATGAAAATTTGTCAAATCACTACCCCCAATGTCATTTTTGTATTTTCCCATCCCGTAAAAAGCTCATTCGTCTCGGAACACAATTAAGATATTTGGATGAAAACGGGCGGCCTGAAAATTCACATTGACTGCCTAGTAAATTTATTTTTTAGTCCATCTGCCATCAGTGGTTCAACCGTAAAGTTATGAAGCTACAAGAATACTTTTTGTACGCAAAAGAAAAAAAAAAAAGACTATTCAACAATCCGTCTCCTCCGCATCACCCTGTAGCGCCATTTTGGAGAATCCTTAACGCAAGCCAGAGTACGCTTCTTGTCAGCCGCGCGCACGGATGCGCGGTTTGCTTAAAATCAAAGCTAACATACAAGTAGAAAAACGCATCTTTGTGTCGCGGGCTGACACAGAAGAGCGTATGCTAATTGCGTTCAGAGGATATTCTCCAAAATGGCACTACGGTGATGCAGAGAGACACAGAGGAGACAAATTGTTGACTAAAGTCGTTATTTTTTTTTCTTTGTGCACAAAAAGTATTCTGTCGCTTCATAACGTTACGGTTGGAACCACTGATGGCAGATGGACTATTTTGACGATGTCTTTCATACTTCTCTGGGTCTTGACAGTGTAATTTATTTGGCAGTCTATGGGACAGTCACAAGCCCCCCGGTTTTCATCCAAAATATCTTAAATTGTGTTTCGAAGACGAACGAAGCTTTTACAGGTTTGGAACGACATGGGGGTTAAGTGATTAATGACCAAATTTTCATTTTGTGGTGGAGTAACCCCTTAAAGTGAAATAACAGATGGTTAAGAAATTAAAATTTAAAAATAAAGATTTATGTTAAAAAAATACTTTAAAAATAATAAAAAAATAAGTTAATACAAAATGTAATTATGTACCAAGGAGTGTAAAACTATCTGTTCTGTTTTTTTTTCTCCACACTTTTCCTTGGCATAGGAACCATTTTTCTTATTTTTTTTCTTAAAAACCCAAAGAAAAAGAAAAAATGTTTCCTATGATTCAATCATCATGTGCTCTATTCAAAAAAAACAGTTTATGTGTATAATGTGATACATAACAGATATTAAGAAATCAATTAACAATAAAAAGGTAAAAAAGATTATCAGAAATAATTTATTGAAGATATAATAATGAAAAATAAGAAAAGAGTTTATATACTGTATATACACATTGTATATGTGTGTGTGAGTGTGTGTGTGTGTGTGTATATATATATATATATTTGAATTATTGATTAAATTAGGGTGAATGGTGAATAATTTTATTTTGTTGATGGTATGTTTTATCACTTTCACCAGGTGGCCCCTGATTTTTTTGAGTACTTCAGAGCACTTCATCCAGTTTTAAAATCAGACCCGACTCTGTGGTGCGTGTCTGCCTGGAATGACAATGGCAGGGAAGGATTTGTGGACCCTGGAAAAGCGAGCTTGCTGTACAGGACAGATTTTTTCCCAGGCTTGGGCTGGATGTTCACAAAGGACCTCTGGGCAGAGCTTGAGCCAAAATGGCCGGCCTCGTTTTGGGACGACTGGATGCGCCACCCCGATCAGCACAGAGACAGGTCCTGCATCAGACCAGAAGTTTCCAGAACTTTAACATTCGGTTGGAAGGGTGTGAGTTCGGGGCAGTTTTACGACAAGTACCTCCGCTTTATTAAGCTCAATACCGAATTTGTGCCTTTTACAAAAATGGACCTTTCTTATTTAGAAAAGAAGAAATATGATGAGAGCTTTGAGAAGGAGGTTTACGGTGCTCCGGTTGTCACCGTGGAGGACTTGCAAAGTGGGAAACTGTCTGGGTCTGGCCCATTTCGGGTGCAGTATTCTAGTCCTGGCAGTTTTAAAACATTGGCTCGCAATCTTGGTGTGATGGATGACCTGAAGTCTGGAGTGCCACGAGCGGGGTATAGAGGTGTAGTTAGTTTCCTTTTACGTGGAAAGAGGGTCTATTTAGCTCCACCTGTAGGTTGGAGCCAGTATGATCCGAGCTGGAGTTGAAGAGGGCTGTGCCTACATCACAGGAATTTCAGTGCGAAGCACATGATCATTCCCTTCACATTGTCTTAAAATTCCATTGTGCTGCTTAATGATGGAAAAACCTCTAGTAGGGGTTTCAGAATAGAGATAATATGATACCAAAGATAGCCTAATAACATGAATTGATCACTCAGACTTTTTGCTTCAGGTTTCATTATTTGTCTGTATAAAGTCAACTAGGATTTATGTGAGAACTTTGTCACGTCAGTCGCATCATTAAACTGACAGATTAAACCTAAATCTTATGCTGACCAGCTATGCACATTTTTCACGCAAAGTATATTTGTTCAGGAACTAAAAAAGAGGGTACATATGATTAAAAACACTTATTTTTAATACTGTGAATACTGCTCTAAGTGCCTATAAATGTATATATTTTTGATTCACCTCTGTGTACTGTCTTTAATAAATTGTGAATGGTTCATGGCATAGTGATTGGAATATGAAAAATCATTTGACACTTGATTATGTTTTATTTATATACTGGGATATTTTGATTTTTTTTGTTTGTTAAATTTGATGACTCATTTATTGCTTATATAAATAAAAATGCTACTAAAAATAATACACCATCAAAAACAAGAGTGTTCGTAACAACAGCAACAATATTTCAGTTCAGTCCTAAACACACAACATAAAGAATTTACATATAAAAAGACATTCAAATAATGAAAATATACTAATACAGAGCGTTTGTGAAAGAGAGAAATACAAATAAATAAAACAGTTTCACATTTCAATTTAACAAATACAATTATATCTAGTTATTTTGTTAGCAATAGAATTAAGAGTCAATAAAGAAATTCAACCATAAATAAACATAGTTTAGAAATAAAAAATTTTCTTTTGTGTATGAAATTTACCAAATAAAAATTATAATTATTAGCCACACAAACGAGTCATTACATGCGTCACCAAAACGCTCCCACGCTATTACGTTTTTGTTGTTGTTGCAAAACATATACAATATATATATATATATTTTGTTTATCATCTTTATTGGAACGGTTAATCGCATGTAATATGCTACGTCAGGATTTTTTTTTTTTTTTGCGTTATTTAATCAAGCCACAAGAACATGAGGTATTACAGAGTCACATGATCAAATTAACATTATTAGCTGCCAGAGGGGAAAAAAAGAAGAAAATTACATAAAGTTCAATGCTTCAGAGCATACAAGGTGTTCAGTTGCTTTTTGTTTTTTGTTTGTTCTAAGAGATTTACATATAATTTAAAGTCATTTATAAAATGTGCAAAATTTGGTTTACATTGAGCCCACGCAAAACATATACAATAAGGCAATACAAGATCCCACGCTATTACGTTACACGAATGTTACCCAACGTTAACTACAGTAGCTCATTAGTCCTAAAGGGTTTCGTTTCGCGTTTTCTATTTACCTCGCTCGTGTATATCACATTTCGTGTTGTTGAATGGCGGAGGGAGTGCGATGTTAGCCATGGGGTAAAGTTGAGGCATATAAATGGACTTTTGGCGATTATTTGTCATGTAATCTTCATATTCTTCTTCAGTTTACCTTTCATGGCACTTTTAAACTCATCAAACCGGTTTATTTATTTGCTGGTAGTCATTTGCAGTAGCGAGCAAGCTAACAAACTAACGTTACCACAATAAGTAATGAAGGCAAAGACATTTAAAATATAGACAAGTGACGCTACGTCTCTGTTTCGCGTCCGATCGGGCAGTTTTCGTCTTGTTAATCTTCAACATTTGATCTCGGATTTACGGAGAGGCCTGTAAATGGATCCAGCGGATTTGTGGAAGTTTTTTTTTTTTTTTTTTTTTTTTTACGTGGAAAGCCCCTGCGGGTTCAGGAGCACCTTCAGTGGAGGAGAGCGGAGGAAATCAGCCGGAGGATAGCAGAGAAGCTGATGGGGAATCCGAGGAGACAGAGATGGAGAGAACTACATGTCAAGATGAAAACTCACTGCATGGAAAACTGACTGAGGAGGAATTAGATCCTAGAATCCAGGTAAACTGACACTTAGTCAGCACATCGTAGTAAGATCTCATACAACACTGTTGTAGTGATTTATTAATATTTTAAACTATTTTGATATAAAAAACCAAGCCCCCCAATAGCAGACTATTTATCAAAGCCTATTTAAAAAATGATTAACACATATTTGTGAATGCTTAACAGCTTTGTAGTTCATGGACATTCAGTTATGAATGTGTATGTGAATCAACGTTGACTTTTCTAACTATTTGTATGTGCAATATAAATAAAAAATGGTCAAGCATGTTTATTCTTTACTATTCTTTACATGTTTTATCTATTACTATTTTCATTTATTATTACGTCATCAGAATCAAACATTATGTTTTCTTTGAAGAATCTAAAATATCTTTTATGTTCTTTGAAGTCACCACCCTTTGCCTAGATTCTGCATCTGTGCATTTTGGGCATTAATATTATAAAAATAACTGATAATAATGTTAGTTATTATAAAGATTCACCAAAGATATTTTCATGGAATTTATTGTAATCTCAGTAACTCTACAGTTTCTGGGTCACCCTTATTTTGGATTGAACCAGCAACTTTTAAGCCAGCAGCCAAGATCATTTACCATTAGGCGACTATGACCTGCTGTGTTTCTGTATCTAGGAGGAACTGGAGCGTCTGAATGAGGCCAGTGAGGAGATCAACAAGATGGAGCTGGAACTGCAAGTACGTGAAAGTTCAGAATGCTTTTGGAAAAATTGTTCCCAACCTCAAGGACATTTGGGACTGTTAGGCTACATGCTTTTAAGTATATACCGGTACTTATTATTATGGCTCATTGTCATTTAATAGACACTTTTTAATTCAGTGTACAGGACTCAGACAGGTAGACTGTACTTTGAATCAAACCTGCAATCTTTCTGCTACCAGCCCAGCTCAATAATTGAATTAGGCAACCACACCTTATGTTATATATCATCATTAAGAGATTATAATAATTGAGGTTATAGATAATTCATTCATTCATTCCTTCATTCTTTATTATTAAAGCCCATTAAACAACCCAGGGTTGACCAAAGTGCTGTACAGATAATAGAAGTCAAATAATATATATGTGCAAACACACACACCACCCACACACAGATAATATATTTGAATAGATTTGTTTTTATTTTCCATATAATTTTAAGGTTGTTTTGAGTATTTTTAATGTATTTGTTGTAATGTAATTAGTTATATTTTAATGTTTATATAATTTTTATTTTTATTTTAGTTTTAGCACATCAAGATGAACTAAATTAGTTTTAGTTAACTATAATAACCTTACAATACGCCATATGATGCAGATAAAATAAGCTTATGATTCTCTCTTTCTTAGATGGCAAAAAGAATCACACTCCTGATTACACACTTTATTTTATTATTATGAACTTGTGGACTGTTGTTTGATTTTTTTGTGAAAACCTTTGTTTTTGTTGTCAGGAGTTCGGTCCAGCCATAGGGGAGGATGAGTGAATTGTGCTTTAAATCAAGGCGAACAGTTCAGAACTGGGGTACTGCATCGAGAAGGCCAGGCCTTACTATGAGGCACGAAGAAAAGCAAAAGAGGTGGACAGACACTCATCTTTAGTTTAGCATTGAGAAAAACAGTCATAATTTATAACCATTATTATTATAGTATTAATTTAAACAGGTAAAAGCGTTATTTAGTTGTGTTTTATGCCAAAGCATCATATTGTATTTTTGCCAGTTTTTCTAAGGCAACTATCACAACCTTCACCTGATGAAATCCTATTGTCTCTTAAACGCATTATGATTAGTTTCATCCATCTTAGGCCCAGCAGGAGACCCAGAAAGCAGCGCTCAGCTTTGAGAGAGCAGTATCCATGCACTTGGCTGCTCGAGAGATGGTCCACGTGGCTGAACAGGGCCTCACTGCAGTCAAGACGCTGGATCCAACCTGGCAAGAGATGTTGAATCATGCTACCTCAAAGGTTTGCCAATTTTCTCTCCAGCATATCTTATCAAGTTGTATCAAGCAGTTCAATATCTCTGACTTTGAACCTTGAGCATGTTTTCTTGGACCTTCATTACATGATTGAATCATGCAGCACATTTTTAAAAAAGTTTATTTATTAATTTTTTTAAAAGACGTCTCTTATGCTCACCATGGTACAGTAAAAACAGTTAAATTGTGAAAGATTTTACAATTTAAAATACCTGGTTCTAAATGGACAATTCTAATATGCTGATTTTCTTAATATTTTTGTGTTCAAAAGAACAGCATTTATTTTAAAGGGGTCATATGATGATTTTTTTTAAAGATAATTATTTTGTGTATTTGTAACAGAATATGTTGACATGCTTTATGTTCAAAAAAAACCACATTATTTTTCAAATACTGTACATATTGTAGGTCCTCTATGCCCCGCCTCTCTCAACGCTTTGTTTTCTACAAAGTCCCCCCTTCCGACAAGCGCAGTCTGAGCCCAAACAAAAAATGGCAATGCAATATTCAAAATGGCAACGCAATATTCAAAATGGCAACGCAATATTCAAAATGGCATTGTATTTCTGTATTTAAATTTACATTTTCCATTACCCATACTTGCAAAGTTTGGTGCAAAAGTAAAATGAAAATTTAATTATATAATTTACATTTTCCATTTCCAACAGTAGTCTTAATATGCAAATTGCAGGCACATTTGAACGCTTTATAAGTTGCGAAATAAAAATGAAAATGTATAACACAAATTGATTTGGTATGTGTAACATGTTCAATCAGAAATGGTAGCAAAATGATCATTTAAATGCTATTTGTCCTAAATGCATTTAGACTAACAGTTAGAACACTTAGGATTGCATTTTCATCATGACGCCATGGGATATGTTTAGCAAAATTCAATTTGAAAATGCATTCCGAGCTGACCACGCTCACCCTCTGTCAATCATTGCTTCAAGGCAGGGATTGGCTGAAGCGTGTTACGTTTGGATTGTTTGAAATATGGTGGCTGGAGATCTGATAAGATCGTGGAATTCACTGGCAGATGAAGTGGAGCTGAACAGAGAAATATATGAAGCGTATTCCATGCTAAAATCAAACGTTCGAAATACTTCGATAGTACGGCCCCAGGCTAACCGAACGTCTTGAGCTTTGAGCGTCTTGCACTGCGGGTGACCTACGTGATGCCAGCGTCTTGAAATTAGCTGGTTTTTAAACATTTAAGGAGCTAAGCTGCTGTGTAAAGACTATAAATGTACATTACAGTAAAGATATTTATACCTAAAATAATACTTAACCATTTCCTGCATCCTGCTGTACTTCACTGAATAAGTTTTTAAAGGTGTTGTAGGCTAATAAGTCATTCTGAGTAATAAATTGAAAAAGCTCGCACCTGTATATGACTAAACAAAATAACACGTAGTTTACTTGAGGTTCTGTTATAAATGTGTTTATGTGAAACATTAATTTAAATTAATTAATTGTACAAATTTTTTTTTTTTATTTATCATTATTGTAATGCTTGTAATGTCCATTTATAGTCTGGAATAATATGGCGTCCGAACGCCATACGCTTCATATATTTCTCTGTTCACGCTCCACTTCATCTGCCAGTAAATTCAGCGATCTTATCAGATCTCCAGCAGCCATGTTTCAAACGATCCAAACGTAACACGCTTCCGCCAATCCCTGCCTAGAAGCAATGATTGACAGAGGGTGGGCGTGGTCAGCTCGGAATGCATTTTCAAATTGAATTTTGCTACACACATCCCACGGCATCATGATGAAAATACAATCCTAAGTGTTCTAACTTTTAGTCTAAATGCATTTAGGACAAATAACATTTAAATGATAAATGATTTGCTTCCATTTCTACTTGGACATATTACATATATCAAATCAATTTGGGTAATACATTTTCATTTTCATTTCGCAACTTACAAAGCATTACAATTATTATGCAATTTACATATTAAGACTACTGCTGGAAATGGCAAATGTAAATTATATAATTTAATTTTCATTTTACTTTTGCACCAAACTTTGCACGTATGGGTAATGGAAAATGTAAATTTAAATACAGAAATATAATGCCATTTTGAATATTGCGTTGCCATTTCGAATATTGCATTTTAAATTGAATTTTCGCTACCTAATGCTTCCATAGGAATGAAGCTGGTAGGTGTGCAGTACAACAAGCCACGGTTAGACAGCTGGACTCCCTGTGAAACACACACAATGCAACCAAAAAATTCCGCATTTGAACAGTCGATAGCAAATGCTTAAACTAATAAAAAAAGTAGCTGATTCAGAAGCGCCAGATTAAGAATTGTCATAGCAAAGTCAGATTACCTCTCTCCTAGGATCACGAACGCGTCGTCCTTAAAATGCATTGCGGTTCGTGTACGTAATCTTTAAAGATTCTCTAAGTGCATCTACTTCGGAAGGCCAAATAAAGTGCTTTGCTTTCGTCTAGAAACACACAGCGTCTTCCTGACATGCTGCTTCAACACTAACTTTGGTTACTGAAACCACGCCTTCTTTCATTTGGGCCGCATTATGCAATTATTTCCACATAGTGAGGTAGATATGTGGGGGCGTGTTAGAACGAGACGTTTTAGGGGGGCATGGCAGAGTCTTAAATTTGATAAAGAATAACTCTTTGGCTTTGAGACTTTAGTCTTCGCAACTTCACAGATCTTCTTTATGCACCAACAGCTTGTAACACTCCAAAGAGAATGGAAAACTTGAAATCGCATCATAATGACCCCTTTAAAGTATAACTCTTTTGACAGTATTTAAAGTACCTAGTAAATAAATGTTTTAATTTCTTTCTAAAAATAAATCTTATTGACCCCAAACTGCTGAACAATATATATATATAATACAATATTTATATACTGCACAACCAAAAGCCTGTTTAACCTTTATGTACATGGAAAACATGTAATGAATGCACCATTAACCCCTCATTTGACCCATAGAATGTGCAAGTACAACGAGGAAAAGCACAGTTCAGAATAATTTTTCTGTTTATGTATCCACACAGAGTCTATTTGCACACACACCCACACACACACACACAGCATGGCTCTAAGTGTATAAGTGATTTGACTGCAGTGTGAACGAGAGGAGGGAGGGAGCGCATGAAGAGCGAACGGGAGCACATGCGTGCCAACCCAGCTGTGTCAGGAGGCCGAAGCCCGTGTGCAGGAGCTGCAGAAGTCACTGAAGAGAGCCATCGTCAAGTCCAAGTCTTACTTTGAGCTCAAGGCTAAGTTCAATGACATTCTAGAGGTATGTTGAGCTGTTGTTACATTTGCCTAGTTTTGGTGTATGAAAAATATGGATACTTGCTAAAATGTAAGGAATAGGTTAACCAAAAATGAAAATCCTGTCATCATTTACACACCCTCAAGTCATTCCAAAATCCATGTCATGTTCCAGCAAAGATGTATAAAGCAAATCATGTTCCATAGAATGAACATGAATGCAGACAGACATTGCCGAGCTCTGAAAATCAGGGTCCCTGCAGGTTCTTAAAAAATATTAAATTCAGTTTGATCGTTTTAAGTTTAAATTTGATTATCTTAAATGGTGTAAGAAAATCTTAATTATCCTTTTAAAAGGTCTTAAATTTAGGGACAGAAAACACCGCAATGTGATTACCCCTAATGTGTTTATTACACTTCAAAAGGCCATGATCTAAATGTTAAAGGGGTCATATGATGCGATTTCAATTTTTCCTTTCTCTTTGGAGTGTTACAAGCTCTTGGTGCATAAAGAAGATCTGTAAAGTTGCAAAGACTAAAGTCTCAAATCCAAAGAGATATTCTTTGTAAAAGTTAAGAGTCAGCCACGGCTACCTAAAACGGCTCGTTCTAACACGCCCCCACATTGTCTACGTCACAATGTGGGAAGATTTGCATAACGCCACCCAAATTTTCACGCAAAGAAAGAAGGCGTAACTATATTCTCGCTGTAATAATGTTGTTGCCGTGTGTTTTTCGTTGTTGTGAAAGCGAAACTACTTTGTTTGGCCTTCCAAAAGAGGAGGATATTTGTTTCATCGTGCCTAAAGCTGATCCATGCTGGTCGCTGAGGAAATACATCAACTTCACGCTGTGGATCGCCGGATCGCTTTCACTCTAGCTGCCGGCCTCCGCTCACTCAAGCCGGCTCTTTTGGAAGGACACGACTATAAATCAGTGGTTAAGTTGTATTTACAATACTGTTCCAGAACACTTCAAGCCAAATATTAAGATGTGTGCAGTGCATTTTATGGAGGACTGTTTGCTGATACTGGTAGAGTAGACTACAGTGCTGGCTGTTCTGACTCACAGTCTGGAAGTACGTTTTCATTTAAAGGATTTGCCATTGACGATTCAAACACGAGTTTTAAGCAGTGTAGAGTAAAGCTTGTTGTTTGTCATTTCTCCGATCACAAATGCAGACATGGTTTTATGTTTACGCGGCGCGATGCAAGATAGTATAAGTCATTATAATCCGTAATTATGTCCCACTGGATGCAACAAATGCTCGTTTGTAATGGGTTTTATTGCTTTTGTCTCGTCGCTCCGGCAGGACACGGCATCACAGTATGGCAAGGGGCGTAACATTTCCATCACACGCTTGCGTTATTCGACAAATCACAACGCACTGGATAGCTGGCCAATCACGCACACCTCGCTTTTCAGACCGATGAAAATCAACGCGTTTCAGAAAGGCCGGGCATAGAGGAAAAACAAGAATCTTCAGTATGTGGAAAATAATGTTTTTTTAACCTTAAAACGCATAAACACATTTCATTACACCAAATACACCAAATAAGTTCTTTTTAGCAACATCATAGGACCCCTTTAAATAAATGTGAGAGCTCACTTCAAAGAAATTGTGGGCGTTCTGTTGTGCAGTTTCTTATAGACTTGCGGGTTCAGAGCAGTCTCACAATTATGAATACCATGCATTTTTTCCCCGCAACTTTTGAGAGAGCAGCTGTAGTAACTGTCAGACTGTTATTATATATATATATAATATATATGATATAGATATAATATAATGTTTTGCATTTATGCATGTCTTTTTTCCCCCGGAATTATGGTATTTTGGTAACAGAATGAACTATATCTGGCTATTAATTCAATGTAAACTCTTGTGGCTTCTCTCTCGTCACAGGAAGGAATATAATATGATTAATTAGTACAAAAACCAATTTCAGTATATATGAATATATTGAATAAAACATGTCTTGAGTATTTTAAACTTAAAGTTACCATGTTTGTAGTTAACGGTTGATGACCCAGAAGTCAAATACAGTTTGAGTTTTTAGCAAAAATAAATGGAAATAAATTAAACATGATATAATTCAGCCATAATATTTCTCACCATGAAAATAGCTGCAGAAGCTGGCATGGTGTTAAAAACAAACAATGCGTGACCCATCCTGTTTAAGCAAAAGAATCAGCAATTCATAATTTATTTTGAGATAGAGTATAGGAATGTTCTGTGTGGACATGTGTATTAATTTTATTTACTGACTCTAAAAATTCTGCATTTACCCTAGAAAATGACAGAAACAACGCAGTATTAAAGTACCATAGAAGTAATCCATATAATTGTTGCGCTATATTCCAAATCTTCTGAAAAACTTTTTTAGATGAACAGACTAACTTTTGTTTAACAAATTTGAATTATTCACTGAAAATATTGCCTTCTACTGCAGCTCAACATGAAGGTGAGTAAATTGACACATTTATTTTGAATTACAGTTAAAATGTGTGAGCTGAGCATGTTCAAAACATGTTTTTGCAGGAGCACAAGTCGAAAATTTTACAATTAGAGGAGCGCATTTCCAAAGCCAAGTTAAATTATTCCAGCACTCTGCGCCACCTGGAGCAAATCAGCGAGGAGATTCATGCCCAGAGGGAGCAGGACCAAACAAAGGATGGACCAATCAAAACGTGCAGTGGGCGGAGCCCTCCTGTAGGAGCAGAGACAATCAACAGCACAGGTACCGAAGGCGGAGCCTGCGGAGGCTACCTGAGACCAAACGATTGGGTGGCTGGAAAAGAGGACGTGGCTAATACCAGAGAGTGGGTGGAGACACATCAGAACTCCAGGTGGGTGGACATGGGAAGAGCAGAGGTGACACGATCTGGTTCAGACTCTCTTTCCTTCGTCAGCCTCCAGACCATCATCTCTGATCTTGAAAAGTGTGACTCAGTTGAACACCTGGGCCGCCTCAGCAGTGACATCAGTCTCTCAGGGGAAGAAGGGGAGAGAGACGGGATGGAGAATGATAAAAAGCTAGTGAGGCAAATAAACGCAGACATTTCAGAGTTCCTCAAACAACACATAAGAAGTGTCAGTTTATGAGTGCGTCCATGAATAATGCTTTTTCTAAGTTTTCCTTAGGCTGGCTGCACACCCGATTTGCATCCCTGAACGATCGGGGGGGTGTGGCCTGATTCGCGGCTTGTCGCAAACAATTTTTTGTCCAAAAAATCCTCTATTGTGTGGTGTCATTACGATTATTTATCTGCTCCCGATCGAGACGGAGTGTCCCCAAACTCAAATCGTAAATATCAAACATGTTTGATATTTACGACTCTTGATCTGGCTGCCTCTGACGTGATACCCACGATAGCTAATGAGAGCGAGCAAGCGTCACCTACCGGATGTTGTGTGCTTCTATAGCTGAAACTTGGCAGCCACAAACATGCCATGAAAGCAAAGAACATCACTCATATTCTTTTTTATACAATGTTTTTCACAGTGAAACCGAACGCGCGCCTCTATTTGTTTTTCTTCTCTAGTCACGTTTGATCTCGCGAGTGTCCGTGAGATCACGTGTAACTGTGAAATCGTTCCTACAATCATCGAGTGTGTGGAATCGTCTAGTGTGTGCGTTCAGAGGATAATAAGGCTAAAAATCATGTCTGTGGTCTCCCATGGACTTTAAAATAGTTTCAGATTTGAAAATCCTCTAGTGTGCGGCCAGCCTTACATGATTCTTGAGCTTGATTCTTGACTGACAGAGCAAGTCTTAATTTTTATTTATTGTTAAGCTTTTTATCAGTACTTGAAAAGGAGAAAGACCAAAAGAAAATTCTTAATATATATATTGGTGTCAATCTACTCCGTTCGCGTATTTTCCTCCGACCCCGAGAGCGTGAAGGTGTGGTATCAAATCAAGAGTGCGTACCAAAGACTGACAAAGAACCACTGTAAGGTCGCAACCCAGCCCACACACTCGACTATACCTAATCATAAAATAATACACTATATTTCTTCATCTGACACGCACTCCCACCTGTTTTTCTATGCGAAGTTATAAACACCGCTGTGCATGTCACCCACACACCAACCCCACACACTCTCCTGAGTATATTAGCTCTCTATAGGACATGATTACAAATAAGGCCGTTTTGCTCTCTGCTCTCTCTCTTACTTGAATCAAACTATTTGAATGTAAAATGCCTTTAAAATTAGGTAAAATTATTTTCATTTTAATGTTACTCCCATGCTGATTTTGAAATAGTGGTTCACAAAAAGTGATTTGTGCCCAAGTGACAAATGGCATGCATGAGGCTTGCTTTATATTCATCTCATTTGCATTAGTGCAGCTTGGCCTTTTATTCAGAGAAACATTCATTGCGATCCGAAATACAGATTTTGTGCATTTGGAGAGATGAAGTGTTGATGAAGGGTTTATTTTCAGTGCAGGGTTTCTAAAAAACCTGCTGCTAAACATTTCGTGTTATGCTGTTTATGACAATCACTTCTCGATGTTACAGAATTTATTTTTGTTTAATGAATTTTCAGGCGTCTATGAATGCTATTTTTTTTTCCTCATTATTTGATAGTCTGGTCATTCAGTGTGCTTTATACATCTTTGCTAACCCTCAGTGTGAGCACTGGATGTTGATATTATTGTCTTTAATAGTGTTGTGTATGAAGATGTGCACAGTGACATTTGCAAAATCTGATGGAACAATAAATATGTATTGTGTAAATGTATAAATTCTTATTATTTGGGGGATTTTAATGTTTTTTAAAAACAATTTAAGTTGTTAATATATGTATGTAAAAAAAAAAATATATATATATGTGTATTAGCATAGCAAAAATAACATTTCATTTGTTTGATTTAATTATTTGGTGTCTCTCTAAACATACAGTATAGGCCAGGGTAACATGTTTAACAATATTTTTCAATCTTTAAGCACTAAAATAAGCACATAAGATCACATGTAAATTATTTATTTATTAAAAACAGAAAAAAATCAAATGACCAGGGCAAAGGCACTGACCTGTACCTCTGTGTTATCTAGGTGTTGTAAATAATATTCAGAATGTATCTGTCAGCATCAGCAAATGTCGCTCCTGATATTAATAAACCGCCACCATCAAAACAGGCTTAGATCTGCAAGGGCAGAGCACTCTCTCCTCTGATATGAAAGTCAAGCTCCAGCAGATGACTGAAATAAGACACTTTGACTGTAATTTATTCTCTCTGAAGTCATCCTTGCACTCTTTCCCTGGCAACTTGTACCATCCCGTCAGATTTTGCACAGCATCTGCTACCTTCCTGACTCCTGAGATATTTAGATTCTGAAAAAGAACGAGACAAAAATATTTCACATGGTACGGTTGCAAAATTTTCTTCCTTGCCCTGGTCTGTGTCCAATCTGAGTGTAGCCTTTTTCCTTTTTGGATTATTAAAGTTAATTATTTGTTATAGTGATGGCAAACTTGACATTTTCAAGGCTACTTGACATTTCAAGTTCAGTCAAGACATTTGCTTACGGTTAAGTTTTTTTTTTTTTTTTTTACAGTGAGCATTGGCTTGAAAATAGACTCTTCGAAAGGATTCATCTCTTCTCAATTATTAAAGAGCAAAGTATAAATAGACGACTATGTCCATAATGAATAGCTTAGAGGAAGAGAAAACAATCGTGGAGGAAGGGAAAACTAATATAAAATGTATATATCTAACTATGTGCATATGTGTTTGCAAATGCATATTCACTCTGCAAAGCACTCTGTAAACAATGTATTTTAAAGGTGCCCTATAAATAAATACGATTATAATGTATATTCAAATAGAGGGCAAATGTGACTAAGAATAAAATTGTTCTCTACAGGAAAAAATTGTGCTTTTATAGCAAACCGTTTGGGGGGATAAAATCACAATAAGTTTTTATATATATATTTATTTATATATATACAGTGGGGAAAAAAAGTATTTAGTCAGCCACCAATTGTGCAAGTTCTCCCACTTAAAAAGAGGAGAGAGGCCGGTAATTTTCATCATAGGTATACCTAAAATATGAGAGACAAAATGAGAAAAAAAAATCCAGAAATCACATTGTAGGAGTTTTAAAGAATTTATTTGCAAATTATTGTGGAAAATAAGTATTTGGTCAATAAAAAATGTCATCTCAATACTTTGTTATATACCCTTTGTGGGCAATGACAGAGGTCAAACGTTTGCTGTAAGTCTTCACACACGTTGTGGTGATTTTGTCCCATTAACCGCAGTCTCTCTAAGCGCAGTAATGTTGTGGGCGCGCTGGAGAAACACGGATTTTACAACTCCCTCCAAAGATTTTCTATGGGTTGAGATCTGGAGACTGGCTAGGCTATTCCAGGACCTTGAAATGCTTCTTACGATGCCACTCCTTCGTTGCCCGGGTGGTGGGTTTGGGATCATTGTCATGCTGAAGGACCCAGCCATGTTTCATCTTCAATGAACTTGCTGATGGAAGGAGGTTTCACTCAAAATCTCACGATACATTCATTCTTTCGTTTACACGGATCAATCGTCCTGGTCCCTTTACAGAAAAACAGCCCCAAAGCATAATGTTTCCACCCCATGCTTCACAGTAGGTATGGTGATCTTTGGATGCAACTCAGCATTCTTTCTCATCCAAACACGACAAGTTGAGTTTTTACCGAAAAGTTATATTTTGGTTTCATCTGAGCATATGATATTCTCCCAATCCTCTTCTGGATCACCAAATGCTCTCTAGCAAACTTCAGAAAGGCCTGGACATGTACTGGCTTAAGCAAAGGGGACACGTCTGGCACTGCAGGATTAGAGTCCCTGGCGGCGCAGTGTGTTACTGATGGTAGACTTTGTTAATTGGTCCCAGCTCTCTGCAGGTCATTCACTAGGTCCCTCTGTGTGGTTCTGGGATTTTTGCTCAGTTCTTGTGATCATTTTGGCCCCATGGGGTGATATCTTGCGTGGAGCCCCAGATCGAGGAGATTATCAGTGGTCTTGTATGTCTTCCATGTTCTAATAATTGCTCCCACAGTTGATATCTTCACACCAAGCTGCTTACCTATTACAGATTCAGTCTTCCCAGCCTACTGCAGGTCTACAATTTTGTTTCTGGTACCCTTTGACAGCTCTTTGGTCTTGGCCAAACTTGAGTTTGGAGTGTGACTGTTTGAGGTCGTGGACAGATGTCTTTTATACTGATAACGAGTTCAAAAAGATGCCATTAATACAGGTAACGAGTGGAGGACAGAAAAGCCTCTTAAAGAAGAAGTTACAGGTATTTGAGAGCCAGAAATCTTGCTTGTTTGTAGGTGACCAAATACTTATTTTACCGAGGAATTTACCAATTAATTCTTTAAAAATCCTACATTGTGATTTTCTTTCTCATTTTGTCTCTCATAGTTGAGGTATACCTATGATGAAAATTACAGGCCTCTCTCATCTTTTTAAGTGGGAGAACTTGCACAATTGGTGGCTGACTAAATACTTTTTTTCCCCACTGTATATACAACACAATAACATTAACACAATAATTCTTAAAAAAAAAAGCAAAATAAAAAAATACTAGGGGAAAAATACAAAATGGAATATATAAAGAGGAAAAATAAATAATTCTCTTGTACACTTGGCACAGAAGATGACTCGTGATGCAAGGATAAAATGACGTCCCCCGTGACGTCACAAGTAAGTGAGCTTGAGGAGGGAGTGGAAAAAAGAAGGAAGGAGGGAGGATGAGCGCTGTGTAGATAATGTTTCTGATCTAAAGCAAAGCAATACAGAGCCTTCTCTAAAAGCCATAAAGCAGTCCGCAAATGTGATGCACAGATTTGCACAATCAAAGCGACATCGCTCTTCTATTGAGTGGATGTTATATTTAAACTCTCCGTGAACGGATGTTGTGTTCGTTTCTTCGGGTCGTTCCTGCTGGAGCTGCACCGGGCCTTTGCTGTGAGTAAATCGCTTTTACGTTTTGTCTTTGCTTTTTTGCGTTTCGCTTGTGTTCTGCATGTGTTTTATTTGATGTAGTAGCTCGCAGCTGTTTTATCCTGCATGGTTAACAGATGTCGTTTGTTTAACGAAAGCCTGTTTGTTGTAATATGCTTTGCACGGGACATCAAACTTCACAAACACCGCGCTTATGTAGAATAACTCCAGTACGCTTTTGTTCATATGGAAACTTCAGGGAAGCATCTCCACGACAACATTTATTTTTTAGAGATGTTGTATGTATATTAAACAGCAGATAGCGTTATTATAAGAATAAAGCATCAGTGATGCATCTTTATGGGGGTCCGCTGAAAGTCCTTGTCCATGGTGCTGAAAATGTTCCCCAAACGGGACCGTAACCTCTCAACAAACCATTAGCCGAGCTAATATCACTTACATGGCACTGTATCCGTCTTGTAGAGGTGCATTTCTCGGGTTGATATCTAAAATATAAGTTAACGTCACAATTAGGATAATCAACAAGCAGGATTTATATTTGTGTAACAATGCACAGTGTAATTTATCGTTTTATAGAATAAAATAAAAGGGAATATTTAATGTCAACAGAATTGAATATAAAAATATAGCAGAGAATTTCAATGTGGTTCACGCCAGAAAAATTAAGATTAAAATAGAAGAAGAGTGAATGACTTAAGCACACGTGGAGTTAATCATATTAAACACCATAAAACAGCATATTTTTAAGTTTTTATCAGGAAAAAAAAAGAGAACGTTATTTAATATAAATCATAACAACTGTTTAAAAAGTCTCTTAGTGGTGTCATATATAGTTTGGCTCATAGGTTTACAAATTCCTTGCAATATATTTTTTTAATCATTTAAAAAAAATGTAAAAAGGAAAATAAGGGGGACCTAATGAAATTCTATATCAAATATAAATTTTTTTTTTCAGGAAGATCTGTCATTATCTGATGAAGATTTGACATATCATACATTCTTAAATGTAGCAAGACAAAAATAATAAATAACTGCACTTTGTTTAACCTCTATATATATATACTGTATGTGTGTATGTATGTATGGATACATATATATATATTATCTATTATCTATATATAGATATTAGATATATATATTATATATATATATAGATAAGAACTTATTTTTTGAAGAAGAAGAGTAAATGAACATTCTTAATACAAACTAAAGCAACTGTTTAAAAATAAGAAAAAAGGGATTGCAACCTCCATCCACATCCACTCCCTAGAAACCATCTCATTGATGCAGCTGTCACAGTTGTATAAAGTCCTGATGCAGTTTTTACTGCATTTAATATCTAATATATAACAACTGGGACAATTGGGATAATCAAAAAAGCTGAAAATCTATTTGTGCAACAGTGCAATGCAAAGCAATCGTTGTTAGTGCATCATGCAGGTTTGAATTACTGTAATCTGTGAAGTGTTGTGCTCGTCTGCTGTGCCGTTCTGAATTAATGAGGTGGAGTGCTGTAGAGACATGTTTAAAGTTTAACTGATCCCTCTGATCCTCACCTCCCCGAATCATCTCCTGTCGCTCTCTACTGTGAGCCTGGAGAAAATCCCGGTCCCTACAGCCCTACCTCCCTCTCTATCTGTCACTTCCTCTTTCTTTTACTTTATAAATCTAGATCGTCTCTCTTATATCTAATCTGTCTATGTATCAAGTAACACTGACCTCTAGGTTCAAGTGTATTCAAAACCGAAGTCAATACTGATGAAAGTGTGCTCTGTTCAATGCTTTGTCCTCCTGAAATGTTTTTGTAAGATGATGTGTGTGATTGTGTGTGTGTGTTAGACCCGTGTGCTTATGTTTGTTTTGCATGCTCTTGTTGGACCCACCCTGGATGTGCTTTTCCACTCTTAAGAGTGGTTGAGGGAAAGCTCATAAAATCTTTACAGTGCAGGGACGGCAAACTGCCTCCATGTTGTACGAATCAAACCTTACGACAACCGTGTGTGGTGTAATTAAATCAGACAGCAGGTTATTATTATGTTTAACATATCTAAATGCCAACAAGATCACATCATGCCACAAGCAGCTTAATTGCTTTGAAATGAGCGTGGATTGTGACCTGCTGGAATCAAACATATTATTCATCATCTCTCTTTCTCTCTCTCATTCTTGTTCAGATGCAGTAATGGAGCAGCTATTATTTCTTATAATTTTCTACTTGCTTCCTACTCCCATCTCGTCCATACATAATTCAACGACCGGAGGTAATGTGTGTGTGTGGATGGTTTCTGCTCCGTGCATGTTGAATTTAACACCACAGAATGTCTAAAGTGGCCCACCTCTGTTGCTTTGTGAGATTAAAGGGTGTTCTGTTTAGATTCTGTATACTGAGTTTCATGGATTTCAAAGAGCTATCTGCCCTCAGTCCTCATGGGATCATGTTCAGCCGGAACTATAGAAAGAAAAATGGATTGCCATGTCAGTTCTCCCTTTTCATTGTGAAAGCAATATATAGCCTACACAATCTTAATGAATCAAAGCAATTCAATGTCTTGTACAGTTCAGTTCGCAAGTGTACATGCCCCTTGCACGATGTGAAAATGTTTATATATATATAATATGTGAGAACTATTTGACATAAAATATGATCATAAATTGCACAAGACAAAAATAATTAGTAGTATTGAATTTGTAAACCAAATGAATGTAAACTTTTGAACACAATTATTTTTTTATGATTATTTTTAATGTGATTATTTATCTGTGAATCTTTCTGCAGGTTACATAGTTATGCCAATAGTTGGCGAGTGAGTCAATGAATCATTGACTGATTGATTGATACCAGCTTGCAATATTCTTTCTAAAAGGTTACTCAATTTTAACTTATTGTTCATTGAATTGTTATATAAAAGCAACATCACACTCACAGTTGTGCTGTTGCTTTGAACATTTGCTCATTAGATTTGCTTAAATATCTGTTTCTCAGGGCTGTCTGCAATAAAAAAAAATTTTTTTTAAAGCTATCTTTTTTTTTAAGTGCTAAGAATCTTAAAGATTCTCCAAGGGGTATGAACACTGTATTTTGATATGAGACAGTACTAATAAATTCCTTATAATCCATCACTGCATTACAGACTTGCAAGGGGACTCCGATATAAATTTAACTGGAACATCTGTCATTTTTGTTTATTGATGTAAGTTTGTGCATTGTGACTAAGCTGAAAACATTTCATCTCTGTTCGTTTCATCCTCCCCCATGTCTCTTACTCTCTTTCAGGATGTGCAATCATTCGTCCCCCCAGAGACGGAGGGATTCGCTACAGAGGACTGACTCAGGAACAGGTAAATGTCTACGGCAGCACATTAAACTGGCAGTCATAAACATCAGTGTCAGTTCTGATGGGACTATGACCCATAGCAACATCTAATTCAGTCTACAAAACGTCGCTCTTTCTCTCTCTGTAGATCCGCAGTGTGCAGATCTTGCCAGTAGACTATGAGATAGAATATATCTGTAGAGGAAGCAGAGTTATTGTGGGGCCCAAGGTCCAAAAGTGCCTCCCCAATGGCACCTGGACTGACATGAACCAGCTCAGCAGATGCTGTAAGTGCCCTTTCTGTCCTATTGTATTGATTAATATCTATACTCACACCATGTCTACACCGGCCGCGAGCGGTGCGGTGGGACGCGACAAAATACAATAAAACCTATTATGCTGTCTACACTGGATGCGGCACCACAAATTCCCGACAGTAAACTGCTGCTGCATTCTATTTATGACGTACTGACACAAATTTCAAATGTTTTTTAGCTGTCGCTTTGTCGCGACCAGTGTCGACAGACTTTAGCTGTTGCGTTGCGGCGCGACACGACAACTGTCGCGTCCGGTGTAGACGGTGGTGGTAATACAATGGACTCTTGGAAGTCTGGACTTGATGGTCAGTCAAGCATTCTAAGGTCAATTATGCTGAAGGAACAAAGTATAATAATTAGAATTATATTGGAATAATGAACTGTTTCTTTTGTAATATTTCTTCTATAGTTCCACAGTCCTCACACACACACGTTTGTTTTTGTGAATTGTGGGGACATTCCATAGGCGTAATGGTTTTTATACTGTACAAACTGTATGTGCTATTGCCCTACACCTAAACCTACCCCTTACTTGAAACTTTATGCATTTTTACTTTCTCCAACAAAAAAAAAACTCACTCTATGATTTATAAGCATTTTGAAAAATGGGGACATGGGGTAATGTCCTCATAAGTCACCTTCTCCTTGTAATACCCATGTCATTATACAAATTTGTGTCCTCATATGTCTCACACACACACACACATACACACACATAATTTTATTTAAATGTAATTGTCTGTGTGTTAGTGGCGTTACACTTTAAGGCTGTGTAATTTCAAGTTTTTATAAATGTGCTAAAAGGATGTGAGATGTGCTAAACGTGTTGCTAAAATTCTCAGTATTGGTTTGCTCGCGTTCTTGGATGTCTCTGGAGAACGGGAGGGTGGCGCTGCAGCCCCCTGGACAACCAGTAGAGGGCACAGTTCTTCACTACAGCTGTCATGCTGGCTTCCTATTGGAGGGTTTCAGTATCTCACACTGTACCAAGCTGGGCAAATGGGACTCTCCTAAACCACTCTGTGTCTGTGAGTATGTTTATGATTTAAAGGTCAATCACACAAACACAATGTATTTGTTTCCCTAATATTAATCATTTTAACATTATGTCGCTCTTGTTTTCTTTTGTGCATCATCAGATGACAGTAATTATACAGGTAAGACGTAAAATAATCTAATATGGTTATTTCATTTCTTATGTCAGAGGTCACATTTCCCAAGACTGTGTCCTAGGTCACATCTCATTTCAGAGATCACATTTACAAAGAATTTCCCTAAATGCTGTTATTTTAAGATCCTATCTGTTTTATCACTTGACAGTCCACTAAAAACAAGTAGCAGAGTGTAAAATGTGACCCTGGACCACAAAACCAGTCATAATTTTTTAAAATTGAGATTTATACATTTGAAAGATGAATAAATAAGCTTTCCATTGATGTATGGTTTGTTAGGATAGAACAATATTTGGACATGAGAGAAAACTATTTGAAAATCTGGAATCTTGAGTGTGCACAAAAATCTAAATATTGAGAAAATCGCCTTTAAAGTTGTCCAAATGAAGTTCTTAGCAATGCATATTACTAATCAAAAATTAAGTTTGAATATATTTATGGTAGGAAATTTGCTAAATATCTTCATGGAACATGATCTTTACTTAATATCCTAATGATTTTTGGCATAAAAGAAAAATCCATAATTTTGACCCATACAATGTATTTTTGGCTATTGCTACAAATATACCCGAGCGACTTAAGACTGGTTTTGTGCTCCAGGGTCACAAATGAGAATGTAAAAAAGTTAATAAGCTATTTTTTAATATAAATATTTATATATTCAAATTGTAGACCACAGTTCCGACGGTTGAAAATCTAAATTGTAATGCTTAGTTCAACCACAAGGGGGCTGTATTTTACCATAAGTTGTCTGAAAACTGCTCCCTCAATTCATCAAATAATTTCTATTATTTTAGTGCTGTGTCTCTCCCTCAGTTAAAATGTACATGCAAGTGTGTGTGTATATAGACATTATACATTATAATGTACATAAATTCATTTAGTTTTACCATCCAGACCATTTCTGTTCCTCAGACTATTGCTGATTAAAGCAGCACTATAACTTTTCAAAATTTGCAAAATGTATATAATGAGCGAGTACATTATGAATTCATCTTCCAAACCGCATTTTTGTCTTATTCCGAATCACTACGGTACACTTATAATAAGTACTTATATTTGGACTATTGTAGCCTGGTCGGGTCGTCACCGCTGCGGTGCATTACCGAGATCCAGTAACACTATATAAGTGATCAAACGATTATAAAGAACTGATATGGGAAAGAGCAGACAATTGTACATAATCAATTGCATGAATGTACAAAGGCATTAACAATTTGTTCAAAAGAATGAGAAACTGCTATTATGATGTGCCTATATGAGGTAGAGGTTGAACAGAATTTCAATTATGTTCTGAGAAAGTACCAAGGCGACTGAGAAAAACTGTAAAATGTATATGAATCTGCATGAAAGTGATTCTGTGAGTTTTCACCGTTTTTCTCACCAAATTTATACCTTCGCAGGTTTCTTTTGAATTGGTCATAAAGTGTGGCAAATATGTTTTAAGACCTCATTGAGGGCCATTCTCATTCTTGAAACCATTTGATTGGTCAGAAATCTTGGTAGTGCAGGATGAGTCATCAATAATTTTTTTCTCTTTTCCCAGAAGTGAAAACTTTTGTAAATTTTTATATGTATATATAATGTTTAGTACACTAACATATACAGTAGATGACTTCAAGGCTAACACATTTGGTCTAAAAGCTACAAAACTCTCATTGTGATGTCACAGGGTTTTGAAAAGTACAAATATTCCATGTATATGATGTCATGTAAGCTTCATGCATAATGATAATAAAGAATGAGCAAAATGCTGTTTAAAATGGTTTTAGATACAGTATAGAATAAAGGACATCAAATTCTTGTCAACTTCCCCACTATACAATCTCATTATAATTTTTCAGGCTGCCAGAATCTCTCAGCATTAACACAAGCGCTTCTGCAAGCACGACTGTAGCATCCTCTCATTCATCCGTCCCTCCCTCTTATTGCCTTCCATTCCTCTCAATCCCTCTGTGCTTTCTTTCATTTCCCCTCGTTTCGTTTAGCTCTGCTGATTTAGACTATCAAGCCTCACAAATGCACTCTCTCTCTAGACTCCCTCTGTTAACTCGCAGCGAAAGATCGCCGCCTACTTAGTGCACTCTCAGCAGGCTGAAGATTAACACTCGGCCAGAGTGTTTAGCTCTGTGTGTATTTCTGTGTGTATTTCTGCTAGTTATGTGTGTATCTCCACACAGTGTGTGTTTAGGTGTGTGTCTGCGTAAATTCGAGCCTGTGTGTACGGGGTGGCGATTACATTGCTTTTACTGTGGTTGTTAAATGATAATTCAGCATAAAGGTGACCTTTTGTTTGCCAGCCCTTTATAAACCCCTCTATAGGATCTTGTTGCTTTATGAACAAGAACTGACCTTGTACATAAAATCACATTCTGTTTTGTAAACCTATTTATATATCACATAAACTAATGGGTAATTATATATCCTCACAGGAGGCTCCGCCGGCCTTTCTTTTATTAAATAACAACTAAAGATCAGGGATAAATAATTAATGACTGGCATATGGAGAGAGCGGATTCAAAGGGAGCTCCAAATGTCACTAGAGCATCTCAGGTCCTGAGGTTCACGGTAGCTCAAGTAATCAACTTCAACTCTACTCTGTTGTTTTAGAGTATTTATTGTGAATAGGAGAATCCAGAGAGTTGTGGGGCAATAAAAGTGATCTACATGATGTGGTGTCAATATTGGCAAGTACTGTATGTTCTGATTCAGTGGAAGTGAAGTGTAAGTGCACCGTGAGATCACATGGATAGAATTATTTGATGGATGGATGAAGAGAGGAATCTTTCTTGATTTTTAGTTTTTTTTATCATGATGTGAAAATAATATATATATACAGTGAGTATAGAAAAGAATCACCCCCGTTTAAAGAGCAGGTCATATGGGTTTTTGAAAAATATATTTTTTGCCGTTTGTAATGTATCCTTCAATGTAAACAGTCTGCAAAGTTGTTAATCAAAAAAGTGCATGATAAATAGAACATTGGGCCCACCCCCCCCCCCTCTCAATAGAAAGAGTCGATTCTGAACCGCCTTAACGAGTTGTCATATTTTCGAATCTCTTGGCCTGTTTACCTACACTCTTAAAAATAAAGGTGCTTCAAAAGGTTCTTTAAGCGATGCCATAGAAGAACCATTTTTGGTTCCACAAAGAACCATTCAGTCAAAGGTTCTTTAAAGAACCATCTCTTTCTTACCTTTTTGTAATCTGAAGAACCTTCTTTCGCCACAAAGAACCTTTTGTGAAACAGAAAGGTTCTTCAGATGTTAAAGGTTCTTTATGGAACCATTTAGACAAAAGGTTATTCTATGGCATCATAAAGCATCTTTATTTTTAAGAATGTAATACGTCAAAGTAACACATTGCAATAAATCGCGTCCTCCCACTAAATACACGCCACCTGTACCTGCCCACAAACACTTCCGCAAGTTAGTGTGTTTACTAGTGATGGGAGAAATTAACCATTTCGAAGCTTCGACTCAATTGAACCAATTGCTTCGCAAAATGATTCATTTTTTCGAAGTGCTCGAAACACCACACGCTGGTGACGCCAGCTGGTCAAAAGTGTGTAAATGCAACAAAAACATGCATAAAAACATTTTACAAAAAACATTTTACAAACCCATTGCAAATGTTTTATTGAAAGTATAATATATTAAATGCAATCAAATAATAAAATACCTTAAAAATGAAGTGTCTGTAAAATCTTTAAAATAATTATTATTAATTTGCAAGGGCTTGTTTTGTTTGTTTTATGGAGAACTTGTCTAAACAGGCCAGTAAGAGACTATTAACTACTACTTATCCTTTTAATTACACAAATGTCTCATTAAAAATGTCTACAAATTGATCAAACTGATCCAAGATCGTATAACCATGGACACTGATGCAGTGGTTCGCCGCTGCGGGGCGATCTCTGTGAACTTGCATGATTCACGGGTTCACAGAGATCGCCCCCCTAAGGCGAACTATGTTATAACAGTTATGACGTATCGAAGCCTCGTTTACTGAAATCACGTGGACTTTGGCATTTTTACATGTGCTCCGAACCACTGTTTCGAAACAATTGATTCGCAAAGGTTTAGAAGCGTCATGAAGCAGTGTTTCAAAATCGGCCATCACTAATGTTTACATCAGTCGGCAACTTCTGTGTTCCTGCGGGCGAAAGCAAGTTTGTTTTGTTTTCAAATGTAAAGTACCACATATAAAGTTTAAACTTACCACTGAGAAACGTCCTGATCAAGTCGTGCTTGCGATGGAGTTTCCGATTGAGCGAGTGCATCAGTATTATCCTCAGACTCGGGCTCGAATTGATAAGGTAATATCGATGCCATTTTTGTAAGTTTATAGCTTCTTTTTTCTTTCTTTTTTTTGTTTACAAGTAACCCACCGGAGTAAAAAATTAATTATGGTAATGGTCGTTTCATTTCCCACACGCATTGTATACAGAAAGACCAATCACAACAGACTTGGCCAGCTGACCAATCAGAGTAGAGTAGGCTTATGGAAGGGAGGGGATTACATACCTTAACGTCCGCACGAAATTAAAATGTACAAAATTCATTTTGTTAGTGCCCATTGTTAGTCTTGAGGTGAACGATGTACCCGTGCAAGTTAATCCACTGGAAAAAAATTGTTTGTCTTGGTAATCTTTAATCGAAATCTGAACATTTTCTTCCTCTGGAATGGCATTCCTGCTCTGATGACATCAGTTTGACGGCTTGGGCAGAATATGCTTAAACACACCCTTCCCTTCTTTTGGCATCTCTGATTGCTGAGAGTTGAAGAGAGGATCGCAAAAATAAACCCAACCCTATCAATAGTCCTTCGTTTGGAATAGTCGTCACGAACTAACAAGCCTATTGTCTTACTATAGGGAGATGAGAGGGTCTGTATTACTTACTATTGGAGAAAGCATAACGGCTAACTTGGATCACATGTCCCTTAATAACCAATTACATTACAGCCTTGACGTCATTGAAATTTAGTCAGAGTTGTGCGACACTCAATCGCCAGATCCCATAGGAATGAATGTATTGTTAAAGTATTGTTTAGTGAAAAACATGTTGAAGATTATCAGATCTTCAGAAGTTATTTCCTCTAAAAAGCTGTTTGTTCAGTGTAGTGAAGCCTCTTCTCCATTGACATCCATTTTAAAAACGGCCTGTGGTCTCCTTTCCCACGTACTGCCAGACCAGAAGCGTTACCTTTAGCCATCACTCTTTTTCGGCTAATGGTTGCAGGCTTGCCTTCTAGTGGCTTCGACTAAAATAAAAGGCGCAGAACGATCGGTGTATGACATCAAAGTACAGCGAGAGCCATAACAGAGCAGACGACTGGTTGTGGCTGGAAGGGATACAGCAAAAACCGGAAACTAACAATAGATTGAATTTTCTACCTATTAGATTGTGTTTTATTAACGGTCTACACCTACCCCAACCCTAAACCTACCCCTTATAATAATGTAAAAAGTAATTTTGTGTCGTGTTAGAAAAATTATGATAATTATGTGCGCATGCCCATTCGTTTTTTTGCTGTTCATCTAGCCTTAACCCAGGCGACGCTTTAAACTTTTTGAAGCGCTTTCGCAGTACTTTGATGTCATAAGCCAATCGATGCATCTCGAACAGCCTATTGTCTGCAGCGGTTTCCGGTTCACGTGGACTGTTAAAGTGCCCCCGCGGGGTTCGTTACGCCACCCTCACCAACCACACCACAACCCCCAACACCCAAAACACCCACTCACTAGGTTTGCCCACACCCCCCAAAAAACTACCCACAAGAGACAACAACGCCCTTATTATGCCTTTTCGAATATTACCTTTCATGCAGTGTGTCATGTAGTTGTATGTGAACATAAACTATCTGCAAAGTTGTGAAGCCGACAGCGCTCGGTAAATAAAGTTATTGTCTATCAAAAAAACCAAAAGATTCGCTTGCAAATCGCCTAACAGTCTCCAGGAATTAGAATCTTAATCCCCTGTTCACACCAAGAACGATAGCTATAAAGATAACTATAAAGATAAGGATATTAGCGTCCACACCAGCGAACTATATCGTCTGTTTATTCTAAGCGCACGTTCGTCTGCCGCTTTAAATTCTCAAGCTTGATATAGCAGGATGGATTCTGATTGGCTGTCAATGTTTGTATCGTTCATCAGCTGGAAAAAATAGTTCTGGAAGTGATGCCAAGGATATAGTTTCTCTGTGCCTTTATCATTATAGTTGTTGTGTGGACTCTGCTGTTCTTTAATATTGAGAACGATTTATATTTTTATCGTTATCTTTATAGTTATCGTGCTTGGTGTGAGGCCTTTTCTCCTTTATCTGTTTTACGCTCTACATCACGAAGTAACACATTTGCATGATGTCTGCCCACGTTCTACGTCTCCAACTTGCCCGCCCACAAACAGTAAAACTTCCGTGTGGTTAACATCAGGTCGAGAAGACGCTGTATCCTACGCTGTGAAAGTAAATTTGTTTTATCACATCTCATAATTACCACAAACATGTTAACCTCTGCACTTAACACTCAGAAACCGTCCTGCTCCAGTCGTGTTGCGAATCAGTCTCTTGTCGATCAGCAAGTTCAATTGTTTCATCATCAGACTCCGGCTCGAATTGGTAAGGTACAATTCCATCTTTTCTATGTATTGACAAGTCTGCGGGGCTGTCATTCTGTCATGGCAATGGGCGTTTCGTTTCCAACGCTCTGTACGCACTAGACCAATCCAGAGCCAATCTCTCTACGGGCTCTGGACCAATCACAAAGGACTGCACCATATGACCAATCACAGCAGTGAGGGCTCACGTAAAGGAGGGGTTTAGAGAGACTGTCAGAATGAGGGACTTTGAAACTGCTTCGCACGGTCGGAACTATCATTAGAAATGAGTACAATTAAATCAAATGGTAGTCATAACGTTAGAAAACCTAACATGTTGCTTAGTACGAGACCCGCTTGCAGCATGTAAACCTTTTTTAGGGACTCATAAACAATCTAAGCCAACCTTAAATATGGCATAATAGGGCACTTTCTAGCCATAACTGCTTGTACGAACTCGATCATTTCGAAAAGTAATTGAAAATTCTAATTTTCTAATCTTAAACATGTAGATTCCTTATAACATGAACACTGTTTTCTCCTGATTCCTTAAGATGCATTTACAACCGGTGTAGTGGTTCCATCTGTCTCATCCCCCCAAAAAGGTACTTGAAAATACAACGGGAAAAATTCCAGCATAAAATAAATGATGACTAGCTTAACACGATTACCCATCGACCACACACCATCTATGTCGCCATTAATCTCATGCGTTCCAATCCGACAACCTTTAACCCTAGTGACCTTCAAGAACCCTTCTAATAATGGTCCAAAAGGACGGATCTCAACATCTGTCAAGAGAAAAAACACCACATGTGCCTTAGTGGAACAAACGAGTCAGAAAACAGTGGGTCATCTAAAGAAACAGAGAGGGTCACCGTGACCCACACATGGCCTCCGTCCTCGCTACCAGGGAATGAAGAGGGGGGGCACACAGAAACCACATCAGTCATAGAAGGGAGGCGCGACACATAGGGAGAAATGAAAACGGAACATCGTCGAATGGAGGATTAGGCGGGAGGAGGCTAGGGAAAGGCTGCTCCAATCTGAACAATTATACTCAAAAAAAAGAAAGCTCGAATAAACATTATATAAACAGATCACGTACAGGGATAGATACTAGTAGAACGAAGTATGGGTGGATTTCGCTCGAGGATTCACGGAGATCGGTGAGGAGAGAGGGAAATGCGGTTTGCGTGGTGGAGATTTGCAAAATGGTAGAGAGGAGAAGGGAAAGAGCAGAGAAGATGGGATATAGGGGGAGAGTGAAAGAGAATAGGGGGAGGAGACGAAGGGCAGGGGAGGGACGGGGGGCAGGGACGAGCCTTTTTGAATTGGATGATGATATGAGAATGGATGAAATTAGTATGAGAGACGGATGGGGGCGTGGAGGCGGGGTGTGGGTTTTTGTGTTAAGTCAAATGATTCCTTGCTCGGCACTCCGGTTAGGAAATATTCTTCGGCACTAAAAAGAAACAACAACATAATGCGAGGCGTCTAGGTTGCGATTACACGGGATGCATAGGCCTTGAGCGCTAAGTGAAACCCTACAAGATAACTCTGTCTGCGGAGGAGAAAACCACGAAAGGAGGCTCAACGAGAAGGGAGGTAGGACAAAAAGATTTTTTTGGGAACGGAGGGCAGTTAGCTTGTGTAGATGAACTTGACGAGGGGAAGTAGCGGGCAGATCATCCACTCGCTCTCCGAAGGGATCCAACACAAAAGGTCTGGGACTGGCCACAGCGGGGAGGGCGACGAAAAAACGCCCACCAAGCCAGGGTTGAATCAAACCGAGTGCAGTCATAAATTTAACCGCACGCAAGACACTATATATTAAGGCTTAGAACGGGCTTTGGGAAAGGTAGAAGTGGTTGGGGTGAGTCCCATGAACTCTAGACCACAAGAGGTGAGATGCAAGGCGGAAAGAAACCGGCCATCAGGACGACCGCGTCTGTAAAAACAAGGTCTGGCTTGACTTTCTCGGGAGCAAGAAGAACACGACGAACCAGCGAGAGAAGGGAGGAAGGGAACGCGCCGGGAACCAGGCGGAGAACACCACCCAGGCAGCGTTAGGTCTGGACTCAGGGCAGAGGCAGAGGACTCGGACCCCGGGAAGGCCGCGGGTGGAGTGGGACAGTTTTTGAGAAAACAGTGTTTATACCTTTTTAATTTTATTTTAATTGGGCGTTGGTTGATGTTTGGACTACTATTTTTCTATCCATATTGGAGATTATATAAGTATATATACTAATATACCATTAAAGTTTCTCTCCTTTCAGAGTTTGAAGAAAGATTTTTACTATTAATACTATATATGTTTACTTACGTAAAATATAGATTCACAGTGATTGATCGTAAGCTTTTTGTTACACATTACTGAATAACCGTTTTGTACTTACTTTCTACCTTTGACGACTGCATAGAGTATTACTACGAGAAAAAATAGCTACTAGACTACATGCATTAACCGAGTCCCATTATTAGCCCCTTCGACCATATAATCTTATTACATTTTAATACTTCCGTGTATCCTCACTCATCCATTTCTTATATTCTTTTCCCTAGTTTCCAGTCTCACTCAGTCTCTTTTTTTCCCCCTCCTTTCCTTTTCCTTTTTTTTTTTTCCACCCCCTCCTTTTTCCCATTTTCCTTTTTCCCTCCTTCCCCCTGCTTTTTTCCTTTTTTCCTCCTCCTGTTTTTTTTTTCTCTCATTTTCTCTTCTCCTTTTCACTACTCCGTTCTACACCTTTCTTACTCTTTTTTCTTTCTCATAAACTCTCTTACTTATTCCAACCCCAAGCTCTTATTTACCTTCAGAGCTCGTTCCTCTCTGTGCACTTCCGTTCATTCGCAAATAGAGGGGGTGGAGTTCTTATTTTATTACAGTTTTATCTTATCCAACAATATTTTCATTCACCACTCTACACGCTTTTACTTCTTTCATTTCGCTAAATATTTGTAAAGCGACAGACGATGTAAAGGGTGACCAATAATCTTGATTTTCTTGAAGCAAAAAACACACCCATCACCACACAAAGGGCACTTCTGATTGTAAGTGCTGTGCTCTGCACAGGTGCGCCCTAACAGTGCCGTTCCTTGGTTCTTGTGAACCAAAAATTGTTCTTCATGGCCATCAGCTTAAGACCCTTTTGAGCAACCTTTATTTTTAAAAGTGTACCAATGACCTGCTCTTTAAAAATACATTTTGTTGCTTTGCCGCTGCAATGAAGGACGGACACAGTTGTTTTGTTTTTAATCCGCTGTATATTACTCATTGCAACTTAACACCAAGTGAAAGATATACACCAACATTCAAAACCCCCCCCAACATAATGCAATTCTGGGAAAAGGCTCCCCCGTGGGGGGGGGGGGGGGGGGGGGGGCTACTAAAATGACTTGTAAACTCTTTTGTGTGTGGCATGTGAAAACAAATTCTCCTCAAAGTGGCTTGTATGTATGGGAGGGTTGCAAGAAAAAAGCTACTCCTCAAGAAAGAGCAGATGAGACTAAAATTGGATTATTTGACATCAGCACCAAACGATGTCTGGCGGAAATCCAATACAGCTCACCATCCAAATATCAGCATTCCTACAGTAAAACATTGAGGTGGTAATATCCTGTTATGGGGGTTTTTCTCTGCAGCATGGACTGGAGCACTTGTCAGGATAGAAGGAAAAATGGATGGGGAAAAATACTGTCAAATTCTTGAGGAAAATCTGCCCTCTACCATAAAGTTATGGGAAGAATGTTTACTTTCCAACATGACAATGACCCAAATCACACAGCAAAACTGAGCACACAGTGGTTGAAGGAGAAAAAGGTGAATGTCCTTGCATGGCCTAGTCAGAGCTCAGACTTAAACCCCATTGAAAATCTGTGGAATGACTTGAAGACTGCAGTCCACAAATGGTCACCATCAAATGTATCTGAACTTGAGCAGTTCTGCAAAGAAGAGTAGGCAAATATTGTAAAGTTAGTAGAGACAAATCCCAACACAAGGGGGTGATCCTTTTTGCAACTCTGGCTCTGTTTTTTATTATTTTTTTCTGACATATTGGTGTTATATCTTTCATTAGGATATTATAAGTTGCACGGAGTAAACAGCTGGATAAAACAAAAACTGTGTTTGTCTTCATTTCAGGCAGCAAAGCAACAAAAAGTGATTATTTTAAAGGGTCTGTGATTCTTTTCTATATCCACTGTATAAGGCTTGTAGAGACTTGATTGTCGGAGGGTTTAGATTTGTTTTTGTATGTGTTTGTTTTCTATGTTTTCCTATAGAAGTCTAAAGCCTAATAGCCTCAGCTATTGATTGATGGATGGACAGACTGACAGAAATATATATATAATATATATATAGAGAGAGAGAGAGAGAGAGAGTGAGAGGAGATTAATCACCTTTATCACCTCTATTTATCACCTTATAGATAGACAGATAGTCCTTATTACGTTTATTTTTCTATATGAGTTTAGCTCTATCATGCATTAATCAACTGCGTGACTTCTGAAAATGATTCTGATTCAGAAGAGAGTTTACTTTAACCCCGCCCCCATCCAGCTATACAACAGTACTACTGTTCGTCTGTCAGTGGATCAGTTCTCTGCTGTCTGCCCCGAGTACGGATCTCAGTGTACGGCGTTTGGTGGTCAATCTCTCCCCCTCTCCTCCCGGCGGATTAAAGGATTATGCCGCAGCACAATAGTTATTTGCCAATATTCTGATCAGATGCAGGAATAATATGCTCGACAGCTTAAAACTTAATCACGTTTCGTGAGCGGCGCGGTAAATAAAGCAACGCCAGAGGATCAGCGAAGCGCGTTCTGACCGACAATGTCGCGCAACACCACCTGTTTTTCTCTCCTGTCGTGAACCACGAGCATAGCTGCACCACAAACACACCGTCTGTGACTGTGAAAGGGAAAGAGACAATAATCGCCGATGGCGCATTTGTTTTTACCCATCATTCAAAGCTTGATTTCTGTAGATTTGTGCTTTTACACGTTTGGACAGTTGGGTTCTGTTGAAGCGCTCTCTGTGACAGGACATTAGTGATTTGGTGTCTGAGTCAAACTGATGAGAAGAATCTAAAAGATTCCAAAGAATCTTAAAGACACTGAATAAACAGAAGATTCCAAAACATTCTGAAGATTCTAAAGATTCTAACATATTCTGAAGATTTCGATGATTGTTAAAAGATTCGGTGTATTTCAAAGATTGTAAAGATGGAAGATTCTAAAAAGTATTTCCGAAGATTGTAAAAGATTCATAACGAAAGATTATATCAGATTCCAAAAGGTTCTGAAGGCTCTGCAAATTGTAAAAGTTTAAACGGAAGATTCGGACCTATTCTAAACGCTCTCAGGACTAAATAAGCTCCAAGAAAGCGCGCAAGATCAGATGGTGGGGGCTTGAGAGGAGACGCATACGCGTGTGGTGACACCTAGAGGGTGGTGGGCTCGTGTGAGCATGGCTGCGGAGGGGCGCGGCTGATGCATGACGTATGAATTGGTGTAGGGGACTGCTGTAAATTCAAATGCGGATAGGTTTCCGGGGGGATGGGACGCAAGCGTGATCCGTCCGTGTAAGTCATATGCGGGTGTAAGTTTGTTCATTGTGGGGGGGCGCACTGCTGTTTTGTACGTCTGGGGGCCGTGTTGCAGTCGCTGTGGGCTGTTAGTGAAACGACGGGGTTAGGGCGGGGGGCGTCTCTGCGTGCGCTGGATCACGCTTGCCGGGGCTCGGGTCGCTGCCGGTCTGGGGGTCAGGGGGTGACGGCGCAACAACGGGAGCGGTGACTGAACACGGTTAAATGCTTGCTCAGTGTGGTGGTGGACGTGAGGGGGGGGGTGTGGCTGGGGCCACTAGAGATGTGTCCAGGGTAGCGCTGGGGGGTAGGTTTGCGAACGGGGCTCGGCCTGGACGCACGTGGCTTATCTGGTGTTCGCGTCCGGTGCCGTAGTGCGGGGTGTGCAGTTGATGAAGAAGCTGTACATCGAGGCGCGTGGTTCCCCATGAGCTGGTGGATGGGCCCGGGTTGGTGGTCAAAGCGTGTGGGTGCGCGGCGCGACCCAGAATCGGTAGTCGCGGAGACAACGCTGGGACCGTACATGCGCCGGACTAGCACTGACTCTGCATGACGACAGGTAAACCCTCAACGAGTGGACAGTGGAAGTGGGCACATGACATAAGTGTATAATATGATAGAGTTGAGAATAAAGTAGGAAGTACTGGTTGGGTTGGCTCATCAATGTGAGCACGTGAGAGAAGTGACGTGCGGGAGAAATTGCGAAGGGGGTTAGACAGTGAAACTCAGGGCCTGGCAATGCGGGTAAGCGCGAGGTAAAGGGTGTCAAAAGCGAAGCGACAGGCAATGGGGCAGAGAATCCAAATTAAAGCAAAAACAAAGCGGCCCAGCACCGGGGAGGGGGGGTGTGAAAGTGTAATATTCGTTAGATAGAGTGTGTTTTATTAGGGGGAAAATCCGTGTGGGTATGGGGGACGGGACTGGGGGGCATGTGAAGGGGGAGGGTAAAGTTGAGGACGTGTGTTGGTTTGTCTGATGAGGGGGTGGTGTTGTGGTGAGGCCGTAGAGTTTTAATTTTTAGGTGAAAATTGGAGGGGGAATGAGTGGGGTACGGCAAGGGAACTAAACTAAAATGCGGAAAGGGTAATCCTGGTGGGCGACTAGTTAACAAAAAAATGTGAAATTTAAGTTGGCAGTTATTTTCAAAGAGATTGTAGGGTTTTTTTCAGTTGGATTAATAACCTGGCCAGCCCGCTTTTTGTAGTGTTTTTTAATTTTGCATGATATTACACATCGCAAACTTAATATGTCAATCGCCTACCCAGTAATTCTACTGAATACTTGATGAAATGTTCTAATGTATCTCATGGCATTGTTACTGCAGATAAATTCCTTATTCTGTATGCGTTTAGTCTCCTAATCCCAATGTGGCACTTAACCGCGTTTGACTTGCCTTACGCCACAGCAAATGTTTTTCAACCATGTAGGAATGAATGTTATACTTTTTAGGGGCTTTTGCTAAGAAAGAAGAAATGTCATTGCCCTCGGGGGTGGTTTACACTGGTCTGTGGGTGTGAAACGTGTATTCACGGTGTGTGTTGGGTGGTGGTCTGACGTTCAAGGAGCTGAACCGGGCCTAGATGTTAATTTAAGATGGTAGAAATTATCTGTGTTTTGCAGGTGCTTCACTGTTGTGACAGTGATTGTATCTTGAGATTCAGGAGTTGGTGTCAAGTTGACATTGCAGTTGTTGGTACATTAATATTTCACTACTCACTGCACTTGGCTGTTATCAACAGCCTGTGAGGCTTCAGCTGCATGAAGTAATTTGGCTTCCTAAAAATACTCATGCACCATAAATGCTTATGTTTTTCTTTAGCGTTGCAGAGTTTTCCAAGATCACCTCCAAAGTGGATTCCTCAGTGTATTTTGTTTATTTATTTTTTAAAAGGATTTTTTTTGTGTGTAATATGCATAAGTGGAGAGAGAATTTTTCTGCCTTTTGTGGAAAGGTGATTGTCCTGAGTTTCAGTTCTGTCAGCAGCCACAAATAACAGTGCTGTCAAACCATTAAACCATTTATATCCTCACATATGTCAGTGCTGGTTTGATATCTAAAACGTATGATAGTAAATATGTGCAAATATGTGAGATCTCTCTTACTGCCAATGCATACGCACTTTCAGAAGTTCAAAGCGGGGCAGTTTAGTTTCCCAGTGTGGTGTGACGATGCTGAGCTCCTGTAGGTGAGGAAACGGTTAAAGAGTGCTTTAAGTGGACAGAGATGAGTTGTATCATGGTTCTGATTGGTGAACCGCACTCTGCATTGCAATCGCACTCAATATAGAGGAAGAATCAGGGAGAGGAGGGTTGGCATGGCAACAGCCACCAGTGAAACCACAGTTCAAACAAACTTGCATCCCTGTAGATCTTATAAGGATAAGGAGGTCCTTCTGCAGACTCCTGTGTATCTGCAGCACCTGTCTGACCACTCAGGATTGAGTGTTGTTGAATGGTAACAATAATCTGTAATGTGTGAAGATAATCGTTAAACCTTCTATTGGCTTAAGAAACTGCATCTGCACGGGCTGTGGGTGCTCTGGTGATGAATTTGTGTATAGCCAGGGGGGGGGGCATGCTGATCAGTTAAGAGTGGTGAGGATCTTAGGGGGGTACAATGATTTTGAGTTGACAGTTGTTGTAGTTTGAGGATATTCTTCTGATCCCAAAATGTGTTATGTTAAGAAAATTAATATTTATTGAGGTATACAGTTTGTGTGGAAAAGAGAAAACTACATCTAAAGGGCCTTTATTGTTGGGTCAAATTGGAAAGTCCATAACGGGGATTATTGGAAATATGGTTTCAATTGAAAAGAGTCTTTTTTATTTAATTAAATGCGCGTCATAGAGGTATTTTAATATACACATGATTAATTTATAAAAGTAGTTTCTTTACCAAAAAATGCACATGAATAATAATTATGCAAAGCGCGTACAAAGTAAGTTACGAATATCTTTGCTGATATTTGAGTGTATTTCATGCCATACTTAGATAACTTCCTCCTTATCTAGTATATATCTTTTAATCTCCTAATGAATGTGATCCCAAATGCTTATGCAAAACAAATTTATCTTGCTCGAGTTACCAATTTGGGTGAAAGAGAAATTACATCTCAGGTCCTTTGTAAATATAAAATATTTTCTGGGAGTCAAATATGTGGTAAAAAGGAAAAAGACAATAAACTAAAAATGGAAACTTGAAATTTTTAATGAAACTTTAATTTTTTATGACTTAAGCCGTAATGATTGTAGTTGTTTATGTAAAAAAAATAATAATATATATAGGACGAAAGGTTTAATTGTTCTTTTCCTTTTACATACTCAAAATAAAGCCAAGTTTGGTTATCAGGTACGTTTAACTGCTTTCCTGATACTGGCGAGGTGCCATGGCCACAGTACTTTCAAATTGACAAAAGCACAAGCCTTTATCGATACAAAGCGAGTGTAATAGGTTAACAGAACTGCAATAATCTTGATTTAATTCACCTTAATTCATGATTTAATGAAAATGCTATGTACCATTCCAGGTGTCCTTAAAACTGCATTCGAGGAATGTCTTCGCCAATCCACCACCCATAGCCTCAAGTCTCTTTTCATTTAGCCTTGACTCTTAAGAAAAATGCGGGTAGGGGTGCTTATTGCAGTGCCACAAGTAGAAAGAATGGTTGCAATACTCTGAGAAGGGGGCCGAGGTTTGTGACGGATGTGTATAGTCATGTCAATGTGGGGTAGATCCGGGTGGAGATGGCAGGGGGTAGGCCGGTGTGAAGTGCTCAGACTCGTTGACATTTAAACCGACAGATATTTTGAGCTTTTCCTCTTGATTGGGGAGCACTTCATACCTGGATGAGATTCTTATCAAAATTGCTTTCGGCTGTCAGAAATGTAATTACAAAGGGAGAAAATCAAATTTGATGTGGATTTTGCATTTAATTATTGTTCAAAGAATCGAGGAATGGTGTGTGGGGGGGGGTGCGATCTTAATTGCTGCTTCAGGGCAAAGTCTGGGGCCAGATTAGCACACAGCGGAATGGGTGCAGTATCGGAAAGTTGTTACCTCAGGAAGGTGTGCTGCTCAGATGGTCATTTGGGAGTCGTTTGAGTAAGCGGGATTGTAGGGGTCAGTAATAGTGTACTTATAATATCTGCCTGGTGCTCTGACAGCCCGAACACAGATCTTCTAAGGCATTCATTTTTTCCTTCTTTAGGATTCAATTAAAAATGAACTTTGGACAGTTCTTTATAGTAAGACCAAGACTACATAGATTTTTACTTTTTATGAAGGAATGCAGGGTGTGTCTGTGCTGGTCCATTTGGGAGGGGCGGGCAAATGCTTGCTTGACAGGTGTGGATGGTGTATTTGGTGGCGCTGTGGACCATAGCCGTGTTGTACTGGTTGCGAGGTGGTCAAATACGCCGGCACCCTAAGTTTCTGTGATATTCTTAAATATGGCTTGGGTTCTGCTTCTTTATGTAAAGCCTATGGGATGTTTCCACCCCCCACATTGTATTCATTCATGCAGGCAAAAAATTTAATATCACAAGCTCTATTTGATAAGTCCGTACTGGACTTTCGAGCTGCATCCATTTACCGTATATACACTAACTAAGCATGGAAGTAACACAACAAATTTTTAATATGTTTTTCGGCTTAAAATATGGACGGAGCATGACTAACATGCTTACAACCGTAGATTATGTTGGTCACTAGTCAAAGACCTGTAAGTTTTTTATTTTATGCGGTCAGATCACATAATGGAAATATATTACAACAAAGAGGAATGGATCATAACCACATTAAATTGGACTAGAGAAAAGAAGCGGATACAGGACTGTATTGCAATTTGTCTTTTTGAATCTAAGAAGTAGAATTATTATTATTATATTTTAAAATATATATTGTAATATATATATTTTTTTAAATAAAATGTATATTAAATTCAGTTAGCTGAATGTCTTTTGACTAACTTATATAGGACTTAAGTGCAATTTTATATGTAATTTCATAATTCTACTGTATTTAAAATATGGTAATGTTTAGTGTTGAATGTACTGACAAGGATTTATGGTACAATAATCAGCATTAGATCGTACATCTTGTTAAATGACACAAAATTGCATATTTCCATATCGAAAATGGTATACAAAAACACACTCTCCTTTCGGTTCCATTGTACTATGATAGGGTGGTCCCAAATGGAAGGATCTCAAGATACGGTCATAGGCGGTTGATTCCGAGAATTGGATGCGTCCATCTTGTGTGTATGTTTTTGTGTGTGTGTGTGTGTGTTTTAGAGCAGATATTTGCAGGAACCCCCTTGCACAGATACACTATCCCTCTCCAGATGGTTGCCATGGTTATATCAAAGCTCAGCCTGCAAACTTTGATCAATTATTAACCGTGATAGAGTGAGACCAAGGTAGAGAGAGATAGGATCGTGCCGACTGGCATGAGGACGGGGAGAGGGGCGTGCTGTGCTTTCCGCTTGTTTTTAATTGGCATCTGGTTGTATCCACACTTTTGTAACGAGAGGAAATTGGTGGGTGTGCCATAGTCTGACATTGGGAGGGGGGTGGGTGCATTCGTGTGTGGTTATGCAGTCTGCCATCGTGGTCTCAGTGAGGCCGAAATCTGCATCTAGGAAGAACACAACAACGAGCGAACCGTTTAAGGGTTGAATCAGTAGAAGCATCAGATAAAGAGACCATTCACGGGTCCGTAGGTCAGGGGAAGTCCGGGGTGGGTTGATTCATGGTGGGGGAGTGAACAGTTAGCATTTGAATCGTGTAGTGAAACATGTCGACGCTCGCAGAGGCGGGTGGGCTGTAGCAATCTGCTTAGGGCTGTATGTGACATGTCTGTTAGGGAGTGTGATGGCACCTGGGGTGCGTGACGATGCTCCAAAGTATCCGCGACTAGGGGACTCAAAAGTCCAAAAGCTTGATGCAAGAAGTGATGGAGGAGGTGCTTGGAACTTGTGGTGGTGGGAGTCTGATAAAAGTGGGACTGGCTCGGGGCCACATTAAATTTTTGAACGGGGGAAAAAAAAAACATATGGCAGAATGTGGCAAAGTCGAATTGGAAATTCTGTTGGGGAGAATTAGAAAGATTGAATCATATTTAGGAGTTGATCAAACTGTAGTTTTGTATGCGTGTGCGAATAGCAGTTGGTCAGTTGAAAGTGGTGCCGTGTACAGCTGCGAGCGATGTGTTAGTGTGAGTGGGTAAGGAATGTAGAAAATAGAGTGGGTGTCGGCTACACTCGTAGCAATACTTTACTCCGGGGGGGCCCGACTGAATATACGTGCAAAGAAATATATTAATATAATACTGAATGCATGTGCATGGTTTTCAGGCGTTACATTCCAGGTCTGGCATTAACTAAAAAAGATAGAGTGTCTTTAATGGGCGATTAGAATACATTAAGGTAACTTCTTTTGACCCACTTAATGTGGACTTAATTACATCTTAAGTACTTAATGTAATTCATACTTCTGTTTATATTTGAAATATGTAACGTTTTATGAGATGTAACACAACATTTATCATCAACAAAAATAATATCAATGTAATTTCCATTGGAGCTGTAATTCATATATAACATATTTGAATTGCCCATTTGTTTAGTTTAGTACATTAAGATCTAACTATAAATCGAATAACACATACCCACAGTTTAAAAATACAGACTATTTACATTATCACCAGTACTTTCATCAAAATAAGTGTACTTCTTTAAAGTACAACAAAAGATTATTACACATAACAATTAAAATTGTCCTATAAAGAATAGTCACACCAACAATGAAGATTCTGTCATCATTCCTGACCCGCCTTGTGTCCAAAGTTTTCTTTCTTCTGTTGAACACAAAATAATATATTTTGAAGAATTTTGGTAACCAAACATAGGTTGACTTCCATAGTATGAAAAAATATACAGTATATTAATATGGAAGTACATGGCTACCATCAATGCAAACTTAAGTGAGTTAAGAAACATAGTAATAATAAACCCTCAAGGACATGCCATTGGCCTTTTTATTTCATTAATATTATATTATCTGCAAGTACACTTTTTAGTATACATTTAAGATTTGATGTACATTACAGGTGCACATTCAATACAGTTAAGTGCACTTATTTTCCACAGAGAATAGAGAATAGATACAGTATTTCCTGTGAGGCATAGCCAAATCATTCAATCTAAAACGTTTACTGAACGGTCCCAGTTCTTTAAAGGTGGGTAAGCGATTTCTGGTAGCCAATGTTGATGTTTGAAATCACCAAAACAAACACGCCCCTGCCCCAAAAGGGTCTCGTCCCTATTTTGATAGCTCCGCCCCACACATACGTACGCAACCCAGGCAACGATTAGTTCTGTGAAACAAAGCAAAACCAATGTTACACTGTGTCTACACCGGACGCGAGTGGCGCGGCGAGACAAAATACTATAGAACTCATTATAATCAGTGATGCTGTCTACACCTTAGATATATGTATACATATCTATGGTCTACACTGGATTCAGTGCGGCACGACACGACAAATCCCCGACAATAAACTGATGCCTCGTTCTATTCATGACGTATTGACACAAATTTCAAATGATTTTCAACGGTCGCTTTGTCAACACGGTGTTACTCGCCTATCGAGAAGAAACAAAGCAACCTCGGCGTCCGATCGCAGGCCTTCCGCTCCTTGAGTTCTCTCCAGCGCTGGAAAGCTGATCTGATATTTACACGGGTCCTACTTCTTGCCTTATTGCCTTAAGCTTCTTTTGTTGTTGTTTTCCTCTTTAGTTTTTTTATCCGCCATCTCTATCTTTCTGTTCCTTGGCTCGCTAATGTGAGCACTAAACGCTCTCTCCTCCACATCATGAGTAGACACAATACTCAATACCTCCCCCCTTACTGCTGATTGGCTACTAGTTTGTTTTGCTAGTCGGCCCCAATCAGTTTTCTAAAGCGTTTTTGAAAAATCGCTTACCCATCTTTAAGTCTAAAGTTTTAGCCCATTCGTGTACCGTTATGTTGGACCCAACAAAAACAAAAGTGTCCTTGTGTCCGACAGCAGTGAAAGAAGGAGCATTTTCTTTTTTTTTAGCCGGCGCTCAGTATTCTGGTCCAGAGATCTGCATAACCTTCACCCCCGGGGACTTTAACTTTAGCCTCCGTCACGTCAAGCGTCTTCAGTTCCTTTCAATGGCTGCTTCTCCAAAGGCCGTGTGCTGAATGAAAACGCCTCAGCTCCCTGGAGACGCCATGAGAGACTGGAGCAAGGAAACCACACGTGTCTCTTTGAGAGATTTACTAGACTGATTCGATGAGTGATGTCTGGCAAAAATATTATTATTAGCTATTCTGGTACTAAAACAAATCCAAAGTGGGTGCTTTCTGACTGTCATCGTTTTTGAGACCAGCACAGTGTGATTTAATTCTAACTTTAACAAAAATAAAAGCATGCATGTCTCTCCTAATTAAGTGTTTCTGCTGATCGTTACCAAGGGCACCATTTTAGTGTGACTGCATCTGTGGCTTGCGAGCAGTCACCCCCTCATTTGTGAATCACACCCTGTTGTATTTGTCACATTGAACTGTAGCACGAGAGGTCTTTGGTTACAGCTTCATTGCAGTTTTTTTTCCTGGGCCATGAGATACTGTGTTTCTGTGCTGATTCCATTGATACTTTATTGATTATGATATGCTCAGGTGAAGCGTTTACATCCTGCGAGCTTCAGTTAACTTTTTCAAAGGTGGTAGACTAATGGTTGTCTTGATGTTCTTTTTCTCTTTTCTTCAGTGTGATCCAGGAGAGGCCACTAAACTGCTGTATGACTTGCTGTACACAGAGCCCATAAAGATTGTGTTGATGCCGGGCTGCAGCTCCGTGTCTACGCTGGTGGCCGAGGCGGCACGCATGTGGAACCTTATAGTGGTGTGTGTCTGCTATGTATACATTTCTGTCTGAACTCATTATATCTGGATCGTTGAGCATTGGTTTCTCCATTCACCTGGATTTGACTGTAGAACATTATAGAGTTTGGGGGGGGGGGGGGGGGGGGGATAGGTGGGGGAAGGTTGGTGTGTGGCGTTGTCATTCCCACCCGTGGAAAATGGAAGCTTTGTTCTCTGGCCCATGTAATTTAAAACATAAAGAACTGTGACATTTTATCTCACAATTTTTTATTTTTTCCCCCCATAGGGTTGTTGGAAGATACAAGAAGCTGATAACTGCCCAATTCTGATGGAAACAACTCATTCATGGTAATTGCGAGATATTAAACTCACAATTTTGAGATAAATGTCTTGTGACATATACTTAAAATTGTGAGAAAATTCAGAATTAAGAGTACCCTTTTAATGTTTTATTAAGTGGTAGAAACAGAATAGCGAGGCGTAAACTCAGAATTCTGAGGAATAAAGTCTTAATTGTCACATGTAAACTCAGAATTGCAAGAAAAAAGTCAGAATTTACCATTTACCGCAAATTACCTTTTACATTTTTATTTAGTTTTTTTATTCTGTGACGGAAACAGGCTTCCATACATTCCTGATTAAACACTGATTAAATGGTAAAATGATAAAACAGTTGTTTAACTGCAACCAGATTTGCGATTTCGATGCAAAAGTGCTACACAAAACAAGCGGCTCTGTGTTTTGGGTCAAGGAACAAAATGAATTTGGTGGGATTGATGGCTTATTGAGCGGTGTAGTGTGTAGTTTTGGGGGACAGGCAGGCTGGTGAGAAAAGGGCTAGACAATTAAAGGTTTCAGCAATAATGAGGCTCCGCAGGATGGAAGTGGTTATGCAACCCAATGGAGCGAAGGTGGTGGAGATTGAAGGGATTGGATGTAAGAATGAGGCACAAGAGGACCCGTAGCAAGGGTGTTACGATAATTAGTTGTGCTGCGGTCATATGCTCTGTGGAGTCCCCAGTGTGGGTAGCAGATTGGTGAAGGTAATGTGGCGGTGGCGGGGGCAGGGGCGGTGCTGGCGGGGTGGGGTTGTGTGGTCTGGCATCACGACGCGGGGTTACTGGTGTGGAAATCGATGGTTTGTGGCAATGGTAATTTACAAAGATGGGAGGGAAAAGGGAGTTAGGAAACCCTCCAGAAACCAAGAAGATAACGTTCAGTTACTTTTGACAGATGTTGTACTGCCGTATTGCCTGATATGAAAGGTGGAGATGCGCAGGAAAAAGAAGAAACGTTGACAGTGTTAGCAAATGCAAGCCCTGGGAAAGAATGTAACAGGGTGACATACTGTTAGAAAGAGTGCGGGGTGACAGATGATAGTCGTAGGACTGTAAAAAATAGACCGGAAGGGCAAACTAAGATGGAGGTGTGTGCGTCACGTTGGGTCAGCAGATGTCAATTAATGCAGGAATCTAAAATAGATGAGAATGAAAAGGTATAAAGGAATGCGTCGACCTTAAGCCGTGGGAGCGGCAGACCGAGAGCGCCAGGTTATGTCGGTGGTGCTATGGGAAAGTTGATATCAGGTGAGATATTATACTAACTAAGACCAAGTGTTAGCTTGAGGTGTAAATGGCAACTTTAGTACAGTAAATAATTCTATGTAATATAGCATAACACACAACAGTTAAATGACACATACCTCTTATCATCGTGGGGTTGGGGGGGGGGTGGGTGGGGGGGGGGTTGGGGTGGGCGGGTGGGGTGGAGATCCGGTGTGTGGGGCCTAAAGTCGACTAGTATTTTCGTCAACAACTCAAATGAAGTGCACTTCTTTAAAGCATGAAAAAATATTATTAAACATGATGGTTTAAAGTTTTACAAAGTGCACTTTTTAAAAGTGTACAGAAGTGTGTTAAGAAATAAAGTATTACATTAGAAGTACAATTTTTAAAAGATTTAATACAATTAAGCACATTTCTTTTTCACATGGGAATGTTTTTTATCAGGCAACCTGGTTCACATGCTTGATATGCAAAGGTTTATTTCTGAAGCAGAAAGTGTTTAGCAAGTATTGACACGTCAACATTGGATGTAGAAACAGATTGGCTTATTTATTCAGGTTTCTGGCTTCACTAGCTTGACATTTACCCTTCTTCCAGTGTGGTTCGAGTTGTATCTGCCCGTGCATGGGTGGTGGTTTGTGCACTACTTGTGCTTGCGCGTGTTCTTCTTGTGCCAGGGGGGGGAGGTCGAATTGAATGCTTTTTGACCGGGGGTTTGCGGCGGTGCGGGGGTCCGGTCTATCCGTCCACCTTTTTAACTACTGTCTCCCTCTCTTGGTCTCTCTGTAGTTTTCATACGGCTCCAGTTCTCCAGCTTTATCCAACCGCCAGCGCTTTCCCACTTTCTTCCGTACGCACCCGTCAGCAACTCTGCATAATCCCACACGTGTGCGACTCTTCCAGAAGTGGGGATGGACAAAGATTGCCACCATCCAACAGACCACTGAAGTTTTTACCTCAGTCAGTCGTACATCCAAAACTTTCTCTCTTATTTATCTTACTCTGTATACTCTAGTTATGCTGTGGTTTTCCTATTGCTACCAGGTTTTCAAGATTTTTTTTTTTGTGTGTGTGTTTTGGTGCCAAAAAAGTTTTTGGTTGATACCTCCCTCCTAGTGAAACCACAAATACAATTGCATCTTACCACTTTAAATAGATACTTTAAGATACTTTGCAGAAATGGCAAAAATCCACATAAATTTACACACAACGCCTATTAGGTGTTTAGTGACTTGACATGCTCAGAAGAAGGAAGTAGAATAGATAGGCCAGTGTTATTACTAAACACCACAAAATATTCATTGACCACCCGAAGAGAACTAATAATGAGGGGAAAATGTAGTAAAATCTATCCAACCATGTGCTCTTCTTGGCTGTGTGTAGCACCTACTGCTCTGCATATCCTATCATTAAAAAAAGATCTTCACAGTTTTTACGGCACTTACAGTACAGGCTTTTGCAAAGCCTTTGCATTTCACATGCAAAGAAGTCATAAACACACAGCAACAAAAAAATGGCATAACAATTGTAAAGGTCACTAATAGGATGGAAATGGAAAATGGTCATAAAAACTAAATTATGACTGTGCTTGTGCAAAAAAACTTTGATGAACGCTATAAGTGGACCTCAGGGGGAAATTAAATGTAAAAAAAAAATTATACGATCCCTTTAAAGGAAGTAATTTTCCAGAAAAGTGGTTTACTGTGGGTCTTAAAACTGTTAGCGAGCTTAGCGACCCCTTCACTCTAAGGTTAATGCCTCAGAGTGAATGGCAAAGATTGTGGTTGATTATTCTCTTCTTAAGTGATGAAAGACTTTAAGTAATTTTTCTTCATGTTGGCTGCTAGGAATATTGACCAAGTCATAAATCTCTCATGCATCGATTCAATATTGAGCTAGTGTAATTCTGCTAGGCTAATGATCCCCCTCCATCTCTTCACCAGCTAATCTCTTTTTCTCATTTACTTTCATCCCAGTCCTTCTCTCCTGTTCACATCCTCGTTCTTTCTCCATATTCCTCCATTCATTGATGTCGGGTGTCTCGTTGGCACCTTTTCAAAAATATGCTGCCTCATTGCCTGCATAGGTGACTGCCTTCTATGGAACTACTTCATAAATGAGTGATTTGTAGAGCTCTACATAGGCATCATATATAGCACTCCTGAGTGAATATATCAGTCATGTAATGAAATGAATTTTTATATTTTATTGATGGTTATATCTTAAATGAGTCAATGAAGTATATCTTTCATTTGTTTTTATGTATATTTTATTACTCATATTTAATAAAAAAGTTATTATGTATATTTATATATATATATAGATTCTTTATCTGTGTTTTTAGCGTAACTAAAGAATGTTGCTTTGGAAACTGAAATATGATTAATTTAATGAAAATGTTTTTTTTTATGCATTTGGTGTTAGTTTTAGTTAATGATAATAATAACCCTGATCTTTATATTATAGTTAATCAATTTTTTTTTATTTTTAATGATACTTTGAGATACTATATAATAATTAAATTAATATGATATTTTTTTTATTATTATTTATATATTAAAAAAGGATAATAATATATAATAATAAGATTATTTTGGAAATAATTTTGTTTTCGCGGGATTCCGGCGGGTTGTATCGCGCGTGGGGGGTTAGGAATGTCCCTGGTTGTGGAAGGCGGGGATCAATCACCATCTTTTTCCATCTAACCTATTTGCCTTTTACTTTGTCATTTTTTGACTTTGTCTGCGCGTTGACCATTTCATCTCATGGCGCGTCCGTTTTCGTTTCTTCTCTTTCAATCGCCCTTGATCTTGCAGGTGCGCTGTGTGCGCGTGTCTGTCCTGGGCTGGCAGGGGCTACGGCCTCCTCAAACAGCACGGTCCTGTCCTGGTCACTCCTGCTGTCCACCGCTCAGGCTCTGGTGTCGGTTCTCGGGGGTCCAGACTTTGGATGATCTTAGAGCGTTTGAAGTGAGCCGTGTCATTGAGAAAGCTTTAGACAGAGCTTCCTCCCGGATCCGGTCTTGGGCTGTCAAAAAACTTAATGTGTCTTTATTAAAATTCACAGCCTCTCACTTCCTCTCTTCAGCCTGGTGGTGGTGTAGCTCGCAGGCAGAGGCTGCCGTGGAATTCTTATGTGAAATAAACCACAGGGCTCGAAGACTCGGTCCCCTCAGTCAGGATTCAAGGTGACGGTGTTTTGTATGAGCGTCGGCGGGGCGGTCCGGGGGGGGGGGGGTTGCTAGCTGACGAGTTGTTAGGTTGGGAGTAGGTGGAAGGCAGGTTTTTTATTGGTAAAAGTATATTGCGTGTCGGCGCCATGGAGACGGTCTTTTTAATGGGTTGCTTACAATATTGTTTGGGCATATGCCTAGTCCTTATTATATTCGGCCAATAGTCAATACTTAATGTTTAAATGTGCTATGATTTTTTTTTCAAGGCTACATACATGTCCTTTCCCAGCTTATTTGCAAACAGACACTGTAAGGAACTCCATTTTTTTGAATCCTTGGAATAGTTTTTTAGAATCTTTTTGAAAATGTCATAATTTTGCAATTGGGCCGTTTGGTTCCGCTAAAGTGGTGCAAAATTCCACACTTCATTCACCTTAAAGCATAGTCAACAAACAGGAGTAATTAAAGCGATAATCCCCAAAGTGTTCTTACAAATGGTTAAAAAATCACTGTCAACCCACCTAGTCATGTGGCGTATGCTTTTATAATAGTACTTTCAATGGTCTATGGAAATATTTATAAAATATCAAAATAAAAAATGATCCCTAGCAAAGTAATGTGTTTCATTATCTGTAGCTTTTTGCAATACTGTAGCTTTGGGGGAAATACACAGAGAGCATTTACTCCTGCAGCTTTAAAATAGCCGTACCGTAATATAATTATAATACATATTATTTACTATATAAACAATGTTATATAGTAAATTTATATTTAATAATTTTACATATTCTTAGCAAAAGCATAGAATTTATTTTATTTGGAACTATGAGTTTCGTAATTTGTATTAGTATAAATTTAAAATAAATCAACAAATCGTGGTAAAGTCATTATAAATAATAAATAATTTGTTGTCAGTAGCTGTGTTTCCATTCATGCTGCGAATTTAATCTATGCAAAAATATCAGATTATTGTGCAAACAATGCATGCATAAAGCCTTGCGTCTTCAAGAGAGCAAAATCGTCACTTCCAGGGAAAATGGTGAAAAAAAAAAAAAGGTAATCGATTCGCCAAATATCTTATGCTGGTCACATCCACATATTTTTATGCTAATTTTGGGATTGTGCATAAAACATTTGATGTAAGGCCTAGTGACACTTTACTACATGTCACATTGTGTGATGTTTCTGTGTCTTGTTTTCTTTTCTCTAATACGTCTCCAGCGTCAAGATGCTAGAATCATAGTCGGCCTCTTTTACGAGACTGAAGCCAGAAAGGTGTTTTGTGAGGCAAGTGACAATTACAATTCTTTTTACAAGTACATCTGAGCTGTCAATTTATTTATATCAATTCAACTCTATTCAGTTCGATGTTTCTACTCAGCTTGCGTTAACTCGGAGGCTTAACAGAGATTAAAATATTGAATAAGATTATTGCTTTTGCACAAACCGTCAAAACATGGTTTCATCTTTGGCAGGTCTTCAAAGAAAAACTCTATGGTAAGAAGTACGTATGGTTCCTCATCGGCTGGTATGCAGACAACTGGTTTAAGATCAAAGATCCAGCCATCAATTGCACAGTGGAGAACATGACGGAAGCTGTGGAAGGGCACGTCACCACTGAAATCGTAATGCTAAACCCGGAGACCGTCCGCGGTGCCTCCAACCTGGTGAGTGGATCTTAAAGGGATAGTTCACCCAAAAATGCCGTGTGGAGTATTTTTTATGATGGATTTGTGCACTTTATTTTGCTTCAAAATCTTGACCACTATTCACTGCCATTATAAAGCTTGGAAGAGCCAGGACATTCTTTAATATAACTCCGATTGTATTTGTCTGAAAGAAGAACGTCATATACACCTAGTAATTTTAATTTTTGGGTGAACTATCCCTTTCAGACTAATTCATATTGACAATAGATGATTGAAGTACAAACCCGATTCCAAAAAAGTTGGGACACTGTACAAATTGTGAATAAAACAGAATGCAATGATGTTGAAGTTTCAAATTTCAATATTTTATTCAGAATGCAACATAAATGACATATCAAATGTTTAAACTTTGAAAATGTATCATTTTAAGGGAAAAATAAGTTGATTTTAAATTTCATGGCATCAACACTCAAACTCAAATCTCAAAAAAGTTGGGACAAGGCCATGTTTACCACTGTGTGGCATCCCCTCTTCTTTTTATAACAGTCTGCAAACGTCTGGGGACTGAGGAGACAAGTTTCTCAAGTTTAGGAATAGGAATGTTGTTCCATTCTTGTCTAATACAGGCTTCTATTTGTTCAACTGTCTTAGGTCTTCTTTGTCGCGTTTTCCTCTTTATGATGCGCCAAATGTTTTTCTATGGGTGAAAAATCTGGACTGCAGGCTGGCCATTTCAATACCCAGATCCTTCTTCTACGCAGCCATAATGTTGTAATTGATGCAGTATGTGGTATGGCATTGTCATGTTGGAAAATGCAAAGTCTTCCCTGAAAGAGACGACGTCTGGATGGGAGCATATGTTGTTCTAGAACTTGGATATACCTTTTTGATGGTGCCTTTCCAGATGTGTAAGGTTCCCATGCCACACGCACTCATGCAACCGCATACCATCAGAGATGCAGGCTTTTGAACTGAGCGCTGATAACAACTTGGGTTGTCCTTTTCCTCTTTAGTCCGGATGACATGGCGTCCCAGTTTTCCAAAAATAACTTAATTTTGATTCGTCTGACCACAGAACGGTTTTCCACTTTGCCACGGTCCATTTTAAATGAGCCTTGGTCCAGAGAAAACGCTTGTGCTTCTGGATCATGTTTAGATATGGCGTCTTTTTTGACCTATAGAGTTTTAGCCGGCAACGGCGAATGGCACGGTGGATTGTGTTCACCGACACTGTTTTCTGGAAGTATTCCTGAGCCCATGTTGTGATTTCATTACAGTAGCATTCCTGTATGTGATGCAGTGCCGTCTATGGGCCCGAAGATCACGGGCATCCAGTATGGTTTTCCGGCCTTGACCCTTACGCACAGAGATTGTTCCAGATTCTCTTAATCTTTGGATGATATTATGCACTGTTGATGATGATAACTTCAAACTCTTTGCAATTTTTCTCTGAGAAACTCCTTTCTGATATTGCTCCACTATTTTTCGCCGCAGCATTAGGGGAATTGGTGATCCTCTGCCCATCTTGACTTCTGAGCGACACTGCCACTCTGAGAGGCTCTTTTTTTTATCCAATCATGTTGCCAATTGACCTAATTAGTTGCAAATTGGTCCTCCAGCTGTTGTTTATATGTACATTTAACTTTTCCGGCCTCTTATTGCTACCTGTCCCAACTTTTTTGGAATGTGTAGCTCTCGTGAAATCCAAAATGAGCAAATATTTGGAATGACATTTCAAAATGTCTCACTTTTTATTTGATATGTTTTCTATATTCTATTGTGAATAAAATATAAGTTTATGAGATTTGTAAATTATTCCATTCCTTTTTTACTCACAATTTGTACAGTGTCCCAACTTTTTTGGAATTGGGTTTGTAAAAACTTTTTATAGACGTAAAAACTGTCTATAAAAATTTCACGATGGGATCATAAATCCTTCAAAAACCCTTCACAGACCTCCCAAGAGTTCCTGGCCCAGCTGATGTCACGTCTCGGGGGGAAGAACCCAGAAGAAACGGGTGGATTTCAGGAAGCTCCGCTGGCGTATGATGCTGTATGGGCTCTTGCACTGGCCCTCAATAAAACGGTGGCCCCCCTGAGGGCCAAAGGCTGGACATTAGAGGACTTCAACTACAACAACAAGGAAATCACTGCTGAGATTTACCGAGCCCTCAACACCAGCTCGTTTGAAGGAGTGTCTGTGAGTTGATGAAAAATAGCTGTCAAATAACATTGAGATAAAATACTCCAGAAGATAGTTTCCCAGACTTGTCAGAGAGTCTTAAAATCGCAGAGACATCATCAGTCTCAGATGATCACATTTTTATGATAACAATGAATCTTCAAACACATTATAGGATGATGCAGCCTTTATTTTCCCTTGATTTTAGCCTTTTATATTTTTGTTTTTATAATGAGTCACAAATGGATTTCATAAATGATGATTTTGTATTGATGTAACATCTTCAACTATTTATATTTATTCATTTGTGTCTCGTAGGGTCATGTCGTGTTTGATGCTCAAGGTTCACGTATGGCTTGGACTCTCATTGAGCAACTGCAAGGTACAAACAAAACCGAAAAAGATAGAAGATAATGATAATAACAGTATTGCACTTAAATGCATTTTAAAGGTTCACATCCTACATTTTTATGGTATTGTATATTCGTCTGTTCTGTTGACTGTTCACTTATGACGTTAATAAAATTTTCTTGCACCGAATAACCAGTAAACGTATGCATTTTTAGTATTTTTATGTGAAAATTATATGACAGTTTTTCCAAAGATTATGATTGTAACAACCATTACGACATTTCATCCACACAATTCTGCTGTTATAAATAAAGTATTCTTATATTTTATATTCTTATACTTATTCACATATTTTACATATATATATTTTTTAAAACTTTACTTGGATAATCAGAATAATATGAATCATGAAATAAAAGGCCAACTAAGAGTGCTATTGAATGCATAATTTGAGCTGTTGTGTAAATTACACTGTGAAGGAAAAAAACAAAATTCTTCTATGATGTATGGATGTCCACTGTTGGACATTATTAGTAGACAAATTAAACTAGTGACAGTGTGAAAAGTGACTATTTTTGAAATAACATTTCTAAAAGTCCACAGGGCCTAAACTGCCTGTAGTTAAAGAAAAGCCCATTTATTTCCTCCTCATTACTTCACTGTGTCTGCGGTCATATTTTAGTGTTAAAGATATCTAAATGTCTCATATTTCCTGTTTAGTTTCAATGAATGGTCTGAACTGGTGTGAGAGACAAATTTTTGTGTTGTGAAAGTTTGTCTACATAGTACATCAATGATTTCCAAAGAGCAAAGTTTTTCTACAATATGTTCCCTTTCAGATTAACTTTGATCAATGCAGTTGGGCTTTTTAAAAAAATCTTCAACCCATTGATGCAGCTATAAGTCGACTACTTTTTCAGATTTGTCGAGTCAGGCCTCTTTTGAAGCTTTTATTGCAGTGCTTAGTGCAAGCAAGTTTTCTTAATGTGACCTTTAGTTGACACACTGTTAATTAGATGCTATATTTACACAAGAAAACTTTTAATACAAGCTTTTAAAATATCATTACATTGAGGCTGAGGCTGAAGAAGACTTCAGCATGAGAAGTGGTTTCAAATACACTTTTCTTTCAGGCTTTTCTCATCTTTCATTTAACTTCTTGCTTTTTTCCCTCAGGTGGGAGCTACAAGAAGATTGGATACTATGACAGCACAAAAGGCAACCTGTCCTGGTACGGAAATGACAAATGGATTGGTAAGAGAAATCAGCCTTTTTTCTGCTCGTCGAGACAGCTCTGTCCATTCCACTCCCATCACCTTTCACAGCTGCACTCGGCCCGTCGAGATTGAGGCTTACCAGTATTGATATCTGTTAGCTCAACAAAGCCCTGTCGCGCTCTTTAATACATCGCTAACAATTAGCTGTCCTTCCTGCTAGAGGAGGCCATACAGGCCCAGGGGAGCGGAGAAGTGGAGCTGCGGTGCCGTTCACGCCTCACTCTGACCTTTGTGCAGCTCTGTGAATTTTCTCGATTGACAAACTGGTATTGATGAAAGAGATGTAAGGCACAGAGCGGATCAAATGAAAATGTGTGATGATGCTCACCGATAAATGGGAAAGTACAACGTGTAGGAAAGAGTGTGAAATTGAAAAAGTAATTTAATCTTCTTGTGGAATGGTAAACCAAGGTTTTGTTCAGACAGGCATTAAAATCCTAATTTTTTTTTTGTTTTTGGGAAAAAAACAAATCTTTCGACTCTACCCATTAAGCTGTTTGCAGTCTGGAACAAATATATATATATATATATATAATATCCAGTCTGCTGAAAGTTTTGTGAACCCTTTAGAATTTTCTATATTTCTGCATAAATATGACCCAAAACATAATTAGATTTTCACACAAATCCTGAAAGTAGACAAAGATAATCCAATCAGAAAAAGGAGACAAAAATATATACTTTGTCATTTATTTATTGAGAAAAATGATCACGGTGTAATATTCTGGAAAGTTGCCACAAGTATTGAAAATCTTTGCTTTCAGTATCTGGTGTGACCCCCTTTTGCAGCAATAGCTGCAAGTAACGTTTCTTGTAACTGCTGATCAGTTCTGCACAACGGCTTGTATTAGTTTTAGCTCAGTCCTCAGTACGGAACCACTTCAACTCTGTGATGTTGGTTGGTTTCCTCCTGTGAACTGCTTGCTTCAGGTCCTTCCACAACATTTCAATTGGATTAAGGTCCAGAATTTGACTCAGTCATTCCAAAACATTAACTTTGTTATTTTTTAACCATTCTTTGGTAGAACGACTTGTGTGCTTGGGGTCGTTGTCTTGCTGCATGACCCACTTTCTCTTGAGCCTCAGTTCTCGGACAGATATCCTGACATTTTCCTTCAGTATTTGCTGGTATAATTCAGAATGCATTGTTCCATCATTGATGGCAAGCCGTCCTGGACCAGATGCAGCCAACAGGCCCAAACCATGATACCAGCACCACCATATTTCACAGATGGGATAAGGTTCTTATACTGGAATGCAGTGTTTTCCTTTCTCCAAACACAACACTTCTCATTTAAACCAAAATGTTCTATTTTGGTCTCATCCATCCACAAAACATTTCTCCAGTATTCCTCTGGCTTGTCCACATGATCTTTAGCAAACTGCAGATGAGCAGCAATGTTCTTTTTGGAGAGCAGCGGATTTCTTCTTGCAACTCTGCCTTGGACACCATGGTTGTTCAGTGTTCACCTGATGATGGACTCATAAACATTAACATTAGCCAATGTGAGAAAGGCCTTTAGTTGCTTAGAAGTTGGCCTGCAGTCCTTTAACCTAGTGGACTTTTACATGTCTTGCTTTTAAAGTGTTCTTTGTTTGTGGAGCATTCCTTGGGAGGGTAACAGTGGTCTTGAATTTCCTCCATTTGTACACAATCTGTCAGACTGTGGATTGGTGGAGTCCAAACTCTTTAGAGATGGCTATATATATATTTATATTTATATTTGCACACACACACACATACATATCCTATAAATCTAGACATGCTATACGGGTCACATATACATATTTTTGCAAACAACATGTTTGTGATTATTTCTTTATGATTATGATACCATTTTTTTATGTTAAAGACGTCTCTTATGCTTACCAAGACATTTGCCAAGACTTACCAAGACTTATCAAAACAACATTTATTTGACATAGAATTTTTGATAGAATTTAATTTTCATTGAACTTAATGCATCTTTGCTGAATAAAAGTAATACATCTTACATTTTTGTTAATGTTAACGGAAATAAAATATTAAAAAACTTAAGTAATTTTATTTCAGCTAGTTGCCAAAGCAACATTTTTCATTTAATTATACACTGATAACTCAAGCCGGATTAAAACACAACAAAATTACTAAAACTTTAAAATTTAAATGAAACAAAAATAAGAACTAATTCCAAATATTAAAAATAAACTGTCATAGTATTTACCAGTCTAGTGAAATTGACTAGTATTTTTTCCCTTTCTGCTGCTTTTAATGTCACAGCTCAGAATAATATCTGATGAACTGTCTTTAACTGAAAAATTAGTGTTTACTATTGTCATTTGCATTATTGACACACTATTTTCCTAATTAATGCTGTACAGTTGACACAATCTGTATTGTTAAAAGCACTGTATAAATAAAGGTGACTTGACTTGACTTGACTTAACATCTGTGAAAACAACAACAACAATTGAAGTAAAACGGGATTTTAAGTCTGAATGATCAGATTAGATTAAATGCTTTTTTTCCCCTCATTTGGGATGCTGTGTGACTGCAACGTCACACAAAGTGCAGTTTCTGTGAAAGAATCACTTATTACTAGGGCTGGGTAAAAATATCGATATCTCTATTTTTACTACGAACGATATGAGTTCTAAATCCCAAAATCGATTATCCTAGCCTGTTTTCAGTTAATGGACGGAACATTTAAGGGCACTTCCCATCCAATAAATCGCAATAAGCATTGTGCTTTGGTACTTTTAATATGAAACAAAGTCTCAGATTTCAAATTCTGTCCATTGTATTGCAATATTCAAACAATAAATGCCGTTTTGGCGCTGTTGAATGTGGAGTGACAGATCGCTGTAGCGCCTCGATCAACAGACGCAGCAGCGTGAGGCGCACGTGAACTGATCATCTCCTCCACTTTAATATCAGTTTCAGCACAAAATAAACATGAATAAAGTCTGAAGGTAAGTTAAAAGAAAGAGTACAGCTTTACAATCCGTATCCTGTCTTATGTAATCGCTCAATAAGTGTTTCAGTCGCGCAATGACATCAAAATAACAGCTTGTAAACAATGTCATGTAACGTCACATTTACCTCAGAAAAACATATTCGGTGAGCATAAACTCATTAATCGGATAGAAAAATAAACTGTAGTTAGGGGCATTTTGGTAAATATATGCACCATATAACATATTCTTTATAAATTTGACTGTTCTTTAATGTTTAATTTATTTTTGAATAAATCCATCAAGTTTTTATAACAGCCACCATTATGTTTATATTTAAAGAAACGAATTGAAGTAGAAATATTAATATAACTAACTTTATTATTGTAAAACTTGAGTTGTATTTTAACAATTGAGGTCATTTGTTAACCTTCAGTATTATCGTATGTAGTACCAACTGACTTCTCGTGCATATTTACGCATTAGTTGAGAGATTTTTTTGCCTTGAGTAAATTTGGCATGTACTGTACTTGATATATATATCCAAAATAATCAATATCGAATCGAATCGGAAATCGAATCGTATTGCAAGCTTGTGAATGAGAATCGAATCGTGAAATTTGTGTCAAAACCCAGCCCTATTATTTACACTCACATCGATTGCATTTAGAGTGTACGCAAACGGGTGAGTGGTTTCACACTCAGCATATGCATGAATGTGTAAATAGTACAGAAATTCATCTGACGCTTATATTGTGTCATGTGCCTCAAGAATTCATTTCCAGTTTTCCATCCTCTTTGGCCAGTCAGTCCTAAAAATGCAGTGTGAAGAAAACAAAAGAAACACTTTACTTTTAAAAGTGTCCTGTCAGGTGTAATGTCACCCTTAGAATAGCTTTGATAAAACATTCACAGTTGTCGCTCAACTTGCTCCTTTTTCGGCATGGATGTTGGGATACTATTCTAGTGAATCATTAACAAAAGCACCAATCGGTGCCTTCCTTATTATCCCACAAATTGGTTTTCTGCCAAGAGATGGGAATTGAATTGCCATCACCAAAATCCTGTATTTTCTCACCCAAAAGATACAGAGGCGATTATTTTCTGGATTTGCCCGGTCCTCTTCTGTGAGTCATTCTTGATTTAGGCTCTAATCAGACCTTCATGCTGTGATCCCATTGAGTGGATTCCACCAGCGTGACGGTGACAAAGCAGCGCTGCCCTACATTAGACGAGTAATGACCTCACTATTCACTAGAGCTTGTTTTTCAAATGGCTACAAGGTGAAGATCAATGCTGCAGGCAGAAGTTTTGGGAAAAAGTGAAAGATTATTATAGATGTCAATGTCAGTTTAGTGACTGAACAGTGCAATTTACTGTATTTGACAGGGTGATTACAGTGTTTCAAAAGTGTGTGAAATGCATTCAGATTTGCATGTTTCTGAAGGTTTTGAATATTATAAAAAGCACACAAGGTAGTGGTCATATGAAGTCATAGAGTGTGTTTAGATACTTCTGCTTTAGATAGATAGTTCTCTCTTTTTCTGTGACAATGTCTATTTTCTTTGAAGCCATCTATATATAATGGATGCATCAAAAGTAACAGTAAACTGTGAAAGTGACGTGATATGTAGCCAAGAATGGTGTCCCATACTCAGAATTTGTGCTCTGAATTTCACCCATCCACGTGTACACACACAGCAGTGAACACACACAAACCATGAACACACACCCAGAGCAGTGGGCAGCCATTCTTGCTGTGTGATGATAATCACAAGAAATGTTTCTTGAGCAGCAAATCACCATATTAGAATGATTTCTGAAGGATCGTGTGACAACGAATACGAAATAACTTTTTAAAATATATTCAAATAGAAAACAGTTATTTTAAATTAACGGTATTTTACTGTATTTTTGATGTTATAAATGCAGCCTAGGTGAGCATATAAATGAGCAATATCACTCAAGTACGAGAGCGATACCGGCTCTATATCAGCATGGCTGTGATTAGGCGGCCTGGTGCAGGAGGCAATCACAGCCACTGATATAGAGCCAGTATCGCTCTCGTACACGAGTGATATTGCTGATTTATACAACAGTTCGACGAACGTGTGTAATTAAACAATAAACACTGAGTGCCTAATAAACCTCTTTTGTGCACTACTTTCCGATCCGCCACGATTTCAAAGCTCAAGTTGACAGTTGAACTACGTCACTTTTAGAATTTGTATCAAGGGATGTGCTGCTTCAGTTAGGTTATTAGTGAGAAATAATGAGGTTATAAGAGAGAAACAGTGCGGCAAGATGTGTATCCAAATGAGAGCGAGAGAGACCGCGAAGCTAGACGTTTCTTCTTATATTAACTATAACGTACTCTACGATTAGCTCAGTGAATAATAAAAAAAAACATAGACCCGGCTAGAACAAGCGGAGTGATACAAAATTGTGAAAGGGCATTCCTGTAGCGATACCAGTACAATATCTCGCAGTTCTCAACCAATCAGATTTGAGAACCAGAACGAACTGTTGTATAAATATATATACACCTTAATGTAGATTTATCACAATTTGTAACATCAATTTTGTTATTTTTGTCCATGATACCTAATGTTAACAAATTGATTCTCCTTGTAAAGTGTAGCAGATTTTACCAGACACATTTAACATTTTCTTATTGTGGAAATTACCAAACATATTGATCTCACACAAGGTTGATAATCACACTAAAGCATATACAAAATTTTGTCAATTTAAAACAAACGCTTCCTTCATTTAATAACACCTGTACACTGACTAAAAATATCAAATAGTGATTCCACTCCTTCACTTTCTCTGCAGTAACTTCCTGTCACCAAAAGGGACTGTAAAAGGACATTTTCTTCCCTCATTTGCAAACGTACATCCTTTTTAGCCAATCACGGCTGTTTTCAGAAAAACAGAATTTTGAGTTATGACCTATTTAGTCACGTTTTCCTCTTTCCTCCAAAAAAGCGGAGCATCGAGCTGGTGACATTGCTTGCTGTTTTTGCCCTTGATAATAACAGAAGCGGCAGATGTTCTTTCCAAATAGCGCAGAACCTCCTCCGGAATCCATTGGGTGAGATTCTCAAGCATTTGAATGGTTTCTAATTTTTATTAAAATAAAAATGTGGCCTTTATAACATATAACACGGGTCAGAGCTCAGGACTTGATTTCTTATGTCTTTTTGAACCATATGGCAATGCCCTTGCTTTTCAGCAATCTCTTGGTAGCTCCTGACAACCACTTTAGTATGACTTTCTCTTCCAAATTGCTGTGGAAACTGTTGTTAAGCCAGGTCTCCATAGCAACACCCTGTCCTGATTCTTAGATCAAGGACGACGGAAGGTTTACTGTGCGAATGCATCAACTGACAAGACAGAGCTTTCTAGCACTCACACACACACACACACACACACACACACACACATTTATCTCTCACAGCATTGCTGCCACATTGCAGTAGCAAATGTCAGGTGTCACTCTTGTCCCGTCAGTGTTCTGACATTCGGAAAAGCATCAACAAACATTGTGTCACTTTTGACGAACCCGAGGGCCAGCTGTCTTTCATGGACACATGTCCCTCACGGTCAGCTTTCAGTCCCTGGTAATGACACGGTTGCTTCTGACAGAGAAATATTCTTTTAGTTTTTAACTATCATTCAGTGTTAGATTTCTGCCAGTCGCTGTCATTTGTTTGTCTTTTTCAAATAGCTTTATACGCACAAGACAGCCATCATCACTGTAATTATTGTTCCCACAGGAATCCTGTTTTTGGTTATAATTATAGTGACAGATTGAATGGCGAGAAGCGTAAATTCATAATTTTTGTCACAGTTCCAGGAAGAGTGATAACATTAGTGTGAGGAGAGATAACATAACACTTTTACTATGAGTTTACAATGGTGCTGTGAACTCTTTAGTTCCTTCAGATTGACACAGTGAGCTAATTTAATACATAGATGATCTGTGAAATTTAAGTTAATTACATTAATTTACCTTGGATCAAATGTAGGCGCACTTCATTTAGGAATGAGGGCTGTTAGTTTAATTCACACCATGAAGATTTATTTGAACTTTTGAAAAAAAAAAAAATGTCAGTGTTGTACTACATGGGCTACATAGACTTACAGTATGTTACACTACTATTAAAAATTTTGGGGTCAGTATGATTTTTATTAATACTTTTATTTAACAGGGACTCATTCAAATTATCAAAAGTGCCAGGAAATATACTTATAATGTACAAAATATTTATATTTCATGTAAACGCTGTTCTTTTGAACTTTCTATTCATCGAAAAATCTTGTATCACCGTTTCCACAAAAATATTATGCAACACAACATTGATAGTAATAAAAAAAGCAAATCAGCATATTATAGTGATTTCTGAAGGATCATGTGACACTGAAGACTGGAGTAATGAGGCCCGAAAATCCAGAAACCATAATCCACTCTTTGAATCACAGGAATAAATTACATTTTATATTGAAGTAGAAACGTTTTTCTTTAAATTGTCATAGAATCACAATCTTCTGGTTCTAACTGTAATTTTTGATCAAATAAAAGCAGCTTTTTGTGACGAAACAAGAGACTTCTAATAAAAAAAACATTAAAGAACAGAACCCAAACTTTTGAAAAGTAGTGTACATTGAAATATAAAATTAAATAACAAACATTGAAATAGTGTACATTGAAAAAAATAAATTTGTAATTTGTCCAATACAAGTTTAAATAAAACATAACTACCGACTAATCAATTATTTTGACTAATTATAATAGGCTTATTTCTCTTAACTAATTTATGACTTGAATTATGCCGTACAACAGCAAAAATGTCTGTCACACTCTTTTCAGATCATTAAAACTCCTGAAAATGTTGATTTTATGTTGATGTTTCACTGCAAGAAAAACTCTTGTCAGTAGATTTATGCATTGACATTAATCTTCCTGCTCTCTTCCACTTTGATCTCCTGTCATGTAAACCAGATGCCTTCATTTTACAAGCCAATGTGTTCATACCAGATGCCATCATTAAAAATCCCCCCAGATATATAAAACCGTTCTCATTTTGCAACATGTTGTTGTTGGAAAAGTTTTGAACAAAAAAATGAAACTGATCTCACACCAGTTCAGAAATATAACAGCCTTTAGTCACAGATTTTTACACATTCCTTGTCCTTTGGATGTTTGTTTATTAAATATTGTAGTGTATTTGTTTATTCTTTGAGCTAGAAATAAAAGTGTAGTAATCGCAGCTCCATTTAACGCATCCTAAAATCTGTTTCATTCTGCAGATTTTCCTCCAAAACAAGCGCCGAAAGTGTGAAAGAAGTCAGATTCCGTCTGGTCCTGCTAATGTGTGAACGTCGTGAGCTTCCTTTTCCCCTGAAATTTTCCAGACACTTGACGTGTCAAACCGGCCCAGTGGCCTTATTTCACAGAAAATTGTCTGTCAAAAAAATCCATTAATATTCCCTCCAAGTCTTGTGTTTCTGAAGTCTGACAGCGCAGACGTAGCTTAAGACTCTCTGAACCAAGCTGGAATACTTCGCCTTTGCTCTTCCAACTGTCAATGAAGTCAGTCTCTGATTTATTTCAGCATCTACATTGTGATCTGTATGCTCTTATCTGCCGTTCCATTCTGTCTGCGCTCCAGAGTTTCTTTCAGTTTCTCAGATTTTCCCTGACTGGTTTCTCTTTTGACAGGCCTTGGGCCTCCGGCAGACCAGACCAAGGTGATCGAGGAGTTTCGTTACCTTTCCCAGAAGCTCTTTGTATCCGTGTCTGTCTTTGCCGGGGTGGGGATCCTTCTGGGAATAGTCTGCCTCTCCTTCAACATATACAACAGTAGCATCAGGTTAGTGTGTTCATAAGAAATCCACATGCAAGTGATCTGAAGTGCTGTAAAATTTGACCAGCACGGATCAGCTCCAGGCATGGAGCCTCTTTGGAAGGCCAAACAAAGTAGTTTCGCTTTCACAATTAAACACACAGTGTCTTCCGACTGTGGCGGCAAAAATACTAAAGTGTAAATAAAAGTTATGCCTTCTTTCTTTGCGTGAACATTTGGGCGGCGTTATGCAAATACAAAGACATGTGGGGGCGTGTTAGAACGAGCCATTTTAGGTAGGTGTGGTTGACTCTTAACTTTTAAACGAATATTTCTTTGGATTTGAGACTTTAGTCTTTGCAACTTTACAGATCTTCTTTATGCACCAAGAGCTTGTAACACTCCAAAGAGAAAGGAAAAATTGAAATCGCATCATATGACCCCCTTTAAGTTTATGGTTAAAATTTGACAAGTTTGCCAGTGGAGTTGGAACATTTAAAAATAATTTATTCAAGAAATATTGCCTGAAAACAAATCATTAAGTTATTATCTTACACAATTTTTCTCCCAAGTAATTTTCTTATTTTAAGAGTGATTATATCTTTTTACTGAAAAAGAAAAGCAAAGATAATTAAGAAATTGTTTGCAAAGCTGCATCACATTGTGGCTGGTTGACTATAATTATAATGTGGCACACAAACCGTTATGACTGAAATGAAATGATCGTGGATGAAGGTTTTGATAAAACCCTATTTGAACTGGGAAGGAAACTGAACCAGAGAAGGAAGTTTTGACACTCTTATTTTACAAGATAAAGGAAAATTAGATTTTTCATGATTGTATGCTACCATGACTGTTACAAAATAATATTTCAGCCCAGCATAAAATGTTTTGGATTTCTCATTTTGATAGAGTGTAATATATCTGTAGACTGATCTGTTCTAATCTGTTGTAACCCTTCTGACAGATACATTCAGAACTCTCAGCCCTATCTGAACAACATGACGGCGGTGGGTTGTGTGCTGGCATTAGCAGCTGTCTTTCCTCTGGGCATCGATGGCCTCCATGTCCATAGATCACAGTTCCCTGTGGTCTGCCAGGTAGTGTCATAAACGTTATGCTCACTTTTTTTTATTGTCGTTTCCTCTCATTCAGCCTTGACCTTTGAGCAAGACGAAGATTTGTTGTAAAAAACGAATAGCTGCTTTGGAGCTGAGCTCCCAAATTAACTCTCTGTCTCTCTCTCGTATAGTTTCGCCTGTGTCTGCTATGACTTGGCTTCAGTTTGTAGCTTGGCAGCATTTCCCAAGATCTGTGGGTTCCCAACCGTCTCCCACCAAAATGAGAAAACAGAGAAGAGAAGAAAGTCATCTTGGAGTGGGGCTAGCAGATATTGAGTGGCTCTTGCATTTAGAGGAGGGTTGTACCAGTATGGGGGTTTCTCATGGTGAGTTGGCCGAGCTGTGGGTAGGGGTTACGTGTGTGCTTACCATCTTCACTCAGCTTCATATATTTTTAAACTTTAAATTATAATTATAATATATATATATATTGAATATTTAATATTTTAATAAATTTAATATTTTACTTAATGCGTCAATTGATTAATCCAATCAATCACATCCAAATAAAAGTTTGTTTACCAAAATTAGGTGTACTGTTTATATTTATTATTTATATATAAATACACACACATACAATATATATTTTGAAAATATGTACATGTATTTACATGTGTAATTTATATTATAAATATATTTAATATATTAACATAACATTTTTCTTAAATATATACATGCATGTGTGTGTATTTATATATACATAGAAATATACACAGTACACATTTTTGTAAACAAAAACATTTAGTTTGGATGCTGTTGTTTCAGTAATTATTGACAACATTCATATTATAGATATGATATAGGATATGTTAATAATATTATATGGAATAATTTATATAAGTAAAAAAATAATAATAATTAATTCATATTAATAATTCTTTTATAAATTTTATACAAGTTATTTAAATGGTGTAATTAATTGTAAATACCTTACATATATAAATATATATATATTATATCCACACACAATAAAATATAATAATTCATTATGTTAAAATTTATTTCAAAAGACGGTGGCAGTGTAAATATATTTTACTTGTGCTTCACAAAAGAAAGAAAACTACAAGTTTTGAATGACGTGAGGGTGAGTAAATTATGACAGAATTGTAATTTTTGGGTGAATTGAGTAATGAATTTAAAATAAATGACATTTGGTTTAATTAGAGTGATGACAGGGCTATAGACTTTGCACGAGACTTTGCATTTTTCAGTATCCCCTTAATTATTTTCAGATAATTTTGCAGAATCTGCAAATGTAACGAGCAGCGTGCTTGCGTTATGCAGTGCCACCGAATTCATTGTTATCTACTGCATATAAAAGAATCCCGCACCGCTGACTCTACAGCGTTAGATGAAGCTTCCCAGCATGAAATAGAACCTCCCCCTCTTCTCGCATATTCTTGCTGAGAGAAGTTCTGTCCGTTTTTTCCTTACACAACACAAACACACTATTAGCATCTTGACACGTGTGTTCGCTCTGATCCCGTGTCCTAAAGCAATACGACACGGCATTAGGGAAACCCTAAAACCTCATCAAACCACAACCAGATTACCCCAACTATGGAATATGAATGAATATGGATGAGCATTAAACTTCTTTTACGGAAATCCGACCTTCAGGGGGCTTTATTATTCAAGCGCTCTGCACGACGAATCGAGATGACTTTCAACTCTCCCGATGCCCGTAATGGGGCAATTTGCCTAAGTGGTTCAACAGCACTTGAAGAAAGTTCGGCGCTCAGGCTGAATGTGGAAGAAACGGGGGGCTCTCGGGTCATTTGACGTCTTCACGGTGATTAAGGGAGAGAGAGAGAGAGGAGAAAGTGTGCAGTGAAACTTGTTTTCCCAGTCTGTCGGCCCGGAGGGAGCCTGCAGCCACAGATTAATGGATGGAATGGGAACTGAAAATAACTCCGCATTTGTAACATGACTTTTGTCATGTTTGCTGATGATTGGCATTCCGCTTTCCTGTTACCCACCATGCAGCGGCGTAAACACAATTGTAATGGTGTCAAAGCAATTCCGTCGTTTACCTTGACAGGAAAATAAACGTGTTATTCAGAACAGCACCTCAAATGCAGTGATTCTTAAAAAGAGTTCTGTCATTATTTACTCATCCTCGTTTCGTTCCAAACCCATATACTTCAAGGTTTTTTTTTTCTTTCTGTAGAACGTAAAAATAGAACTTTTTAAAGAAACATCTCTCGACATGCAATGACGTTCAAGCTCCAAAACCCCCCAAAACAAATCACCATTAAAGTAGTTCATATGGCTTATATGCTGTATTTTAAGTCTTCTGAAATCATACAATAGTCATTGTTCACCGATAATTTGCATTGCTGCATGTTTTTGCAAGAATCTGTTTCTCACACAAAGCCATCGTATTGCTTTTATGGTGTTTTCGTTGTTTTTTTTTGTTTGTTTTTTTTTTACCTTTTCTTCAGCTTTTGTTTTTTAACCATGCTGCTTAATCTTTTCCACTAATGCCTACAAACGGAATCATGTTGACCCAAATTGCAGATGTGGGTTTGCAGTCTGAACCGAATGTGACGAGATAAAAAGACTATAAAATAATGACAAGAAAACACGTCTTTCTCACAAGCTGCATGCAAAAAATAAATACAACAAAAAAAGTGTAATTCGATAAACAAACAAAGGACTCTTAAGAGTCGATTCATTAGCAAATGACTTTTTTAACCCGTTCTTTTAAGGAATTGTTTAGAAAGACTTAGAAATCCAAAATATAATGATCCATTTTTTCAAATGTTTTTGAAAGAAGTCTCTTATGCTCACCAAGGCTGCATATATTTGATCTAAATACTTTATAAATAGAAATATATTACACTTAAATGAACTGTGTTCTATTTTAATATACTTTTAAATGTAATGTATTTCTGTGATGGCGAAGCTGAATTTTCAGCATCATTACTTTACTACGACTCCGTCCGCACATATCCTTCAGAAATCATTCTAATGTGCTGATTTGCTGCTCAGGAATTTCATTAATCATCAATGTTGAAAAAAGGAAACTTTTTTGATGTTCACATGAACATGTGTGAAAATAAGACGTTAAGATTCCTCAAAACTTTCTCCTTTTGTCTTCCACCGAAAAAAACGACGGCATACAGAGTCTACAATAATGTTTACAACTGCTGTGACCATTCATAAATGTAACTTTTATTCCCCCTTTACAGTATAGCAGTCTATTGTTAGTGTCTTGATGCTTTGCGACTGTGTGTCATTGACTAACGATTATGGTCTTGTTATTTCGCCGCAGCACTTGGAGCCGTGGAAGCTATATGCGACCGTTGCAGTTCTTCTGGCTATTGATGTTCTCTCTCTGCTTATCTGGCAGATCGTGGACCCTCTGCACATAACTGTGGAGGTGTGGTGACACTTTACTTTTTTTCTTGTTGTTACTGTGATTTTTATTTTTTTTGGGATGTGTTTCCTCTGAGATGCCTGGGAAATTTCTGCCGAGCAAGCTCATGGAAGTAGGTGCTAATGGTGAAGGATTGTAGTGCAGTGCTCTGCTACATTGACCTCAATCTCTGTCCTTTAAAGTGCTCTCTCTTGCTCACTCTCTTGTTTTCTCGCTCTAAGCAGAAGTTCACTAAAGAGGCTCCTAAAGAAGATCTGGATGTGTTGATTCAGCCTCTTCTCGAGCACTGCAGTTCAGAGAAGATGAACACGTGGCTTGGTAAGCATCCGGCACTCACTCACCATGTCCAGAGTCTTTTTAGTGCAGTATTTGTAATGAAAAAAACCCTAATCCTGAATATTAAACTTTGTTGTGAAATTCAAGAATATGAATACATCATAATGGTAAAAAATATACATGGTTTTTTTTCCCCCTGTGCGCTGTGTTTGACACCCGGGTCTGATTTAATTTAATTTATTTATATATATCTAGGAGTTTAATCATCTATACGGTTGCTTCGCGCTCTGCACTTCACTGATACAAGCTGTCTCTGAAATTTAAATTAATCATTTGTTATATGCTCAAGAGTTTTTTTTTTCCTTCATTTTTATTCCTCTCCACACCGTTTTCACACGCATCATTCGCGACTATCTCTTTCTCGCACTTTTCCTCTTGCTCTGACTTCCTATCAGAGCACCACAGTGTAAAATTACATTTTGTGGGTCAGTGCCCAGGTCTGGATCTCATAGCCTGACTCTCTCACTCTGTACAGGAAGATAATATTACAGAGAAAAAAAAACCTTCCTTGAACTCGAAACGAGATTAAACTCTTAATGTGACTTATTAGTCCCTCTCTTCTCTCTCATTTCCTGTATCATTCTTCCTCTTTATATATATATATATATATATAATACAGTGGGTACGGAAGTATTCAGACCCCCTTAAATTTTCACTCTTTGTTAATTGCAGCCATTTGCTAAAATCATTTAAGTTTATTTTTTTTTTCCCTAATTAATGTACACACAGCACCCCATATTGAAAAACACAGAATTGTTGACATTTTTGTATATTTATTAAAAAAGAAAAACTGAAATTCACATGGTCCTAAGTATTCAGACCCCTTTGCTCAGTATTTAGTAGAAGCACCCATTTGATCTAATAACAGCCATGAGTTTTTTTTTGGGAAAGATGCAACAAGTTTTTCACACGTGGATTTGGGGATCCTCTGCCATTCCTTCTTGCAGATCCTCTCCAGTTCTGTCATTTTGGATGGTAAACGTTGGTGGACAGCCTTTTTAGGTCTCTCCAGAGATGCTCAATTGTGTTTAAGTCAGGGCTCTGGCTGGGCCATCAAGAACAGTCACAGAGTTGTTGTGAAGCCACTCCTCGTTATTTTAGCTGTGTGCTTAGGGTTATTGTCTTTTTGGAAGGTAAACCTTCGGCCCAGTCTGTGGTCCTGAGCACTCTGGAGAAGGTTTCTGTCCAGGATATCCCTGTACTTGGCCAAATTCATCTTTCCCTCGATTGCAAGCAGTTGTCCTGTCCCTGCATCTGAAAAACACCCCCACAGCATGATGCTGCCACCCACCATGCTTCACTGTTGGGACTGTATTGAACAGGTGATGAGCAGTGCCTGGTTTTAACCACTTAGAATTAAGGCCAAAAAGTTATATATTGGCCTCATCAGACCAGAGAAACTTATTTCTCACCATCTTAGAGTCCTTCAGGTGTTTTTTAGCAAACTCCATCCAGGCTTTCATGTGTCTTGCACTGAGAACAGGCTTCCGTCGGGCCACTCTGCCATAAAACCCAGACTGGTGAAGGGCTGCAGTGATGGTTAACTTTCTACAACTTTCTCCCATCTCCATGACTGCATCTCTGGAGCTCAGCCACAGTGATCTTTGGGTTCTTCTTACCTCTCTCACCAAGGCTCTTCTCCCCCGATTGCTCAGTTTGGCCGGACGGCCAGCTCTAGGATGGGTTCTGGTCGTCCCAAACGTCTTCTTTTTAAGGATTATGGAGGCCACTGTGCTCGTGCTCTTAGGAACCTTAAGTGCAGCAGAATTGTTTTTTGTAACCTTGGCCAGATCTGTGGCTTGCCACAAAGTCTCTGAGCTCTTCAGGTAGTTCCTTTTACCTCATGATTCTCATTTTCTCTTACATGCACTGTGAGCTGTAAGGTCTTAAAAAGACAGGTGTGTGGCTTTCCTAATCAATCCAATCAGTATAATCAAACACAGCGGGACTCAAATGAAGGTGTAGAGCCATCTCAAGGATGATCAGAAGAAATTATCACCTGAGTTAAATATATGAGTGTCATTGCAAAGGGTCTGAATACTTAGGACCAGTTTTTTTTTTTCAGTTTTTCTTTTTTAATAAATCAAAATGTCAAAATGCAAAAATGTCAACAATTCTGTGTTTTTCTGTCAATATGGGGTGCTGTGTGTACATTAATGAGGAAAAAAAATTACTTAAATGATTTTAGCAAAATGGCTGCAATATAACAAAGAGTGAAAATTTAAGGGGGTCTGAATACTTTCCGTACCACTGTATATATTGTGTCTGTAATTTTTCATTCTTTCACCATGTTTTTAAATAATGAACTACGACAGGGCATAGATCATCTAGTTCACAAACATGCCCGGGTCATATGTCACTTTTTTTTTTAGGGCCAGAAAGATTTTTGGCAACACTTTTATGACAATTAAGCACATTTTCACCAGGTTTCATTACTGTAATATAGATATTTACTGTAATGCACAAAGCTTTTTATATTACTTGACTGGTGAAGTATTCATGGGTAGGTATTTGTTGTGCTGATTTGAATTTTTATTTTAAGAAGTCTGATAGACTCAACCCAATAGACTCATTCATTTATGACATCACTCAAAAGTATTATAAATGATAAAATACCCATGTTTGCTCTTTTATACACTACACTACAATTCACACTTGGTGCCTGTAAGATTTTTTTATGTGTTTGAAAGAAGTCTCTCACCAAGTCAGCATTTATTTGATCAAAATAACAGTAAAAACAGTAATACGTTAAATATTATTACAATTTAAACTAGGCTTGGTTTCTATTTTTTTTTTGAAATGTACTTGATTTCCTGTGTGGAAGCTGATTTTCGGCATCATTACTCCAGTCTTCAGTGACACATGATCCTTCAGAAATATGTCTCTATGCTGATTTGCTGCTCTTTACTTTCTTATTATTATCAAACTTGAAAACCTTGTGCACTTAATATTGTTTGTGGATCTGGATTCTTTGGAAGATTCTTTGACTTCAAATAACAGCATTTTATTTGAAATTGAAATATTTGACACATTTAAATGTCTTTGCTGTCATTTTTGATTAATTTAATGCATCTTTGCTGAATTAAAAGTATTCATTCTTTAAAAAAAAAAAAAATCTTGCCGTTTGAGCCAACATGAATGTCGTAAGATGGTGTTGAATGTGTATATGTGACCCTGGACCACAAAACCAGTCTTAAGTCGCTTGGGTATATTTTTAACAATAGCCAAAAATACATTGTATCGGTCAAAATGATCAATTTTCTTTTATGCCAAAAATCATTAGGCTATTAAGTAAAGATCATGTTCCATGAAGATATTTGTAAATTTCCTACCATAAATATATTAAAACTTAATTTTTGATTAGCTATATGCATTGATAAGAACTTCATTTGACAACTTTAAAGGCGATTTCTCAATATTTCGATTTTTTTTTTCACCCTCAGATTCCAGATATTCAAATAGGCGTATCTCGGACAAATATTGTCCTATCATAACAAACCATACATTCAATGGAAAGCTTATTTATTCCGCTTTCAGATGATGTATACATCTCAATTTTAAAAAAATTGACCCTTTTTTTTTGTGGTCCAGGGTCACATTTATGATTTTAACAAATCATCCACCTCACTGTTTCACTCCCAAAGAACTGATTCAAACAAATTATTTGTTTAAAATATTTTGGGTTATTCTGCCTACATTTATTTTTTTGTACATTATTGGACTCAAGACCATCACGTACATCACATACAAGTACCTCAAAAATAGAAAGCATACAGTTTCCATGTGAGACATTATCTTAAGCCAACCTCAGAGCTTTAAGAGCACTCACTATACTGTAAGTAATGCTGTCTCCCTTCAGGTGTGGTGTACGGCTACAAGGGACTTCTGCTGCTGCTGGGAATCTTTCTGGCCTACGAGACCAAGTCCATTTCCACAGAGAAGATAAATGACCATAGAGCGGTTGGCATGGCCATCTACAATGTAGCTGTAAGTCTGACTGCTGGCTATTTCTATATTTGCAGCACAAAACGTCCTCATAGTGTAGCCTAACCGTAGCTGACAGCTGGGAGAAACACATAAGACTGTTTCGTCAAATATATAATTATATGTATCATATGTATTTTAGGAATACTGTGCCCTTCCAGACAAAACTATTTAACTATTATATCTTCCCCAAGAGTTTAGCAGCCACAATATGTGACTCCTTAATAAATATATGACAAAAGGTTGAGTTCATTGTGAAGCTGCATATAAGCAGTGGCGGAAACCTGCAAAAGTAATATACGCTGTCACCCGGGGCTGTAGCAGTTTCAGGGGTGCTATTGTGTTGCTCGTCCGTCGTCTTGAAAATGAATTGTGACTCAGCAGGCGACTTTTTTCAAGCACCTCCCAGTGTTTTACTTGCTGCCCCATCTCACTTTAAACGCTGCCTGTCTGCACTGTATAATTATGATAAGTATTTGCCTCATGAGAAAATCTCTTTCTGTTAGAAAACAAAATGAAATCCCAAAGTTCCTCAAATCACAAAATGTAATTTTGTTTGTTTTTGACATAAATCATAATTTTAACACAATTATTCTTCTATTAACCAAAGTGGACCGTGAGACGTTCAGAAGACAATTTAAATACATGCTTTTCTTTAAACGTTCAATTCGCAACGAATCCAAAAATTTAGCATGGTTTTGCAAAAATATTAAGCAGCACAACTGGTTTCAACACTGATAATAATAATAAATTGTTTCTTGAGACATATTTGAATGATTTCTGAAGGATCTTGTGACTCTGAAGACTGGAGTAATGATTCTGAAGATTCCCTGGCATCACAGGAATAAATTACATTTTAAAATATGGTTAAATAGAAAACATACTTTAAATTGTAAAAATATTTCACAAAATTACAAATCTTACAAACCCACCTTTCTGGACAATAGCAATACTGCTAAAGTTTTGTTTTCTTACTCCGTCGGATTTAAACTTAACCTTTATGACTTTTATTAGTGATTTGTTATATTAATATATATTTTGTATAGTTAATTCAATAGACTTCTTTATTTTGTCCCTTTTTTACTTTTAAGTATAGCTGATGTTTATTTTCTTATTCTGTTTGTACAAGTTCCAAAGGATAAATATAAATTATACTATAATAATAGTTTCTATAATATTTTATAAAACTATTTATTTATTTACATACAATTTAAATCAATGTATTAAAATGATCTATAACCTACAATAAAGACTTACTGTGAAAACAAAATAATAGCCATTGATGTAATGCTAATTTTAAGTGTATGTATTTTTGTACCATTTTTTTAGCACAGTTTTTGAATGAGGTGTTGATTACTGGCGTTTTGTGCTTCACTCTGAACTGCTCAACTGCTTGCAAACAGTTTGATTCCGGTAATAACTCCAAGTGCTTCGAAGGATGATTTGCATAATTGCACCCATTTGCTCAAACTAAAACATCCTAATGAGGAAACAAGTAACACTGGTAATGCAAACACTTTACGTCAGTCCTACAGCTATTTTTTTCATAAGATCAGATCAAGTCCCAGAATGGCACCATGTTTCAGCCTTGTGTCAGGAATAACATGCCTGCTTTGATGCTACTTGAGGGTTGTTGGGTTGATCAAAAGCAAAGGATTTACTGTCTGTTTTTACAGTGATGCAAGATTCAGAAACGAGCCGGTAAAAATGTCACCAGGGAAAGTACAAATCTGATCTACGTACAGCAGATATTTTTTTTTGAGATCTCAAACATAGCGAGCAGTTTACTTTCCATCAGGCGATGTTTTGTGACAGAATAGCTTGTATCGCTCCAGTGCTGTCGAGGTCAGAGAGGAAATAGACTTGTGGTGCTCTGGACGTTGCTTTGACTCTGGACAGTCATGGCGGTCGGTTCATTGCTTGCAGTTATCGGTCTGTAGAGTCATTCTAGGTTGTTGAAGGTAAATACCAGTTATTTTTCCACACTGTTCGCCAGATATGATGACATCTCCACTCATATTATAAGATCTTCATCTCTCTGCTGCCTGCTGCAAGTGTTTCAACAAAATGACCTCTCTTTTTCATCAACAGTTCTCGGTCTCTCACTTTTTGTTTTTGTCTCATGCTCCTTTCCTTTTCTTTTTACTATCTTTATCTCATCAGTTTCTCTCATTCATGGCACTGTTTCTGCTCTGCAATTTAAGTTTTTCTTACAGTTCATTTACGCCTTCTAGTGGTGATGATAGCTTGGTACACAAAGGCCTTGTTTAGATAGCAAAAAAAAAAAAATATAGATAATATTATTTTTTTTCTCTCCACCTATCCGACCCTTTTGTCTGAATGCAAACAAACACTTTTAACACTTGTAACTCTGTTTTACAACTATCAAACCACATTCGTAAGGTGTTTAAATTTACAAAAATGTATGTGTAATTTTTCTTTTCTTTCCTTTAAAATCCCTGCAAAATGATGACAGACAGTTTTATTACAGATATGATTAATGTTAATGTGCTTTTTTGTCATATTATATTATTATGATTATTTAAATACACTATTTAGGTTCATTTATTTTTATTTCAGTTTTTTTTTATTTCCAGTTATTAATTTTAGTGCACCAATTTAAAGTAAACTTATTTCAGTTAGTTGACAAGGCAACAATTTTTTAAAGTTTAAGTTCTAATATTTCTTTTATTTAATAAATGAATCAACCTACTGCAAAATGACAGATAGTGAGTCTAACAATCTGATTTACAGGGGTCCTAGATGCTTTTAAAAGATCATCATTTTGGTATTTGGTGTCAGAAATAGTTGACATGTTCAAAAAACACTTTTTTTTTTTTTTCAAATACTGTACATTATTGTATGTCCTCTATGCCCCCCCTCTCTCAAACACATCGTTGTCAACAAAGCCCCCTCCTTTGACAAACGCAGTCTGCCCTGATTGGCCAGCTGACCCAATGCATTTTGATTGGCCGAACACCACAAGCACTCATCGGAAATGTTACGCCCCTTACCATAATCGGAGCTTCAGCTTTCAAAGTAAATATCAAGACTATTAATAATGTTAATAATGTCGTTAGTTTTACGATCAGTTCAAGCTCGAAAGGGCAACAGATTCGAGTGACAGACACATTGATGATGCAGTACACAAGCCGCGGTTTAGACAGCTGACGTGCTATGATTTCTGACAGGCAGTTCCCTCTCCTGTGATGTGACCCTGTTCCCACACACACACACACACACACGCCGCGTTACTCTGCGCTGCGCAGAACTCTGCATTTGAACAGTCAATAGCCAATACTTAAACTAATAACAAAACATACTTACCGTCGCTGATTCAGAAGCGCCAGATTGACATAGCAAAGTCAGAATTGGGCGAACTTTGTGCCCAGCCAGCCTTGTACTCTTCTAGGTTCACAAAACTGTCGTCCATAAATTGTGTTGCACAAATTCGAACATCTGGGCTGTGTTTTTCTGTTGTAAATAAATCTTAACCAAGGATTCCTAATTGCATCTACTTCCCAAAGGCCAAATAAAGTGCTTTTGCTTACGCACTGAAACACACAGCGTCTCCCTGACATGCCGGCATCAACATTAACTGCGGTTACTGAAACCATGCCTTTTTTCTTTGCGTGAACATTTGGTCGGCATAATGCTAATATTTCCACATAGTGACGTAGATATGTGGGGTGTGTTAGAACGAGCCATTTTAGGTAAGCGTGGCTGACTCTTAACTTTTATAAAGAATATTTTTTTGGATTTGAGACTTTAGTCTTTGCACTTTACAGATCTTCTTATGCACCAAGAGCTTGTAACACTCGCCAAAGAGAAAGGAACCATTGAAATCGCATCATATGACCCCCTTAAATTATATATCCGTATTAACGTTCTCTCTCTTTTTTTTAATTCTGTTTCCAGGTGCTGTGCATGATTACTGCTCCGGTGACCATGATCCTCTCCTCTCAGCAGGATGCTTCATTTGCATTCGCCTCTCTGGCCATAATCTTCTCTGTCTACATCACCCTCGTGGTGCTCTTTGTGCCCAAGGTACAAGCACTTCCCTGCTTCATATCACTTCCACATTCATGCTGGTTCGTCTTTATGCAGACACAGATTTCTCATTTTGTCTGATTTCGGTTCTTTCCCTTGGCACGGTTTCGTTTTTTTGCATAAGTGTGTTAGGTTTACATTTTCGATCTCAACAAGAAAGTGTTTCCTCAGAACAGTAAAGTGATCTTTATGTTAGAGAACACTTTCTGTTTTAAACTTTTGATAGTTTTTGTTTTTACTCAGCACTGGCAGATGCTTGATTCTGATTGGTCAATCACAGTATTATGTGGTCAAATTTTCTTTATATACATTTTATTTATATTTTATAATGCCTGTTGAACTATAAATATCATGTGAAACACATTTCTGCTAGTTTCTCTTGTATCACTCTGGCAGTGTGTTATATATTATATTTTGTATTCAATTATGAATAATAAATATTGAATTAGCAGTTTTTTTATTTACAGTTTTCACTTTTAATTTTAGTTTATTTTGTGGTAATTCTATATGTTCAGTTTTTCTTTTTAAATTTAGTTTATTTTTTAATAATTTAGTTATGTGCTTTTGTCATTTTTAATCTTTTTTTCATTTTTAGTATTACTATTTAGGTTTAATTTAGTTTGATGTCATTTTTATTTATTTCCAGTTAATTATTTTAGTGCTGAAACTTAAACTAATATCAGTTAGTAGTCAAGCAACATTATTAAATTTTGTATGTTTTTTTTCTTGTCATATTTATTTAAAATTTTATTTCAGCTTTATTTTTCAATTAGTAAAAAAAGTTTTGTTAATGATAATAACCCTGCTTTGCGGTCTCTTCTCACATAAGTTAAAAAATAATTTTAATCAGTATTTCATGTCCATTTATTTATTTGTTTATTAGGTAAGTAGCCGTGTAATAAGCCTGATAATGTACAAAAGCAGAGGTTTATCGCAGAATAAACCCTTCAGGCTGATTTATTTTGCGACTGCCTGGCTGTAAATGATCCCTTACTTATTACCCGTCCTCTCCTGCACAACATCACCCATATGAACTATTGATTTCAGTGACATTTCATAAATTCAGTGAGCGTTCCCTGCGGCGTCTCATAGATGTTAACAATCGTTTCTGCAGATACGGCGTTTGATCACTCGTGGCGAGTGGCAGTCGGAACAGCAGGACACGCTGAAAACCGGCTCGTCCAACAACAACGATGAGGAGAAGTCAAGACAGCTGGAGCGCGAGAACAGGGAACTCCAGAAGATCATTCAAGAGGCACGTGCTCCTTCTCTCTCCCTCCATCCATCACTTCCTCTTCTCCTCATGTGCTTGTGTCTTAATTAACTGCATAATAGATTAACAAATTAACGCACGGAATGGGATCCCAGAAGGGTAGAATTAATTACTGAAATTATATCGTACTCGTCCTTGTCTTTGACCTTCTGAGTTGTTCATTCATTAAGGCCAGAATATGCTTTATTATAAGAGAAAATGTAAGGGGCCAAGCAGTCAAAGCAAGGAAGACACAGAAAATTTCCCACGGAAAAAAAGTATTTTGTTTAATAACTCTTTACAAAAAAAATCACCCAAAAAGTATTCCAAATTAAAAAAACACACTTAGGCCTAAAAAAAGGTCAACAAATCAGAACTAAACTAAAAAAAAAACTTACAGCTCATTAATCCTTTAGAAGAGCATAAAGTATTTGAATGACAAATAAACCGAGTCTAATACTTTATGTATAATGTAATATTCAGATAAGTTGTGAGCCTTACGTGAACTGCAACATACAAAACACACAACGATATATGTGACCCTGGACCACAAAACCAGTCTTAAGTCGCTGGGGTATATTTGTAGCAATAGCCAAAAATACATTGTATGGGTCAAAAATATTGATTTTTCTTTTATGCCAAAAATCATTAGGGCATTAAGTAAAGATCATGTTCCATAAAGATATTTTGTAAATTTCCTACTGTAAATATATCAAAACTTAATTTTTGATTAGCAATATGCATTGCAAAGACTTCATTTGGACAACTTTAAAGGCGATTTTCTCAATATTTTGATTGATTTGCACCCTCAGATTACAGATTTTCAAATAGTTGTATCTCTGCCAAATATTGTCCAATCCTAACAAACCATACATCAATTGAAAGCTTAAAAAATGGACCCTTATGACTGGTTTTGTGGTCCAGGTTCACATATCCGAAAAAGATAAATGTTGGTGTATGTGGGTGTGTGAAAAAGCACATTACCACTCAGCGATGTGTGGCCGTATCTTGGGCCATCACAGGAAATATACATGTTAAAGGAAATGTTGAAAGAATAGTTCACCCAAAAATGGAGAAGTTTAGCAGAATTTCAAATATTAATACTACTGTTTTTTTTTTTGTGTGTGTGCAGAAGGAAGAAAGAGTGACGGAGCTGCGGAATCAGCTTGCAGAACGTCAGGCCTTGCGTTCTCGCAGACGCCCATCCGTCCAGAATCAGAACCACAGCGTCTCGTCGTCTCGGGCTGAGCCCCCCAGCTACTCCCCCACAACAGACAAACAGTCCCTGCCTGCGTCCTTCTCCAATTCTTCCAACCTGTACCAGGACGAGGGCAAACTGAGCCGAAACAACTGCCACAACAGCCGTCTACCCCTGCTGTACAAATGAGTCCGGGATGGTGGAATCTCAAGAAGGCAATGTAAAGTTGTATATGTACTTTAATTTGAGGCCGATGAGTTTTTGATTCAGCTTTTGGATTCCTGACATTCACTTTTGATAACTCCCTATCTCAGTTATTAAAACACATTATTTTAAACTGTATTTATATGAATCTAGATTCTGCTACTACATTTCAATTCAAAGGTTAGGGTCAGTAAGATTTTTTTAACGTCAAGACTAGATTTAATTGATCGGAAAATACAGTAAAATTGTGAAATATTATTACAATTTAAAACCGTTTTCCATTGTAATATGATTGATTCCTGTGATGTTTTCAGCATCATTACTCCAGTCTTCAGTGTCACATGATCCTTCAGAAATCATTCTAATATGCTGATTTTTGGTGCTCAAGAAACATTTCTTTCTATTATCAATGTTGAAAATGTCTGTCACTTTTGATCAATTTATGCGTCCTTGTTGAATAAATGTATTAATTTATTTCTTACTGAACCTAAACTGTGAACCGTTTGAATGGTAGTGTATAAGCAAAGAAAATTTGTGTTGCACATTCAACAAGTGCGGTACTTTCAGCCAACTGAGACCAATGTTAGGAAATAACTCCACAGTCCTTGTCCATTAATCAAACCTTATTTTTTGAAGGAATGTTCTGGATTCAGTACCAACTAAGCTCAATTGACAGCATGTGTGGTATAATGCTGAATAGCACAAAAAAATACATGCTTGTCCTTTGTTTTCTTAAAAAAATGGGTATGGTGATGCACTTACAATGGAAGTGAATGGGGCCAATTTTTGGAGGATTTAAAAGCAGAAATGTCAAGCTTGTAATTATACTTAACACATTAATTATTCAGTGAAAACTTGTGTATTATTTGAGCTGTAAAGTTGTTTAAATCATCATGCTTACAGTCGTTTTAGGGTTTATGGTGTTTCTTTGTAATGGCGACAGTTGTACAATTCAATATAATTATACACAGAAAAGGTTAGTAGGCAATTTAAGACACTTAATAATGTAAACATGCATACTGTTTATATCATATGACTGTACTTTGGAAACAGTGAGTATTTAAGGTCAACATGAATTAAAAATTATCTATGTTCTAAATGCATGTTAGTGTGAACAATTCATCGGTTTACATTTTGATTTCATAATGTTTAGGCAAAATGTCTAACTAGACCTTCTAGTGAAAACGACAGGCTTTTCTGTGATGACGTATGCAGGACTTCTCCAATCAGTCTAACCAATCAGCAACCACTTCATAGAACCAAGATCATTCATTTTGACAATCCATTGCTCTCGGATGTACTTGACAAAACGCAGGGAAAAGACCTGTTGCTACATCTGTTTCATTGCAACTTTAAACAGTTTGGCCCCAATCACTTCCATTGTAAATGTCTCATTGTAAGCCAAATTTTTTTTTTTGAAGAAAAAGAGGGACAAATGGGAATCAGTTTAGCTAATGAACATTGTCAATTGAGCTTAACTTGTACTGAATCTGTAATATTCCTTTAGTAGCAAGGCCAAACTGCTGTCCGAATGCTATAGAGCTTCTGGTTGAAGCAGGAGTGAAGATGAGCTGAGTTACTTAAATCAGGTTTGTGCTCTGCCGTTATTGTGCCCTTGCCCTTGACTTAAATCGGAGTTCTTCAAGGGGAACTGACTGTTTTTGCAATTGGACCTCCGTAAATCCCTTCGGATAAAGCGTCTTTTAAACACTAGGACAGGGGTGTTAAGGAAGGATTGTGTGGGTGCTGGAGCCAGACCCGGTCAAACATTTCTTTGAATTATTTTGTTGAGTGACAGCGAAGGAAGAAGAGCGTGTCTCTGTGCTTCGCTTAGTATTTGACGAGACTGTCACTTTAACGAGACAGACCTTGCAATGCACCAACAGACGGTATCCGATGAATCGTTCTCTCTCTCTCATCCAGTTCACAAAGGAAATGAGACAAGGTTTTAGCTGAACCTGTGATTTACTTACTCCTGAAGGTGTTTGACCCGAGTCTGGTCGATACTCTTATTTTCCTCGTATGCTTTCTCTCCTTTAATCTCTACGGCCGTGTGCCAGGGTGCTTTAATGGCTGTTCTTGTCCTTGTCTCACCCTCTCTGACAGTTTTTTACAACCGTAGTATTAGAAGTGAAGTGGAGTGAAATGGAAAAGAATGAAAGAAGAGTCTGTTTTAGTTTGGACTGTATTAGCATCCCTCTTATTAGCATACAGTCGCGATGCCAGATACTTTTCATGAGATCATCGCTTATGGCTTATTTGTTTGTCAAATCATCTGTGATGTTTGTGATTTGTGTTGCGTCACAGTTTGAGTAAAAAAAAAAACGAGCACAGGCCTCTACACAGCTTCTGTAGCTTTTGCACTTTTGGGCCAAAACAAACACACATCTCACATTATACAGCATTGTAAGATTGAATAATTTGTATTATTGTTGTTGTTTTTTTTTGGTGAGCACTCTGTCCAAATTATAGATTTCTTTTGACAAATTCAAGACCATTACTTGGTCTGTGCAACATCCATCCATCCATCCATCCAAATGTATTATTATAAATATCTCTCAATTTATTTACATTGTTTATCATATATTGATATTGAATAATTTTATGCCTTTAACGAATAACAGTAGACAAATGTGTGCTCTTTACAATTGTCTTTCTTTCTCCAATCTAAATTTCTTCCCCCATTCAAGACGTATTGTTCTGTCAGTAAGTTTTTTTTATTTATATATTTATTTATTTATTCAAGTTAATTTGTTTATTTTTTTTTATGGTCAAAAAAACAGTTGGTGCCTCTTTCAAGTACAGAAAGTAACAACTGTTAGTCTTCATAATTGTTCATATGTGTTGTAAGGATGATACCACTCTTTTTGTAAAATTTTATTAATGATAGTTATGCTTGAGACTTTTTGTTTTTCCTCCCAATTATATATCACCTCATAAACACTGTCATAGTGGCAGAAATCATAGAAACTATAACCATGACTAGGATCTATAAACTTTTATTGACTCGCTCCTCTTGTATTTTAAAAAAAATTGTTATTACAAGTGACGTCAATGCTTAAACTTTTTTACCAGTCTCTATGTACATTTTGAATTATTGCAATATTACATTGTTATAATATTTATTTCCTATGGTAAGACAATCACATAAAACTTGTTTACACAATAATACAATATTTGGAGATTTTTTATATAAGTTGTGCATTGTTGCATGTTTCATTCTTGTATGATAAGTACTCATGTGTAAACTAACTAACATATAACAAGCAATGATTTACAGTTGGTGACTGGACAGCTAGGCATAGTACAGCACATCGGTTTCCCTCTATATATATCAACATTCTAGTAATATAGCTCAGGGTGTGTGACTATACTGTAACACTTGACACACGGTAAAGGTACAATCTGTAATTACTGAAACAGTGCCTTTTGAATGGATGGGAGGGGTTCTTTGTAAACATCTGAGTGGAGTCACCACTGACGTACATGAGAGGGTTCTTATTCTGAGGCATTTATTTCTCTACAGGCTTTGTGGTTGCAGCAGTTATGGATTTTCCTTAAAACTGTTTAATTGTCAGGTGTGTGCACTGTACCACAAGGAATTTTCTTTTGATACTTCAAAGTATAAAAGTAATGTAATTAATTCCCTTGTAATTTTTCAACTGACAAAAACTGTATGTATGTTAAGCTTTAGAAAGTTTCTCTAAATATGCAAACTTTCTGGATGTCAACATTCAATAAACTCATTATTTTGCACTGAGAGTGCAGGTGGGATTGTTCATGATGGAGTGAAAGTCTCAAGACAAAATAATATAAATACAAAAATTTAAAGGCAAAAAAGTGCTATACATTTTATATGTAAATATGTTTTGTTTGTGTTATATATATATATATATATATATATATATATAGAATATATATATATATATTGATATATATATATATGGCATTTTACAAAAATTTTTTATTTTGATAAACATCCTTACAAATATTGTGTAAATATGTATTGTACGTATATATATTTATTTGTTTATTTTTTATTTTTGTTTAATATAGATATATATAATATATATATCATAATATATATATATGTCTTATACAAATATTTGTAAATATATTTGTATTACGTGTGGTGTATTAATATACAGAAATATACATACACACACAGTAAATACAATATATATTTACAAAATTTTGTATTTATATTATGTTATACTGTATATATCTTACAACAATATTATGTGAATATATATGGTGCTTATATTTATTTTTATTTGTTTTCTTTATATACAGGTATAAAATATAAATACAATATAATAGTGCAAAATATTATTTTTGTATTTTATACGTTTTTCAAAAAAACATTGTAGGTTTTGTAAAACATTTAAACACTGCATACTGTATGTTAGAATAATTAGAAACGCATGCAATTATTCAAAGAAACTCATAAACATGGGCCCAGTCATGTAATGCTGCTTTCTTCACTGTTGGGGATTTTATCAATTTTAGAATTTGCTATTCATGGTATTGTGTTTATGTCGATCCTTATAAGGTTTTTTTCCCCCCCACCCCGCCCCTACTAAAACCCTCTATCTGATTATCTTTCACATAAATACTGGGGAAGTCGTGGTTCGAGAGTTGGACTCGTAACCCAAAGGTTGTGGGTTCGAGTCTCGTACCGGCAGGGATTGTAGGTGGGGGGAGTGAATGTACAGCGCTCTCTTCCACCTTCAATACCATGACTGAGGTGCCCTTGAGCAAGGCACCGAACCCCCAACTGCTCCCCCACAGCATAAATGGCTGCCCACTGCTCCGGGTGTGTGTTCACGGTGTGTGTGTGCACTTTGGATGGGTTAAACGCAGAGCACTAATTCCAAATATGGGTCACCATACTTGGCCACATGTCACATCACTTTAAATACAAGACTACACATTTTAACTGTAAGGGAATCTAACCTGTTTAATTTTTGTTTTAAAAAAATAGTTTCTGGCGATTCTGACAAAAATGTTGGGAGTCTGTCCAGTAAGGGTTCTTTTAGATCAAAGCACCCCCTGGAATTCACAGCTACATTGTTGCACTAAATTGTGAGATCACCACCCTTCACAAGTTTAACCAATGGAGTGATGCAATCCTGTTAATTCACTACCCTGGGCTTTTGTTCGAATCACACCTGGGAGAAAGCAGCGAACGTTCATGAGAGAAACAAGCAGTGACCTCATTTCTGACAAATAAAAGGAAGTCAGACTTTAGGAGGATAAAGAACCACGAGTCACATACAGGAATGCAAAAATCCCCCATTGTGTTTATATGACCTGTCACAAACTGCTTCTTCTTTTTGGAGTGCTGATAGGAATGAGACTAGTGCATTACAGTGATACTTCAGGTTTATTCACCGTTAAAATGTCAAAATCACAGGATGAGTGTCAAAAACAATTTCAGTACATTAATTTTACAAATAATAGCATATACAATCATTAATAAATAGTTAAATAGGACATATAAAATAAAAAACATTAAATACGCTCAAAAAATTATAAATAAATCTCTATACCACAAAAAACATTGTTCTTTCGAACATCAACATTTCTTATTTCTGCAACGAAATACGTAAGGTAATAAACATCATATTAGCTTAAAATAAGTATGCGAGTTGTAGTGCCCTTGGTATAGTGCTCATGCCTAAATACATAGTATTCAGTGCGTGGCTCTCACTGCATCTGGTGTGTTTTAGAACCAAAATATTATGTCACGATGCAATAAGGACTCAGCATTAGACAAACTACTTTAAAGCAAATGCCCTGAGAACATACTTTGTAAGTTTTAACGTAAAACACTTGTCTTCATACCGTGCCACACAACTCCTGTGGCTAATAAATCACAAGGCAAACACTCCAAAGAATGTTTTGGCATAGTCTTCCTCAACATTGGCCACATAGGTGGTTTTGGTCGACAGCTTATCTCCCTCCATGAGCTTAAAGACGGCGCCGAGATAGATGGTGCTGTATGTGGTCTTCCCGCCCTCAAGTGATTGGCATACGGAGTGGGCCGAATTCTGCAGAGGCTTCCAGTCTCCAACCGCATCTGTATAACGCCAGATGCTGTGGCTAAGGAACTTCTGAGCGGCATCATCTTCATTGGCTTCGTCCAAATTGCACTGTGTGGCATAGGACACTTGGCTGTACACAAAGTAAAGGCCGTCGGCGGGAATGTGAATCTTGTTGCCGACCAGCTTGAGGCCTCCCTGTTCGAACGACTGATCCACGCCGCTGACCCACTGCAGTGAATCCGACTGTGAGTTGCTGTTATGCTCACCTGCGAACAGAGAAGATAAATGTGTGAGAATGTGACCACAGGCACTTCGAAAGTGTCAGAATGGTAAAACTTAATACAAACTCATTCCTATGAAATCTTAACTGTATTTACTATATAATCCTAAAATCGGAGGTCATAAACTAGTAGAAATGGGCCTGTTTCCAATTTGGGTGTTTGGGTTAATGATCACAGTTTTTATCTTCAGTAGAACATGCGATAAAGTAATCAGAAAGTTTACTGGAGTCTTCCCACCTCTTGCCACCCACCGAGAGCCAAATATATGACTGTATTTGAATGACGTCCTATTACGCTAAGAAATCCACAATAGCTAATGTTTAATGAAACGTTCAGCCTTGTTACAAGTGGCAGGCCATTGAGCAGCTCTGCGCCAACAAACGCCTTTCATAAATCTCAGATTTTTGAGAATCTGATAAGATGAAATACTAAACTCAGTTTCTTGAAATGAAATGACCTATGACGTATATGAACCCCGGTGCACAGAGAAACGTCAAAGGCACAGTTTGAGACTCACCATGTAAATGAATGGCAGCTTTTGTTCTCTCAGCGATCTGCTTTAGCATTTTTCCTTGCTCTGTGGAAAAGAGGATTGGAGTCAGTTTCACAGTTTGCTTTAACATCAGATACCCATTAATGTGTAAAATAATTTTTAAGCAAGTATTTTACTTAAGAACACCGAGTAAAAAAAAAAATACACTCATGGCAATTCATAACTGTTTTACATTGTGGAGAATTGGTGGCTAATTTGTATAAATTGGTAAAATTTCAATTGAACATTTTTTAACATCTGCTTACCACCTTCCCCTAGGTTTTGGGGTTAGGAGTAGACCTTCATGTTTATTTTTTCCAAAAATCGTACATTTACATACAAATCAAATTTTCATACACTGAAAATTTGGAAGTAAAACTAATTTCACTCAGAAATTGATAGTAAATTTCACAAATTATTACAAAGAAACTTCAGATAGCAGTAGCACTAACTGAAATAGTATAACGGTGTATTTTTTTTTTCTACAGTCTACAAAATCACCACCTCGTAAAACAGTTGAGATGAAAAACTCAAATTTAGCTTTGAAAAGTGCTAACAGAGACAGAAAGCTGGGAATGTTTTTTTTACCTGATGGTGTGCTGATTTGTTTGTCTGAAAACACGTGACGTTCTCTTTGGTTCAATTTCTGTAAAAAAAAAGACATTGCAAATGTTGTTTATCAAAGGCTCATTTCAAATGAGGTCACACTGTTATGTACTTGAATAATATTATCATCCCACACTAAAGTTTCAGTCTTACCATCACATGCCAGGCGAAGAAAGCAGCTGCCACAGCACAGAGGGTGACAAAAGCGATAGCAGCGACTGTCTTCCATATCCAGCTGCTGGAGGACTTTACTGGTAAAGATGCCACCGTTGTCTGATAAACTCCCCCTGCGCCGGCTTCCAGATCTACTAATGTCGTTTCGTATTTCACCATGCTGTTAGTTCTCTGAGATGTGTTCCTTTTTGTGCAAGCTTTTGAACTGAAGTTAGTCTACTCGCCATACAGTGTATGTGGATATATACTAAAGATAGGGGAAACTCCAGTGATGTCAGTATGCAACCAGGTTGAGGAACAGAGGCTGGTTTGAAAAGGGAAAGAACACCCTCAGCTCTCAAACACCAACTTTCCACCCACATGTAACCTCCAGACACAGCGCTCACACATTCACACCCTCACACCCTCACACTCTACAAGCCAAATAGTAGTATTACATATCCTCTTTACACTTTCAAAAAATTATTACGCTTACATTAAAAATGTACTGAGAATTCACTTTATCAGTTTAATTCATCTTATATTGCATTCATATTATGCTCAATAGATCATTAGTTAACAATGTACTTTTAAATTAGAAATGACATGAAATTTTGATTTATGTGTATTCTCTCTAATTTTGCAATAAAGCCTGATAAACCAGCTCTGTGTGGTTAATGTTAATATGCCGCGGGCACTTTCAGTTTCAGGCTGGTGATGTAATACCAGCCCATCCAACTGGCCTAACAACACACAGCTGACTTACTTCCTATTGGGAGATTCCACACCCTGAAATGCTTTTGGCCTTTTCAGTCTTGTTTTTTGTTTTTTTTTTTCTCTCTCTCTCTCTCTCGTTCTAACATGATCTCATGCTCACCCTCCATGTCAAAAGCTACTACAGGTTTGTTATTGAAGTGGAAGCGTATTTACGAGTTTTTTTTATTTTTTTGTTTAGCAGTTATACAAACTTTCTGATGCAAGACACAGTCCTGAAACACATGTGCCATTTTGCAATACAGAATGAATTTTGAGTGGTTTCTTAAAAACCCCATTAAATATGATGTGGGATTGTTTTTATTCTTTTTTTTTTTAGCATGCCACAACATTCCCTAGCAGAAAAAAGGGGAACAAAGCACAAATAAATCGTGCAAAGTAAAGTCCTTCAAGTAAATTAAGTTTATTTAATACTCTTAAGTAAAAAAAAATAATGATCATTTGTGTCACTTGTACATTTTGGATTTCTGATGCATCTGGAAAGAACTTTGTAGTATGTGATAATGCGTAGATAAGACCTTAAGTGGAGTCGGAAATGTTGTAATTATGAGTTCCGAACATGAATGACCAGGCAAAGTCGTGTTTACAAGTAGTCATCTCAGAATACTACATGATTTCAGAGTTGGCAGACACTATCAGAAGAGAGCTGAACTTGATGAAGACATCACTGAATCATCAATGAACTGACTTTAAATAGAAAAATGACTGTTTGTTATTGTCCTCTTGCATTATCCACACACTCTTTTCCTCTTTGCCACTGAAAAGCTGTTTTGACACAATCTGTATTGTATAAAGTGCTATACAAATAAAGGTGACTTGACTTGTTGGAAGCCGTGTGTCAATTAGAAACACTGATCTAGAATATAGACAATATAATATATCTATAATAATAGGTTAGTAGGTAAGTCTGTGTAAAGTTAATCACTGAACTTTTACGGTTTACTTTAGGCCTATATAACAAAAAAAAATTTTTTTAATGATAACGTATAAATAAATGATAGAAACGAATATTTTCATCAGTTTGAATTCAGATTTAATTATTTGGGTTGTTCACAATATATAATTATCGTTTAGGCTACTTCTGTGTTATGTAGCCTATTGCTTTTTTATATAGCCTATCCGACTCGAGTTCCCCTGTTACATTTAGTGTTTTGGATTGACAACCATATTTTATATGTGACCCCTAAATTTTCTCGTTCACCTTCAGCTTCCATATTCGAGTTATGGATGAATATTCGAATATACAAAAGCCTCCAGGAGCAGCTCCGGTGGAAAACAATGACTGGATCTAAATATCCGTCTCTGTAAGTTACCGAAACCCCACAAAAACAGGGTTCTGCAGTGAGGGGCTACAGCAAAAACACGCGACAGACATGTGTGAGTCCTAAACATTTTATTAATCAATAAATTTGATTAAATTGAAGAACTGTAGCTATGTGAACGTAATCGTATCAACCAAAGCCTCACGGATAAAAGAACAGTAAGAAAAAAATATATATATTTTTTAAATGGAATATTTTATCGAATATAAAAGAAAATCTAAAACATGGTTTATGAGATAGCCTACTTGAGGAGGAAAGAAATACATCAGTTTTATTCAGAGGCCCAAACTCAGCAAAAATAGTCTGTGCAAATGTTATTAGTTAAATGACCAAAAAGTAAGATCCTAGCTTGTGATGTAAATCAATGACTTTTTTTTTTTATCATAAAACACTACCTATAAAATGCACAAATATTAGATCTATTGTTGTATCTCTACATTTCCCAGCAATATTAGGATTACACATAAAATGCCTTTTACTTGCTAAAAAAAAGGAGTGCTAATCAGATGGCAGAAGTCATGTAGAGGATTGTGTTCAACAGGGTTTTCAGCAAAGTTTTGATCGTATTATAATTTAGAGGCCTTAGCAACTCATGCATCAAATCTGATACGGTAGGGTTTATAGGGTTAAGCATTCTTATACAATACTGGCAACTGTATTCTGCTTCTGTGTGAATGTGGAACTGACTGGAACATTACTATATTTGTATTATTTTATATTTTTTTTCTAATTGAATTTTATAGTATTATATATTGTTTATTAATGATGTGTTAAACCAAAAACTATTGCAGTGCTGGTTCCAGTCATATCTATTTATATCTTTATTATAGATCAGTGGTTCTAATGAATTATTCTATAATTATATAGGGTGTTGATGTGGTTTATGCTGCTGTCTTAAATCGTCTGTGCAGCAATGCCATAGGCCTATCTAATTTCCTTCTTCTCTATAATGACTGAGAAAGGAAATGAAGTGTGAGGCCGCAGTAGCCTGATATCGCTCCACCTCTTTTTTCCACTTCTGCACAAACTTCTACCATACCCTAAAGAAAGTGTATTAACTCATTCCTCTGTTACTCACAGTATCATATTTATTTGATCAGAGTGAGTCATCCCATTCATGCTGCTTTTTGCCCTGTTTTTAAATTATTGTTACAATAATAGCAGGTATATACATGTACAACATGGGAGAATTGCTCAGAGGATTGCACCATGGGGCTCACCCACTCTTCCATTAAGTAATTCCTAATTTTGTTGTTGCCTAATTAAGGAAATGTAATGGAAACGCTTTGCTCATCATGTCTTCCTCGATTTCGCTGAGGATCTGATTCCTCAGACCTTATTTGTGGTTTCTGATGTAGTGATGCATTGTGTGTTAACATGAAGTGATATTTATCAGGTCCTGTTTTGTAGTTGTGGGGCGACATGACATTTATGTGCGGTGATTTGGGTCTATATGTAGGTACTGAAAGGTTGTCCCTGCATAAACGTAAAATACCTGACATTAACATTAGCGTTCGTGCTCAGTGATAGCAACAAACAACATTTCTGGAGTTTTCTGCTATGAACAAGGTGTTATCGTGTAAATGACATCAGGGAGTGGAGAAATGATCACTAGAAAACATTAGATAACTAATGTTAATAATAACATTATGATGCCAACCATGAAACAACATACAGAACTACCAAATTTTTCTATAAGTTTGATTGCATCATATAATAATTGCTGTTAATAGTGTTTATCGTCTGTTTGATTACAACTTTAATTGATTTTTCCATACATTTCTGCCATTTTAACTGACAGTCACCACTGATAAGCTACTACTAAATATTGTAGAAACCTAATTTGCTGTAAAGTTGCTTTGCAAGGATTTGTATCGTGAAAAGCGCTATACAAATAAACTTGAGTTGAACTGAATTAGATAATAGTGTACTTGAAAAAGCAAATCTGTCATACATTCTTTCTTTCATGGACCATAAAAGGAGATGGTAGGATGAATCTTGATACTTCTTTGAATGGTGATGAACACTGTTGAGCTCGAAAAATGACTTAAAACGCCATAAAAGGTATTATAAAAGTAGTCCATACAACTTGTGTGCTATATTTTAAGTCTTGTGAAGCTGTAATGTAACTAAAAATGAAAATGATAATATATTTACCCACCCTCATGTCATTCCAAGCCCAGTCTTTTGTTCATCTTCACAAATAAAGATTATGTTCATTATATGAAGTTCATCCAAGTCTAATCCACTCCAAGTCTTATGAAGAGACCAGATCGTTTTTTTAACGAAAATCTTGCCCTCTAAATCTCAAATCGTATTTTTTGCTAATTCAAATGCCCAGTTGTCACAACTGATTATGAGATCCAATGGAGTGTAGCATTACTGACATGAAACTTGATGTAAATTTGCTTCATGTGTCATATTTTAATATAAGCGAAAGAGAATTAGAAAGCTGTGGCAATGGAATTATCAGTAAATGATTAATATGTCAGTGTTTCTCACACAAAAGCTACCAGATGACTTAAGAGGTCTTGTAATATAGCGTACAGGTCACATTTTTACAATATTTTATGTTGCTTTTTGTCGTTTTGGAGCTTACCGCTATCTGTCCCCATTCACTTTCATTGTATTCTGGCAAGGAAAGTTGGAAAACACATGATGGTGATTAAAGATTGTCCATTTAAATTTTTAGGTTAACTGTTATTTCAATAAACTTGCCTGAAAAAGCTTTGTATTGTCTTAGCAGAGTAGGCACGAAATTGATTGTTGAAGGAATTAAAAAATATATGAATCCTCAAAAATCTGAAAGCATACACAAGTCGACATTTAAGTTTTTATTTCACCGTGATTTCATGAGCTAGAGTTGTGTTTTAGATTTATTTACCAACATTTTGTGTTTCATGTTTGTTTACCAAAAAAAAAAAAGTCGTCTGAATTGTAAAATTGCCATAGTCATCAAACAGGTGTAGATTCACATGCACTGCAAATCTGTGACTAGCAGGTGCTCTCTGTAGAAACCTTTAGAGAGTGCTATGTTCAAAGAGCACTTGTGATGTAACATCAAAGGGCAGGTCTTTGAGAGGGGGAAGTGTGGGAAAGCCCCATATTTTAGGGCACATTAATGTGGTTATTCAGTGGTATGGCTGTGTTGACAATTCTGTAAGGATTCCCTCCATGCTTTCCACACATGTGACCCTTCTCTCCATTTTCCTTGGAGTGTCCCACTAATGCTCCACGTGGGAAGGGATACGTGACGTAGAGCAGTTAGTTTCACAGCTCCTCTCTGCATCTGCGTTAACACTTTTACCACAAAGAAGAAAATAAAAAGCACCTTTTCTCTTTTCAGCTATCAGAGGATGATGCACAGAGGAGCAGGAGTTTCTAACAAATAACTCTCCATGCAACCTCATGTAGTTATCACCTGGCACCTTGTTTGTGTTGCACATGAGCTTGAAGGACATGCTTGGGAGGAAATTTTCATAGCGGATTTGCCAGTGTGTGTTATGAGTCCACCAGCTCAGTAACTATATCTCAGGAACAGTGAGGTTTTGAGTCAAAATTCCAATTACACAAATGTGTTTTCTACAAGTGGTTTTGCTTGGTTATTTGGTTTTTTTTCTAGTGTAAAGCCCTCAATTTTGTGAAATACATCCTCGTAGTAAAATTCCAAAAGTATCATTAAAGGGCAAGTTGTCACGTTTTTTTAAATGCTAGAAATGGATTAATAAGATGATTTACAAGCCAAAACAAATATTTAATATTTTTTATGTTACCTTTTAAAGGAACGTTTCACCCCAAAGTGAAAATTCTCTGAAAATATACTTACTGTATATTTAGGCCATCAAAGATGTACTGTAGATGAGTTTGTTTCTTCATCGTAACAGATTTAGAGAAATTTAGATTTACATCACATCCTCTGCAACCAATGGGTGCCGTCAAAATGAGATTCTGATAAAAACATAACAAAAATCCACAAACAATCCACTCCAGTCCGTCAGTTTACATCTTGAGCAGTGAAAAGCTGCATGTTTGTAAGAAACAAATCCATCAATAGGGCATTTTAGTGTTAAATGTCACTTCTGGCCAAAGTATGCTTCTATAATCCATAACAACACGTCCTCCTCATGTGGGTTACTTGTGGATTATTTATTATGTTTTTATCAGCTGTTTGAACTCTTATTTTGACGGCACCCATTCACTGCAGAGGATCCACTGGTGAGCAAGTGATGCTAAATTTTGGCGCATTTAATTGTCACAAAATGTCAACATGCATTTGATGGACTGTATATCTTTTTATTAGGCAATAATGTTTTTTGAATCTTGGACTTTGTGTCTATACTGAAATTGACCTTCAAAAATGAACCCACTCAGAAATATTGACTAGAGGGAAATGTGACAATGTATATAAACACCTTTATATAGCTCAATGCATGAGTCTATGCAAGAGTGCAAAAAACCACAAGCTAACAGGAAATGGTTGACGGTGCACAAACAGGCATTCACAAATAAAGGTTAAGTTCAATTGCTTTGCATATCCCCACAGAATTGTGCTGACAAACAGTTCTTCTAGGTCTACATGCTAAAGTTTTTTCTTAAAGGTAAAGTTTGCATTTTTATTTCTGTTTATTTTTAAGTCAGACTAATTTGGTTTTAAGAACACAAAGACGTTAAATATTCCTATAAAACGTGCAGTTTTTTGCAAGGGGCTGGTTCGTCTCATTTTTTTTTAAAGCAAGGATATGAAAAAAAATCACATTATGTTTTAAATGATACTGATGACACTGTGGCAGTCAGTCTCATGAAAGAAGAACAGAAAAAGCTAACCGAAAATATCATGTTTGTTTAAAAATGGCACGATTTGCTTCCTCAAATGATTTTCCACACTGTTCAGCAACTAATAGAAAGAGAGGAAGTAAATGAACTAAGCTTCAAATTGTCAGACACTACACTGTAGTTAACATGACTATAACTAAGACTAGATAATTATTAACAAAATCTCTCTCAAATGCTGCAGTTGCTTTATTAATAGCAAAAATATCTGATGGAAGATTTTAAAGGCTTAAATTAAAAAAATGCATTTTTGTTGCATTAATTATTTGTGCAGTTTGCTTTTTTTCCCCTTGATAACATCCCAATGTGAAGCATTGTTGTCATATAGTCTTTGTACATTATACAACTCACCCCTACCTCACTGCAGTTTGTCAACCACAATATGACATGATTTAAGATGCAAAGGTGAGGTGACTTTTCAGTGTGGGCAGAGGAATAAACTTAAAAAGAGGATTTATAAATGCGGGGATTTCAGAATTGTGACTCATAGGACAATGAAATTAGCTGTAGGTGATTCTTGTGGTTACAATTGGTTAATGAGGGCAGATTTTTGGAAATAAATTTGACTTTGTACAGTATACCCCATCAAGACTCGATACTTCAAATGTCAACATTGTTTCAGTAGACCAACCAAAACTAAACTGTGTACTATATATTGACCTTGACATATTGTTCACTGTTTCTCTGACCTTAAATTGGTTAGGTTTTGCAATGAGAGGAAGCTTCCTCCTGCCTTAGGCTGTCTAGATTTGGTGCGTTTGTATGCAATCGAAACAATGCTTGTATCTGTGGCTAAAGTGGGTTTAAGTTTCAGTGGTTTGCTTTCCGAAGGCCAACAGGAAGGCCACGTTTAGCTGGCATTCTTGTGATGACTGGCTCCCTCATGTGGATGCCTGAAGTAAATAGGAACAGGGCTACATGCAAAATGAGGTTAATTTAGTTAAATTGAAGAATAGACTGTGAAATGCAGTGAACTGACTTTTATTTTGATATAGCTTACAGATAGAACAACTGTAGTTATCAAATAAATTATTTTTAAAAATGTATTCATTTCAAATTTATGTTTCCGACACTTTTTCTCTACATATTTTATGTATTCCAACAAAACAGAGATAGAATCCCCAAAACATGAAAAAATTTGAATGTATATCATGTTACCCTCAGGCATCCAATATGTTAGGTCGCCTTTCAGTTTTCTTCTCAGTAGAACACAAATGAAGAGTTTTAAGTCAAACCGTTGCACTCTGTCAGTCCTATAATGTCAGTGGATGGAATCACAGATTTTTGAGAGTCATAAAACATACACAAACAAAACCTATTTAAACCCTGCGGCTTGTGACGATACATTGATGTGTAAAGACACGAATCGATCGGTCTGTGCAAGAAACTGAACATAACTTAGTAATTGTTTGTTGTTTGATACCTCTGATGACACGGCCTCTGTCCCACACCGTCCTGAGCTGCGTTCTCGCACAGCCGCGCATGACCCATCTCTCTTCTTGCTTTACGGAGCATCGCAGACTTAGAGTGCATTTACCGCCAGCCTATCTCTCATACTACCATTGACACTCCTAATTGAGATTGTAGATAGAGTTTGTCACTGCCCCATGTTTAAGACCGACTTAGTGGTGTAATGCACTATACTTCCTGCGATCTGCTGTAACGCAGAAGAGAACAAAACGCGTTCACGTGCCGGCTGAAGATGAAGACGTGAACGCGCTCAGGACAGTTCGGACATTGCAGTAAATCAGAGGTAAAAAACTATATAAATACTGTTCAGTTTCTTGCATAGACCGATCGTTTCGTGTCTTTACACATTAATGTATCGTCACGAGCCACAGGGTTTTATTTGTGTATGTTTTCTTGACTGTCAAAGCCGTGATTCCCATCCACTGACATTATAAGACTGACAGACTGCAACGATTTTACTTAAAAATCTTCATTTGTGTTCTACTGAAGAAACACAGTCACTTCATCTTGGATCCCTGGGGGTAAGCAGATAAACATCCCATTTTCAATTTTGGGTGAACTATCCCTTTAAATGAAGAAATTCCTGAACATTTTGTAGAACATTAACAGCACTTAAAAAAAGAAATTAAATAAAATTAAAATAATATACACAAATAACCAATAAACCATTTAAATTGGTATGTCTTTAAAATATTTTAATATAATAAATCTCAAAACATTTCACTAAAATAGTTCATATAAAACTAAACTCTTTAAATGTTTCAACACGTAAAAAATATGAAAATATTCCTTTTGAAACCCATAATGGGCTTGAGAACTAACCATTCAAACATCTTTTACCATTTACTTTGGTAAATATAAATACAGACTGTTTTAATCCTTCAGGAGAGTCACTTGACATAAAATGAGGTGACAAACGCTCAGAAATTGAAATGTGAGTCATGTAATCCTTTAAGGAATAACAAACTGTTAATTTAAACCCTAAATCGCGGTTTGCACTTTACATCCCCATAGAAGAATTTGAAAGATTTAGACTTATTATTTGTTATTAAACAAGATAATTTCCCAGTAAGTATCATAATCTTCTCCTGATAGGCCGATGATAGGATTTATTGTCAGGCTGATGCTGTCTCCCTTGTTCAGCTTGACCAGACGGATCATTGTCAACAATCCTGGTCCATTGCGCTTGACCTGACTTAATTTTCTCTCTTTTGTCCCAGGGGCTTTGTTTTTGAGTAAAGTAACAGTCGGCATATAATTCGTTTGAGTTATCTGTATGAAGTAGACCTGGGCGTGGAAATAGTACAGACCGCTAACTGTAACTTTGACAGTGCCGTTCTCCAGGGAGAAGGAGCCTGTCTCACATGGTGTACTGCATATCCAGGTTTTTTCATTGTCTGCAGGAAGAGAATGGAAATATTAGTGTGCATTCTGAAAATCTCCCAACATTTCCCAAATTTGAACTCTTTATTCTGTGCTTTTAGGAGGAACAGAGCTTAAATTCATATAAAGAAAAAGTTGACATATTTCCTATTAGAATAGGAAGTTGAAGCGGGGCATTTCAGAGGGATCAGCTGAATTTGAAATCCCATACTACTCTTACCAAATAGTATGCTATTCCAAATTCAGCCTTAATTTATGTTACAGTCGGGAACAATGATTAGCCAGTTTTGATTTCATTAGCTTTAAATAGCGTTTGCTTTTATTTTGGCCTGATTAAAAAGTTGATAGAGGAATTAATCAGTACGAGAGGATGTAAGTAAGATGTAATTGATTTAATATGCAAACAATTAGGATAAACATTACTTTGTGTCGGTTAAATAACAATGATAGTTATATATATAATATATAATAGTATATTTATATATATATATATTGTTGTGTGTGTGTTTTGAAAGAATCTTTTATCTCACCATTCGCTACCTTTGTTTTGATGCAAATAACGTAAAAATAAAATTGTGAAATATTATTACAATTTAAAATATATGTTTTCTATTTTAATATATTTTCATTCTCTTTGTTGCTGGATGGGCAAGCTGAATTTGATTAAGTGCCCAATAAGTTTTTAATTACATTTTTAATTTGAATATTTCCTAATATTATCATCTTGTTGAAAACTGTTTCTCCCAGGTGGCTTTAAAGAATAAAAAGTTCGAAAGAACAGTATTTTTTTTAATAGAAAAGTCTTTGCGCTCATTTGTGATCAATTTAATGTGAAAAATATATATTTTGAGCAGTAGTGTATATACATGTGCAGATATTCTTTTTCTAGCTTGTTACATAATCAGTAAGACATTCAAACATATAAACCTGCTATTAAAATGTAAAATACAAGAGTGTCAGTGGCGTTCATTCAGTTCACAAATACATTTAAGAAGTACAGTATTATTCTTGTATCCGCCTTTAATCGCTCTTTTCATTTTCTTTCTTAATTGTTCCATGCGTGGGGGTCGGAGCTGCCGCTCATCCCACATATATATGAAACGCACTTCACACAGGACATGAAGCGAGGTCAGGGAACGAGAGACTTTTAAAGGAACGTTTCCACCTCCTTCCTCATACATGAGTCGTGTACATTTAGACTAGTTATAGTTCCACTGATTCACAACGCCTCTGCGATAAACATTCAGTGTCACTTCAGAAGTGTCATTGTGGTCACTGAATCTGGTTCATCTCATGAGCGAGCACAGGCAACAGTTACACGAATGAGACGAAAGAGCTTTGAAAAAAAAAAGGTACGACCTCCTACTTGAATGGAGTGAAGGTGAGCGGCCAGATAACCTCAGGTAACCTCACAGAAAACGACAAGGCTGAGCTTATTTACAGATGTGATGTCCATATTTCAATGTGGTAAACTAACGTAACTGACTTTTAGGCCACAAAAGATTCTTTAAAAGCTGAGAACCACATGCCAAACTTCCTCAATGCAGCAGAGAAACCAAGTGACACAATGACACAACCAAAAGTCCCGCTATCTCTTGTTTTCATGATATACAGAGAAGTGAGAGATGCAGAAAAAGTGTGAAAGGGAAAGTGCAAAAGAGGATGAGGGGGAAACAGCAAAGAGGAAACGTGAGAGACGTCCACAGGGAGAAACATTTTGCCCACCTCTAATGAGACAGATATAGTCATTGAAGGATGGACCACGCCGGAAATCTGAAAGAGCAACCAAATTATTTTTACTTTTCAAATAAAAACTTTTGTTTAAAAAGATACAAACTTCCCCGAATAGGAATATTTCCCAGAATTAAAGATGATACATTTTTAAATAATGGAATTGAACTTAAGACTATGAACAGAGCTGGTTTTTATTTATTGTTTACATACTGGCACAATCACTATTAAAAATAAATAGCTCAACATTTCTCACCTATTTGTTGTTCAGTTTGGCCGTTCTTTTCTGTACAAGAGTAGGTATTGCTACTCCATGACCTACACCAATTTTCCAGAATTGTCCGTAAAAGGTGGTGGTGTGGTTGGGGGGGGGGGGCTAAAAAAATTAGAAAGCACCCGTGGAATTTTGGCGCTCTTTGTCTCCAGTTGTGGTTGACTAAAGAAGAAATCAATAAAAAAACATATTCATATGAAAATAAACAACTTATACAACAATATCAGGTACTACTGCAATCAAACTGAAGTATGCAATGTTAAAAATACTTCTATCCCAACTCAATATGCAGAGGCAACTATAAGTGAGCCATTAGTAGATTGATTTCCTCCTGAAAGTGTAAAAAGTGTGACTTTCAAAACATTGCTCTATTTATTTAAGCAGCAAAACCACCAACATTTGACAAAACAAAAAAACTTGCAGTAGAAAAAAACTATTAAATTTGTGACTTGTAAAAATTACATGATCTAGGAACTGTATACAGCGTGTGCCATTCTAAAGACTCCAGGGCCGGTCACTTTAACAGCCCCGTGTTTCGATCGGGAGAAAAAAGTCAATGGCATCTAACCTGATTAATGTCTATAGCATAGGGTTGGATTGGGACCATCAGTTTGGCACTCCAATGGCAGACGGGTGAGAATATGCTTGAAAACAGGCTATTAAAGTGTTTCTATATGATATACTATATGCTATCTCAAAGCAATGTGGTTGGACGCAATTGCAGGTCACTCTACCATTTTGAGCAAACTTGCCTTTGCTGCAAGATATACTGTCGTTATCAAAAGAGCTGAACTCGTCAGGCAGCACCAGCCAATCAGGAGGCGGAAGCTGGGGTGACTTGAGCTGGTCATCTCCGTGACTAACTGAGACTGAGAAAAAGGAAACAAATGCATCGTGAAACCAAAGATATATGTTTACAGTGAATCATGTGGATGAAACCAACATAACAGCCTACTGACCTAAATGCATGGACTTGATCTAGACGCACAACCTTAGAAAGTACAATATTTCACATAGGCTATACAACCACAAACAGTGAATGAAGAAAAATAAAAACAAGTGAGGTGAGCAAATCTATTTAAATCATGAATGAAACCTGCAGATTCCATGTAAATATGTGCATACACATCTCTATATGTTTTTACTTACAGGCCCCAGACCCATCTACTCTCTCTCCAAATCGGTTTCTAGTTACGCATGTGTGTATGGCTAAAAAAAGCAGGGGTATATTTGCCTCTCACTTAAGTGAGGTAAATTCCAAAGTTACCCACAAAGATACCCTGACCTTAAACCTAGGTGGGTAGAATTTATCATACTGAGTGTTCAGTACTTTGAAGCTGGACATTTTTCTGTAAACTGATAACACCTTATCTTCTAAAGCAAGTATTTTTTTTGTTTTGTTTTACCACTGATCTGACATTTTTGGTGAACATAGTTCTTGTAAAGAGATTCACTGTGTGTTTGTTGCATGTCAATAGAAAAGCATGTGTGGATTTCCAAAGAGTTCCCATTATTATTCCCCTCATCTTTCTGAGAACCAAACGGCAATACAAAATGATCCTGCATTTACCAGATTACCAGTTAACTAATCTAATCTAATGTCATACTATATAATAAATCTAATCTAAATAAGAGACTCCTTGAAGCCTAGTTGGCAAATGTGTTAAATTATATTACCAAATATTTAGGATTGGGGGATCTAAAGTGACATTTTCAGAATTAGTTAATGAAAATTGCATATTGATCAACATCTAATCTGAATAATTAGGAGTCACACATCCCCCCCATGTTGATTATTGTCCAACTCGTCACATTTTGCTTGTCCCAGATCTATGGCTAAATGCAAATCCCCAATAGAATTATTCAATTAATTGTTCAATTAACATCTTCTATAAGGAATATAAAGAGTGAGAATTAAATGACAATATTATAATATGACCAGATCTCATCAATACTGAGTACTAGATTATGAGAGAGATTGCTTTACTCACCTTAGTGTGTGCTGTAGTGTGAAATGTGGCTGTGGGACTGAATGAGCATTTAGACATGGTCTCTCCCACAGGGTTTCCCCTTTTCAAGCTCTCATTTTCTAGCCCTGGATCATGTCTGTCTCTCTCGCTCTCTCTCTCTCTCTCTCTCTCTCTCTCTGTGTTTTTCTCTGTCTTCCTCGGTTTCTTTCGGTGGTAGTGGCTGTGGTTGGAAACATAAGAGAAGGTGGATGGCCAGAACATCACCGTACTTGAGAGAAATGAGGTCTGAAGTTGCTGAAAGTGATTGGACTTATGCTTGGGCTTCACTGAGTAAATATATAAAATACCCTTCTGCCTATTTATTGTTACAGATACAGAGATTTCAGCGGCAACACAACAAAGATGACGTGAAGATAAAAGGTCATTGACACATGGCTTCTATTTAAACACATATGTCAGTCCTAAAAGCAGCCACTTTCTCTTCAGCTCTACCAGACATGTAAAAAAGAGGAAAGGGTGGTTTGCCCAAGGAGATATTAAGGGTTATGATGTGTTTGCGTGATGTGGTGTTTCATCCAGGAGAGGAGGTAGTAGTTACGTGTTTATACTGATAAACAGGCAGGTTTTTTTTTTCACTGATCCACGGCATTTCTTCTTTTCTTCTCTTGGATGTGTTAAAACCTTTGGGACATCCCCCATTCAGTCGCTTGTACTTTCCTATGAAGACATGCATACCACATACTCCTACACAAAAGCCCACACAAACACAAACTCTCCTGTACTGCCCCTGTCTCTTGAGTGATTGTGACTGCAGTGAATAACCATGGTGTTATCAATATATAAACAAAACACATTCCTTAAAATATATATGGAGGAATCCTTCAGATGAAACCAAAACGATCAGTGTACAAAAACAGCACTGCCACTAATAGGATTTTTAATAGAATGTTTGAAGCTGTTAAGGGTCATTCACACAGAGGATGATAAGTATAACTATAAAGTTTTAATAATCACTGTAATTCTATGAACAGTGAAGTCCACACCCCAGCTATAACAGTGATGACATAGTTGATGAGCTTTTCATAGCTAATGAACATTAAAAACATTAACAGCCAATCAGAATGCACCAAATTTTAAAGAGCTTGAACATCAGGTTAGGCACCATATTGAATTTAACATGGAAGAAAACAAGTCTATGAGGGATAGATTTACAGTCACTACACAGTCTTCATCTAGATCATGTCATTTGAGCAACTTTTTTTTTTTTAACACAGACATTTCATCAGCTAAACACTTGGTATCTTGTTAAACTACAATCCATTCAACACACTAAATTTATCCCTCACTCGGTTTTCATCCCTGTCAAAATTAAATGCCGCTTCCTCTGCTAAGGTCTTTTAAAGGGGCAGATGTTGTAACTGCAGTGTGCTTATGGTAAACAGAATGTTATCAACCGTTGGTGTGAACGCGCTAATATAGTTATCGTTATAGTCATCTTTACAGTTATCATTCTTGGCATGAACAGGCCTTTTTGTTATATTTGTGGTGTGGACTTCACCATTCCTGTAGAATTTGAATTAATTATTAAAATTTTATAGTTATCAATATCAGGCATTGTGTACTACAACGATTGCTGGCTCTTTGATTAATAGCTTTGTTCCCCTTTTGTAAGTGAAAGTGTCTGCTAAATACATAGATGTAAATGTAAATCAATATTATTATATTTCCCATCTGGTAACACTTTACAATAACAGCACGCGAATAATCTAACACCTCAGTTTAGGTTTAATAACACCTTAATTAAATATTACATTACTATGAACTAATCATGAGTTAAGGCATGTATTCATCAAGATCTAACCTTATGAGTCACATGGGTCATATGAATTCATGTGTGAAAACTTACCCAAAGTGTTAATTAATACATTAACTAACAAATATGTTGTAACATTGTCAAGGAGGTCATTATTCACAGATGTATTAATATGATCTAATATGAATTAAGGTTAGTTCTTGAGTAGTACATGTCTTAACTTATCATTAGTTCATATTAAAGTATATTCAATTTAGATGTTAGTAGTGATTATTCATGTCCTGTTATTGTAAAGTGTTCCCTATCATCCTTTGTGTGAACGGGCCTTTAACTCTTATAATTATAAATCCTATAACTAATAAGGTTACACTTTACTTGAAGGGGAGTGCATAAGACTGACATGACACCTTCATAATCACATGTCATGAATAAATCATGACAGACACATTCTATTGAATATGAGGGTTTTTATCGCAGTTATGACAACGTTCAAAGTGTCATTCGCCTCAGTTATGTAATTTTTAGCAATTGAGACATTGTTTTTGCGATGTCTTTGTTAAGGGCTATGGTTTTGGGCTATGGTTAGGGGTAAGGGTAGGTCAAATAATGTCATATTTGCATTTAAAATGACATAACTGAGCGAATGACAATTAATGACAGTTGTCATAAACATGAATAAACCTCCTTCAGATCGGACATGGGGCTGTCATGAATTATGAAAGGTGGTCATGTCAGTCTTATGCACACCCCTTCAAGTAAAGTGTTACCACTAACAATTATTCATTATTTATGTACATTGTAGACTTCATATATGGACATACAAGAGTCATGGCATGCTTTGTTAGTAGCATTTTCATTTACCAGAGGTGTAATGTATTTGAGGAAATGTAGTTAATTACTGTACTTGAGTATCTTTTTGGATATTTTGTTTTACGGAGTATCAAAGCTAATAGTGTTACGATACCATCCCCAGTCTAGGGTTGGGAGTGGGAGTAACAGGTTAACTAAAACTTATACGGGAGAAATCATTAAAAACGTGGAAAAATCATGCTCCAGAAAAATGCAAAAACCACCTAGTTTGGCAAACTTAATTTATTCAGGAAAGCCAGAATTATGGAAGCAATAAACGTCTTCAGGAGAGAGCCCGGCCAAAACAACAACCAACATAGCAGCTGACTAACAGGAGGAGAACTAAATAACCTATGTGAGTAAAAGAAAAGGAGAAAATCAACAACAGAAGCTTTCCTCAACTCCCTCACTAACCAAAAACAGGGATAAACAGGAGTACAAAATAAAATGGCACCCTCTCCCTACAGCTTCCAAACTAACCATAAACCAAATAAGCCAAAATAAGTTACAGTACCTGTTAATACCTTAAAAAGAAAAGTAAGATTAAAGTAAATTTACATACACTATATGGTTACAACGCAATCTGCTAGTCAACAGGGATACAACATACTTTCAAAAGTATTCCCTTAACAGATAACTATTTAAGTTACCCCCTCAATCAACAGACGTCTTAAAGAGAAAACACCCAACACAAGTCTGGAGCAGGGGAGAAGTGAGCCTCTCCAAACAGTGTTCACTCTGCTCTTTTGTAGCTCTGTTCCGTCTGCAGCACACTCTCTGATGAGCACTACCTGTGGGTAATTTGAAACCTCCCAGCAAGCAGAGAGTGAGAGAGATAGGAGGAGAGAGAGCACACACACAGGGGACACATAACCACACCCCAAAAGGGTGGGAAAACACACCTCAACAATTACTCTTTAAATACATACATCCTAGGGATGTAACATTAGCAACTTTTACTTTCTACTTCACTACATTTTTGTATATGCAATTTACTCCACTACATTTGTAATGAGCATTGCAATTACACATGACATTTTGTTAATTTATGCAGTTTATTTATGGTACAAAATAAGTGATATCAGGGCACTGAAAGTACTATATCTTACCCAAACTTGTCAACAAGGCTACTTTACGTGAATGCGAGTTCCTTAGCAAGTAGTTGTGAATCACAGGTGTTTTATATATGAGAGATGAGGACATGACTGCAGCCGGTGTTAGGCTTTGACTTTTTAATTCTACTAAACATTATTTTATTTTTCCATTATACTGAAGAGACCTTTTGAAAGATATTGTTTTTTTGTTTGTTTGTTTGTTTTGCTTTGTAATTTTGAGGTCAGTTTTGGTTTTAGAAAATAAACATGATTGCACTTTCTGATTTTTTACATGTTCTCTGTGCCTTGTCTTGGACTTATGTCACTTCCTGTCTCCCGTGGTATTCGTAGTCAGTTTGTAGTCCGTTTGTTCATCGGTTCCCCTTGATTAGTATCAGAGGAGTGTCTGGTTTATCTATGCAGATACGACTGACCGACCAATATTGTCTAGCCTACAACTTGGATAAGATTCCTAAAAGTTTCACACCTCCAGCACACATTACAGACATTGCTGCACAAAAGCGGATTTTTCCTGTGGTTCCCAAACCTGTCCTGGAGGCCCCTCTGCCCTGCACTTTTTGTATGTCTCCCTAATCGGACACACCCAATTTAGTTCTTGCGGTCTTTACTAACTAGCTGATGAGTGGAATCAGGTGTGTTAGATAAGGGAGACATACAAAAGGTGCAGGGCAGGGGGGCCCCCAGGACAGGTTTGGGAAAAGCACTGTTCACAGATAAAGAATAAAAAACCAGTATTTAACGCATTAGAGAAACTCCTTTATTTCGCTTAGCAAAACTTTAAATATAATAGGCTGCAATTTATTTACATCACTCGACAGAAAGGTTTTATCAGGTTTTAATAAAATGTAAATGAATAACAGCCATAATAAGCAAATTTCCAGTACGCGCCTTGCACAATATCGTCAACTCACTCATCAGAATCTTCGGTAATCCTCGGCAAACTTCGCCACGGCTCATTTGGTTCTGGTTGAGTCCTCGGTAATCCTCAGCAAACTTCGACAGTTGGTACTGGCTCAATCGGTTCTTTTTGAGGTGGACGTGCTATGCGGTGGCTACTGCGGCTGTGCGTCCTGCCGTCATCAACCCGGAACTAAAGTTCGATTCAGTTCGATTTGTGAACCGGCTCAACCTGTTATTTCCTGAGAATCGGCTCAACGATACGTTATATGGTTCAAAAAAACCGAACATCACTAGTTTGTTTTAGTTTTCCCATTAAAAACCTGCACAAGTGCACATAGATCCTTGCCTCTGCCTGTTTCCCCAGCTTTTCCATAACATTACAGTTTTTCACAGGCATGTCTCTTTGACTAGTGCATCTTTGAGCTCTACCTTTAGCACCCCCCCAACCTGCCCAAGAACCTATTAAGTACACCAAGTACAGTTAAAATCAGATACTCTTAAGGCTTTTACTCAAGGAGTTGAATGGGTGACTTGAACTGGTACAGGGTAGTAATTTTCACTGTAAGGTATCTGTACTTTTGCTCAAGTATTGTTTTCAGGTATGCCTACTCTTTACACCTCTGTCCTTTACTGAACTGAAAGCGTAGCAAAATACCGATTATACATAGAACCACATATGTGTCATATACTGTATTTAGCAAGAGAAAAGTTTTGTGTAACCAGGATTCCTCATCTTAATGAGAGGGAAACTCAAGCAGATGTTTGCTGGAGATAAGATCAGATGTTGAGATAAGAATAGAAGGTCAATAGCCAATTGTAGGTGGAGACTCTTCAGTGGGAAACTCTCATACTTGCTCTTGGTACTTTTTTTCAAGTCAGTCTTTCTAGCATGATTCGCAAGAGTCTCTCTGTTTTCATTTGTTGGGGAGGGGGGAAAGACCGCTGTATATTTAGAGGTGTGTGTTTACAACAGCTGAAGGAGTCAGAAAGAAAGAGGGAAAGAGACATAAAGGAGGAGAGATTGAGATCAGACTTTGGGAGCATCATATTCTCTTCAGTATTCCATCTGTGGAAGAAAAACCGGTGAGGTGACATTCTGTATGAGGTTAGCCACAATGATTATGGAATGCCCAGTGCTTTCCCCACTGCTTTGTTGTGCACCTGGTATAAACAGACCACTATAGATCCAAACCAAGGTAAAACTGTGGATATGAAAGTAAAACTGTCCAATTGACATTAGTAGACTACTGTTGCTTACTACACCGGCAGCTAGCCGCTGAAATGGAACCCCAAAAATTGACTGATTTGTTGCAAGCACTTTATAAAAGTTCTTTATTGGCATATATGGTTCCATGAAGAACCATCCATGGAACCTTTACATTGCATAAAAAAATGTTCTTCACACTAATAAAAAATGGTTCTTTTAAAAACTGTTCATTGAAAGGAACCCAAAATGGTTCTTCTATGGCATAACTGTGAAATCCCCATTTGGAATCTTTATTTTTTAAGAGTGTGGACCTGCAATCAATTATACAGTGTAAATCAGGAGGTCGCATAAGTAGGATCTTTGACCAGTCATTGATGGCCTTACATTACGCATAGCATGTGAAAGATGCAGCTCCTTCTTAGCATAACTTCTCTAAAACGTGCATACGTTGGAATATAAGTCATGATAAACAATAAATATCAAGGAATTTTACAATGTCCCAAGCCTGGAAAAGGCTTTACTGGGACAGGTTTTCTAAAAAAAAGTCATGGAAAAAATCTATATGTTTGCATATTCACATACATTTTTGTAGGTTTATTCTTGTGTACAGTAAAACTTGTCTGCAAGTATTAATGAAAAAAAAAATATGGAAAGGTCATAGAAATTGAATCAAATGGTGCGGGAACAATGGAATGACTATGGAATTACTACTGGTATACACTTGTCACCAGGGAGCCTGTTTGTTTGTTGTGGACTAACTTGCAGGGGGCCCAAGGTACATGATTTATGGAATAAACAGTCACTTGTATCACAATTTCTAACTCATTTTTTATCCATCTTCAACAATAAACTAAGCAGGCTGTGCACTGAATATTAGTATACAATTAATAGTAATACAACATTTGTAATAAATAATTAATTCATAATGTATTTTATTCTATTACATTAAATATCAAATATTTTTTAAATGTAGTCTGTCCCATGATAAGATCAGATCATTGTGCTACAAGCAGAAGTCTTACATGTGAATTCTCATTTATCACACTGCAGCACGCTTGATGTAGATCTGGACTGTGGATATTTCTGTATCTGCTGGTGACGTGTGGGAGTGAGAAATTGCTTCATAACTGTCAACTCACATTGTAATTTTTGCTAGAAAAAGAAAGGCGCAATGTTTACACGTAGGGTATCTTTGCATTTAAGCAGTTTATATAGTTTATAGTTTTTTAACATGCTCTTCACACTAAGAAAAAAATGGTTCTTTTTTTAAAGAACTGTTTGCTGGAAGGTTCTTTGGGAAACCAAAAAATGGTTCTTTAAAAGTGTATTTAAAGGAAACGTTCACTAAGCAGTGCCTTATCAGATGCCAGTGGCGGATGGCATTAACTGCACTATGCGTGGTCAAGTTTTTTTTATGCACCATACATTGATATACAGGTGCATCTCAATAAATTAGAATGTCATGGAAAAGTAAATTTTTTCAGTAATTCAATTCAAATTGTGAAACTCGTGTATTAAATAAATTCAATGCACACAGACTGAAGTAGTTTAAGTCTTTGGTTCTTTTAATTGTGATGATTTTGGCTCACATTTAACAAAAACCCACCAATTCACTATCTCACAAATTAGAATACTTCATAAGACAATAAAAAAAATTTTAGTGAATTGTTGGCCTTCTGAAAAGTATATTCATTTACTGTACATGTACTCAATAATTAGTAGGGGCTCCTTTTGCTTTAATTAATGCCTCAATCCGGCGTGGCATGGAGGTGATCAGTTTTGTGGCACTGCTGAGGTGGTATGGAAGCCCAGGTTTCTTTGACAGTGGCCTTCAGCTCATCTGCACTTTTTGGTCTCTTGTTTCTCATTTTCCTCTTGACAATAAGGTCTGGTGAGTTTGCTGTCCAGTCAAGCACACCAACACCATGGTCATTGAACCAACTTTTGGTGCTTTTGGAGTGTGGGCAGGTGCCAAGTCCTGCTAGAAAATGAAATCAGCATCTCCATAAAACTTTTCAGCAGAAGGAAGCATGAAGTGCTCAAAAATTTATTGGTAAACGGGTGCAGTGAAGTTGGTTTTCAAAAAACACAACGGACCAACACCAGCAGATGACATTGCAACACAAATCATCACAGACTGTGTGGAAACTTAACACTGGACTTCAAGCAATTGGGCTATGAGCTTCTCCACCCTTCATCCAGACTCTAGGACCTTGGTTTCCAAATGAAATACAAAACTTGCTCTCATCTGAAAAGAGGACTTTGGACCACTGGGCAACAGTCCAGTTCTTCTTCTCCTTAGCCCAGGTAAGACGCCTCAAACGTTGTCTGTGGTTCAGGAGCGGCTTAACAAGAGGAATACGACAACTAATTCCTTGACACGTCTGTGTGTGGTGGCTCTTGATGCCTTAACCCCAGCCTCAGTCCATTCCTTGTGAAGTTCACTCAAATTCTTGAATCGATTTTGCTTGACAATCCTCTCGGTTGGTTGTGCATCTTTTTCTTCCACACTTTTTCCTTCCACTCAACTTTCTGTTAACATGCTTGGATACAGCACTCTGTGAACAGACAGCTTTTTTGGCAATGAATGTTTGTGGCTTACCCTCCTTGTGAAGGGTGTCAATGATTGTCTTCTGGACAACTGTCAGATCAGCAGTCTTCCCCATGATTGTGTAGCCTAGTGAACCAAACTGAGAGACCATTTTGAAGGCTCAGGAAACTTTTGCAGGTGTTTTGAGTTGATTTAGCTGATTGGCATGTCACCATATTCGAATTTGTTGAGATAGTGAATTGATGGGTTTTTGTTAAATGTGACCCAAAATCATCACAATTACAAAAAGAACCAAAGACTTAAACTACTTCAGTCTGTGTGCATTGAATTTATTTAATACACGAGTTTCACAATTTGAGTTGAATTACTGAAATAAAATGAACTTTTCCATGACATTCTAATTTATTGAGATGCACCTGTATATCGCGCTTGAACGAATCTTCTCATCAGTTGACGCCTCTGCACTGTTCCACAGGGTCACTTCCGCTTCTCATGCTCCCAATTTGGCCCACCTTCGTTCATCTTTTTCCATTTTCCGTTGCCCCCTCACTGTACTTATATGTCAATAATTAATATGCTGCATCACTGTTTTTTTTCTTTGCATAGCAGTCAGTGTTGTTGATCAGAAATATTTAGTGGAAGTTATCCACTTTTAATTGCTAAGTTAATTTACAGACGGCTATTTCATATAAAGATCACAAAATGAAAACATTTAGTTGCCTTACCTCAATCATCTTTGTTGATGTCAGTGTTGAAATTACAATGCTAAGTGTCCAAACTATGACCACATATTTCGTTCAAATGTATGTACAGATTTTGTTATGTGGGTATAAAAGAACTAATGACTATTGGGAGCAGAAAAATCTTTCCAACCATGAAATAAATGCATAACATAAATGGAAATTGTGGTCTTTTTGACTGCTCTTTGACTGTTCCACAGACCACTGCTGAAAGGGAAATCAAGCCTATCATTAAATGGCACACTATTAGACTACACATTTACTGTAGGCTATCTATATGCATTGTAGTATATGGATGTTAATTAAAACCGAAGGTGAATTATTTTTGCGTAATCAAAGGCAAACTGAAGAAATACGAAAGGTGAAATCCATTAAGAGATTTGTGTTTTAAAGGGGTCATATGATGCTTTTTTAAAGATCATTATTTTGTGTATTTGGTGTAACAGAATATGTTGACATGCTTTAATGTTCAAAAAACACATTTTTCAAATACTGTACATTATTGTAGGACCTATATGCCCCGCCTCTCTCAAACACTTAATTTTCTACAAAGCCCCCTACTTTGACAAGCGCAGTCTGCTCTGATAGGCCAGCTAACCCAGTGCATTGTGATTGACCGAACACAGCAAGCACTCGTCGGAAATGTAACACCCCTTACCATAATCGCAAGCTTCAGCTTTCAAAATAAATGTAAAGACAGAACCAGCAAGGGGAACAGTCGCGTGAAAGACACAGTGATGAAGCTGGTATGTGTTTGCAGTACACACGCCACGGTTAAGACGTGACTCCATGTGATGTGACCCCACCCCCCCCCCCACCCCCACCCCCACCCCCCCCCCCCCCCCCCCCCCTCCCCCCCTCTCTCTCTCTCTTACGCCTCGCGCATCTCTTTCTGCGCACACACACACAACAACACACACACACACACACACACCCCACAATGCGCAAACCTCCGCATTTTGCAGTCAATAGCAAATACTTAAACTAATAACAAAAACAGTAGCTGATTCAGAAGCGACAGATTATCATAGCAAAGTCAGAATTAACTCCTAGGTTCACGAAATGGTCGTCCATAAAATTCATTGCTGTTCAAGTAATCTTAAAGATTCCTAAATGCATCTACTTTCGGAAGGCCAAATAAAGTGCTTTTGCTTTCGCCTAGAAACACACAGCGTTCTCCCTGACATGCTGCTTCAACACTAAATGCTGTTCCTGAAACCACGCCTTCTTTCTTTATGTGCACATTTGGGAGGAATTATGCTAATATTTCCACATAGTGAGGTAGATATGTGGGGGGGCGTTTTAGGGGGCGTGGCAGAGTCTTAACTTTGAAAAGAATATATCTTTGGTTTTGAGACTTCAGTCTTTGCAACTTCAGGGCTCTTATCTATTCACAATCAGCTTGTAACACACCAAAGAGAAAGGAAAACTTGAAATCGCATCATATGACCCCTTTAAATGCTACATCTCATGATAGCATAGTCCAGCTCTAGGCCTTGTGTGTGCTGTCTGTGTAAACAAGTGTAAAAATGCTATTTTATTATTCCACAAATATTTATTATTATTACTTTTAATATTGAATTAAATAATACCTCACATGCCAAACTGCTAATTTATTCATTTCAAACATGCAGTTCTTTACAGCGGAGTTTCTGAGAACGCCGTGACGTCATCGCACACTTCCTTGAGCTTGTAGCGCAACACCGGCTAGCATGATAGCGCGGTGCTTTTAGCTTCGCTACTTCAGTGTATTAACTAGTCGGTTTTACACAAACAAGCACAAATTACAGCCATACTGTTAGTAAACTCAGAAAGTATAGCGTATATGCAAAACAGCGAATTTCAACCAGGAATAACCGCGACTCGAGGTAGGACAAACATAGGAGAGCTAACATGTTCGCACAGCTCGAGCGCACTTTAATTCGTCTCTTACCTACTCATTTTTTAGTTTATCAATGATAATCAGGCGAAATGCGTGAATAAGTAATGTATTTTTAATAAATGGACATATGCTATCTTAAAAACGCTACATAAACGCTTGTTTGATGGTTATTTAGCAGCAAGTGACTGTTAGCAGGTTGTTTGTAGCAGGTGTCCTGGACTTTTTCTGTTTTTGTAGTTTATCTGAAAGCATATGTTTTTTAGAATATGCTTCTAGTAAATTAAGAAACTTCTGGAAAGGTGGGGTGTACATGACAGTTGGGTATCAGTTGTGGCCTGTGTGTGATGTAACAGTTTAGGATTGTATGTGTTCAGTGGTAGGCAGCAGATTGTTATTATTATTATTTATTTTTACTTTCTGCCTGGTTATCATTGCTTTCTAGCGTAATACAGACAGTATGGAAGAACAACCAAACAATAACATAGAGGTGACTGTGAAAACTCTGGACTCCCTGAGCAGGAGTTACACAGTTCAGGCACAGGTAAGCTGGAATTGTTTCTTTCTTATTATTCACATTGTCACATGTCCTTTATAATGATGAGTTAGCATTCTGCATTTAACCACAATTTAAGGCGAAGAAGAAGTCATGTGACCGCAGGTAAAGACAGAAATCCACTGTCTGCCAGTTGTCTTTTGAATTGACATCATCTCGTTTCGCTGTAGATGACTGTGAAAGAGTTCAAGGAGCACATATCACCCTCTGTTGGAATTCCTGTTGACAAACAAAGACTCATTTACCAGGGCAGAGTACTTCAAGATGAGAAAACCCTAACAGAGTACAGTGAGTTGATTTGCATAAAAGCAGCAGTTTATAAATCCTTCGAGGGAACTCCATTGACGTTGTACATACAATTCCATAGAAAGCAAATTCAGTTGAAAAAGTGTAGCAAAACTACACATTTATTTATACATTTTAGCATGTGCTTTTGAATAATATCCCCTTTGCAGTCTTGTGACTTTTCTGTACTTGTCCCTGTTCATCCATCTCTGTCTAGACGTGGACGGAAAAGTAATTCACCTGGTAGAGCGGGCCCCACCGCAGACCAACCAACAGGGCTCCGACTCGGGTGGCGTTCCAGGGTCCTCTGGGGCGACACAGGGAGGAAATCAGAACCCAAACTCAACCAGTAGCTCTCAAGGGACCCCTCTTGGGCCTACGCATGACCGCAACGCTAACAGCTATGTTATGTTGGGTACTTTTAATGTTCCGGTTAACATTATGGATCCTCAGCAAGTTCAGGTGGAGATTTTTTTATACTCCGTATCACTTGTATAGTTTGATATTGGTACTTTTTGCTTAATGTATTCTTTTTTCTTAGATGTCCATTCAGCAGATGATGACAGGCCTGGGAGACAGTGCAAGAAATCCACGTGTCAGTACCAGCACGGGGGTGAGGACCATTGTGAACTAAAGAGAGCTCTTTTGTAGTGGGGGAAATTGCATGCAAAATTAAGCAAATTCATGTTTTTGTTCAACAAGGATGCGTTAAATTGATCAAAAGTGAGGGTGAAAACATTTAGAGTGTTAAAGAGAGTTCTATTTCAGAGAAATGTTGTTCTTTTGCATTTTAAGTTCTTCAGATATTCCTGAAAAAATAAATGCATCAAGGTTTCCACAAAAATATTAAGCAGCAGAACAGTTTTCAATGTTGGTAATAATGAGAAATGTTTCTTGAGCACCAAACCAGCATATTAGAATGATTTCTGAAGGATCATGTGACACTGAAGACTGGAGTAATGATGCTGAAAATTCGGCTTTGCATCAGAGAAATTAATATCATGTTAAAATATATTAAAATAGATTTTTTTAAAAATTGTAATATTTCATAATATTGAGCATAAGAGACTTACATAGAACAAGCATATATATATATATATATGTGTGTATGTAATATATATGTCTGTCTGTCTGTCTATATATCTATATATATATATATACACTGAAAACAAAATTATAACGCACCCTTTTGTTTGCCCCCATTTTTCATGAGCTGAACTCAGAGATCTAAGACTTTTCTATGTACACAAAAGGCCTATTTCTCTCAAATTCTGTCTAAATCTGTGTTAGTGAGCAATTCTCCTTTGCCGAGATAATCCATCCACCTCACAGGTGTGGCATATCAAGATGCTGATTAGACGGCATGATTATACGCTTATCCAGAGCATCCCAACCATGCTCAATGCGTGACATGTCCGGTGAGTATGCTGGCAAAGAACTGGGATGTTTTCAGCTTCCAAAAATTGTGTACAGATCCTTGCAACATGAGGACGTGCATTATCATGCTGCAACATGAGATGATGGTCGTGGATGAATGACACAACAATGGGCCTCAAGATCTCGTCACGGTATCTCTGTGCATTCAAAACATTGCCATCAATAAAATGCACCTGTGTTAGTTGTCCATAACATATGCCTGTCCATACCATAACCCCACCGCCACAATGGGCCACCCGATCCACAACATTGACATCAGCAAAAACCGCTCACCACACGACGCCATACACGCTGTCTGGCATCTGCCCCGTACAGTGAAAACCGGGATTCATCCGTGAAGAGACACCTCTCCAAAGTGCCAGACGCCATCGAATGTGAGCATTTCCCACTCAAGTCGGTTACGACGACGAAATGCAGTCAGGTCGAGACCCCGATGAGGATGACGAGCATGCAAATGAGCTTCCCTGAGACGGTTTCTGACAGTTTGTGCAGAAATTCTTTTGGTTATGCAAACCGATTGTTGCAGCACCCCAGCTGTAAGTTGTAGATGGTCTCAGACGATCTTGGAGGTGAAGATGATGGATGTGGAGGTCCTGGGCTGGTGGTGGTTACACGTGGTCTGCGGTTGTGAAGCAGGTTGGATGTACTGCCAAATTCTCTGAAAAGCCTTTGGAGACGGCTTATGGTAGAGAAATAAACATTCAATTCACGGGCAACAGCTCCGGTGGACAGTCGGCAGGGCTCTCACGGCCTCAGTTAAGGTCAGTGGTCATGACTCCACCATAAGAAAGAGACTGGGCAAAAATGGTCTGCATGGCAGAGTTCCAAGACGAAAACGCTGCTGAGCAAAAAGAACATAAAGGCTCGTCCAAGTTTTGCCAGAAAACATCTTGATGAACCCCAAGACTTTTGGGAAAATACTCTATGGACTGACGAGACAAAAGTTGAACTTTTTGGAAGGTGTGTGTCCCATTACGTCTGGCATAAGAGTAACACTGCATTTCAGAAAAAGAACATCATACCAACAGTAAAATATGGTGGTGGTAGTGTGATGGTCTGGAGCCGTTTTGCTGCTTCATGACCTGGAAGACTTGCTGTGAAAAATGAAACCAAGAATTCTGCTGTTTACCAAAAAATCCAGAAGGAGAATGCCCGGCCATCTGTTCGTGACCTCAAGCAGAAGCGAACTTGGGTTCTGCAGCAGGAAAATTATCCAAAACACACCAGAAAGTCCACCTCTGAATGGCTCAAGAAAAAAAAAATTAAGGTTTTGGAGTGGCCAAACCAAAGTCCGAACTTAAATCCGATTGAGATGCTGTGGCATGACCTTAAAAAGGCGGTTCATGCTCGAAAACCCTCCAATGTGGCTGAATTACAACAATTCTGCATAGATGAGTGGACCAAAATTCCTCCACAGCGCTGTAAAAGAATCATTGCAAGTTATCGCAAACGCTTGATTGCAGTTGTTGCTGCTAAGGGTGGCCCAACCAGTTATTAGGTTTAGGGGGCAAACACTTTTTCCCACAGGGCCAGTAGTTTTGGATTTTGTTTTCCCTTAAAAATAAAAACCTTCATTTAAAAACTGCATGATGTGTTCACTTTTGTTATCTTTTACTAATATTTAAATTTGTTTGATGATCAGAAACATTAAGTGTGACAAACATGCAAAACAATAAGAAGTCACTTTTTCACACCACTGTACATATGTGTGGGAGTGTATAATATTAAATATGGAGAGAGAGGCAGATATTTATACAACAGTTCGTTATGGTTCTCAAATCTGATTGGTTGAGAACTGTGAGATATTGTACTGGTATTGCTACAGGAATGCCCTTTCACAATTTTGTATCACTCCGTTTGTTCTAGCTGGGTCTATTTTTTATTTATTTTTTATTCACTGAGATAATCGGAGAGTACGTTATAGTTCAATAAGAGAGAAACGTAATAGCCTTGCGGTCTCTTCGCTTCATTGGATACAATATTGCCGCATTGTTTCTCTCTATAACCCTATTTCCACTAAAACCTAACTGAAGCAGCACAGCCCTTGATACAAATTCTAAAGTGACGTATGTATTAAACTGTCAAACTGAGATTTGATTATGTTGCGGAAGGAAGTAGGTTCGCACAAAAGAGGGTTATTAGGCACTCCGTTGTTTCTTGTTTAATTACACACGTTCCGTCAAACTGTTGTATAAACGCAATACCACTCTAATCGGAGAGCGATAACGGCTCTATTATCAGCAGGCTGTGATTAGGCGGCCTGGTGCACAGGATTGGCAGTCCAGACGCTGTGATATAGAGGCTGTATCGCTCTCGTCACTTTTATGTGATAGTTACAGTGGTGTGAAAAAGTGTTGGCCCCCTTCCTGATTTCTTATTTTTTTGCATGTTTGTCACACTTTAATGTTTCAGATCATCAAACTAATTTAAATATTACACAAAGATAATGCAAGTAAATACAAAATGCAGTTTGAAATGATTTCATTTATTAATGGAAAAAAGATGTCCAAACCTACGCGGCCCTACGTGAAAAATTAATTGCCCACTCCTGTTAAATCATGAAAGAACTGCAATTAACCACATTATTTTAGAAAGCTGAGTTAAATTTCACTAGCCACACCCAGGCCTGATTACTGCCAGACCCGTTGAATCAAGAAATCACTTAAATAGAACCTGTCTGACAAAGTGAAGCATGCTTAAAGAGCAACACATCATGCCGCGATCTAAAGAAATTCAAGAACAGATGAGAATCAAAACAGTTGACATGTATCAGTCTGGAAAGGATTATAAAGCAATTTCTAAGGCTTTGGGACTCCAGCGAAACACGGTCAGAGCCATTATCCACAAATTGAGAAAACTGGGAACAGTGGTGAACCTTCCCAGGAGTTGCCGGCCAACCAAAATTACTCCAATAGCACAACGACGACTCATCCAAGAGGTCATAAAAGAACCCAGAACAACATCTAAAGAACTGCAGGCCTCACTTGCCTCAATTCAGTGTTCATGATTCAACAATAAGAAAGAGACTGGGCAAAAACAGCATCCATGGGAGAGTTCCAAGGCAAAAGCCACTGCTGACCAAAAAGAACACAAAGGCTCGTCTCTCATTTGCCAAAAAATATCTTGATTATCCCCAAGACTTTTGGGCAAATATTCTGTGGACTGATGAGAAAAAAAGTTGAACTTTTTGGAAGGTGTGAGTCCCGTTACATCTGGCGTAAAACCAACAAAGCATTTCATAAAAAGAACATCATACCAAAGGTCAAACATGGTGGTGGTAGTGTGATGTCTGGGGCTGCTTTGCAGCTTCAGGACCTGGACGACTTGCCATAATTGACGGAACCATGAATTCTGCACTCTATCAGAAAATCCTGAAGGAGAATGTCCGGCCATCAGTTTGTGACCTCAAGCTCAAGCGCACTTGGGTTATGCAGCAGGACAATGATCCCAAACACACCAGCAAGTCCACCTCTGAATGGCTAAAGAAAAACAAAATTAAGGTTTTGGAGTGGCCAAATCAAAGTCCGGACTTAAATCCGATTGAGATGCTTAAACAGTCAATTCATGCTCGAAAACCCTCCAATGGGGCTGAGTTAAAACAACTCTGCAAAGAAGAGTGGGCCAAAATTAATACACAGAAGTTAAAGACTCATTGCCAGTTATCGCAAAAACACTTGATTGCAGTTGTTGCTGCAAAGCGTGGCACAACCAGTTAGATTTAGGGGGCAATTACTTTTTCACGTAGGGCCAGGCAGGTTTGGACGGCTTTTTTCCCTTAATAAAAGAAATCATAATTTAAAAACTGCATTTTGTATTTACTTGCATTATCTTTGTGTAATATTAAATTTGTTTGATGATCTGAATCTTTTAAGTGTGACAAATATGCAAAAAAAAAAAAAAAAACAGGAAGGGGGGCCAACACTTTTTCACACCACAGTATATATATATATATATACATACACATACCATTTTTATGTTCAATTTGTTACATTTTAAAATAAAAACATAAAAAATATTTTTGTTTTATTCTTAAAGACAAATGTAACATTTAAACGGATACAAAAAAAATTACATATATGCAATAATTTCCATACAATAATTACATATAATTCTTTCTTCCAGACCAGTGGCTCTGTGAATGTTCAGATTGATTTGGACCAGTCATTGCAAAGTGAGCCCAGACTGCGGCTGCTATTGGCTGAGAACTTGCTGAGAGACACCAGTGCTGTGATCCAGAGACTGGAGGTAAGCAATATTGCTGAGAATTACTTGGCTTATTGCTTACAGGGGTATCAGGAAGAAATAAATGCGCATATACATTTTTTTATTGATTACTCCCTTATCGCTGCCTTATTTCATAGGGGCAGCTCGAGGATGGCTCAGCATCCCAGGAGGACTCTGCACCTCCACCCACCTCCTCCACTTCCACTCCATCTCCTACTGTACAGCCCATGGACACTTCTCCTCCTCCGTCAAGTACCCCACCATCCTCTTCCTCCTCCACCCAGACTGAGGGTGCTCCAGCCCCTCCTGCAGGCCTCAGGTAGGACCGGTTATAATTATATGACTGGATCGTGAACAGGTGTTGTAGTAAAAGAGATGCATAATGATTCTTTAAATATCCTCTTTTTGTGTTCCATGGGGAAATAAAAACATCACATGGGTTTGGAATGGCTGAGTTAGCTGTGAACAAAACATTCATTTGTGGATTTATTGTTCCTTAAGTGGTTTTGTTTTGCTAAGCCTTTTTTGCTCCTATCGAGCCATGCTTTTAATTAAATTGAAGTTAATGGAATTTATGAGTCAAAAATATAAGTCAAGTTAAAATAAGGACTAACCATCTTACATAGAGCAGTCATAATGTCACTCTGTCATGATTTTAGTCTTCATTTATTCTTGTTATTGGGGCATTTTTAAAAAAATTTTTTTTTAAATAGTTCCATGAATGTCCAATTGAACCATTTAGTGTTGATTTACTCCAAAAAGCTGATAAAGGTTCGTAGTTGCTCAAACGTCTTCCTCTTACCCTGGCTTTGGTATTGTGAGTAGAAAATCAGGTGGTTTCTAAAGTATGTTTTTGGGAGCATTACAGCCTGGCAATTATGATACATACAATTTGACAGTATAACAATATTTTTCTGGTCTCACCTCTATGATAATTGAATAAGAAACATGCAGATAAAAAAAATGAAATGTACAATTCTATTTTTGGTTATATCTTTATTGTTTCTTAAACTATGACTGTACTAAAGTGAATTGCCACATGAAAGATAGATTCAGTTTTTTTCTGAAGAATGACTAACAAATTTAACAAAGTTTCTGTCTTTAAGTTTCATAAACACCTGACAACAATGTTCCTTTTGTCTCATTTTACCTTATGGTTTGGCCCAATAATGAAATTTGTGGGAAATGTACAGACATTTTTAAATCAACCGCCTACAATGTGAGGTGAAACAGAGGGAGTTCTTTAAACCAGGAGATTGAGTTTCACTATTGAAGGAGTAGGCATGATTTCAGTTCAGTCTACCTTAGACATTGTTGACATTTGACATTTGACATCAGGTCAAGAAATGTAAATTTGCCACTTTGATTAACCTCACTGCGTTAGGAAACTAACATCTCACTGTTTATAACTGTATATAATTCTATTTTTGTATATTAAACAATTTACATGATGAATAATTATATCTATAGTGCCATCTGAAAATTTGGGGTCACTAAGAGTTGTTTTTTAAAATGTTTTTGAAAGATGTCTCTTATGTTCACCAAGGCTGCATTTATTTAAACCGAAATACAGTGACAACCCTTTAAAAATGTGAAAGAGTTATTACAATTTAAAAATAACGGTTTTCTATTTTAATATATTTTAAAATGTAATTTATTAATGGTGATACAAAGCTGAATTTTCAGTAGCCATTATAGCAGTCTTCAGTGTCACATGACCTTCAGAAACCATTATAATATGCTGATTTGGTGCGCAAGAAACATTTCTTTTTATTATCAATTTTGACAACAGTTTTAGGATACTTTTATGAATAGAATATAAAAAAAGCGTTTATTTTAAATATAATTTTTTTGTAAAACATGACAATGAGCTCGACCCCGAACGTTTGACGGTAAAATATATATAATATTGTAAATATACTAGTTCGTCATAGCGAGGCTTACTCTTAAATAACTCTGCAGTATCTTTGAATAAGTTTTAAGTAACCTAAAATTCCATAAAAGTCTCTTTTATCTGTTGTTTTATCCCTGATGGTAGTTTTATTTATTAACTGGTTCTCTAATTTTCATGTTTCCTCCCTTGGTAAACAATGATTTTGTCCATTTGAGACATTGACTCCAAAGCATGTGATCAATGTGGTGTTATCAAAAAACCAGAGTGGATGATAATACAGTACTTGAAATTAATTTGCTGTGTATCCAAAAAAAGGGAAGGTCCTGTGTGGCCAAAACCGTTTGTTGTACTGTAGATTTTAAATACACTGTGCACTTTTGTAACAATAAAAGAATATTGCTAGCATCTTGCCATGAAATCCTTTTTTGGATACAGAGCAAATTAATTTTAAGGTTTGAATTTTTTACTCTTTTTGGAAGAATTTATGACTTGAAATCATGTCACATGTGGATTGAAAAGAGTGCAGGACACTAAATTTTTGTTGTTGTTGATATAATACAATACATACAATAACACTCCACACAGATGATGAGTCACATTTTCTTGGTTTCATGTGCATTTAATCTGTGTAGATGCTTAAAACCATAAGTGGGAGTCCATGAGCCACTGAAAAGCGAAGCTCCCACTACTCCTGTATCCTACTCGGTTTTAAAAGTCAGACAAACCACCATTCTTACCACTAGTGACTTGCTTTTCAAGTGTCAAACTAAAGGTTATGTTTAGTGTAAGCCATCTTGTTTTGTTGACTAAGCAGAGTCTGTTCTGTTTGATTTATTCACTACTTAACCATACTCTACTTCACCTGCTCTTACACAGTAATCTATGAACCGAGTAGCAGTTTGTGTATACCTATGTTTTCCTTTCGCTATCATGAGTGTATTAAAGTGATGCCCTGACGTTCAGTGTTTAATGCAAACTGCATTTGGAAACATTGATTTATGATGATCCTGTTGCTGTCTTCCCATCAGCCATCCAAGCCCAGCTGAAATGGTAGAGATGTTAACAGAGCTGAGGAGAGTGGAGGAGAGACTCCAGCCCTTCATTCAGAGAGCTCACCTCATTCTAGAGGCGGCCACATCTGCAGACTACAACAACAATGTAAGAAGCCCACACGTCATAAATGTTTTTTTCTCGTCATAAATGTAGAGCTCAGGCGCCATAATTACATTGATGTGAATGCAAATTAATTTTGGAAGTGAGGCCATGATAAGTCATTCAGCCAAAAATACATCTTTTCACATTTTCAGTAGGCAGAACAGGAAAAATTAGTTGAAATAATTAGATTAGCGACGCTATCTTATATCAGTATTTTAGTGATTCATTGTTTCAAGTGATACTGCTTAAACAGCTCAGATCTTGTAGCTTAGAATTAATACTTCTATTCAGCAAGGGGCACGATAAATTGATCGAAAGTGACAGTAAAGACATTTTATAATTTTAAAAAATATTTATATTTCTCATTCATTAAAGAATCCTGCACATCCAAATCCAAAACAATATTAAGCAGCACATCTGTTTTTAAAAAGCAGTAAAATATCTTACCGACCCCAAACTGATGGTATTGTATATGGTAAAAATATGGCATAACTTTAAAAGTTTTATAATTATATAGTTGTTATAATTGGCATTTGTGTATCATTTCATTAAATATTCGTTTCAATATTTATATCTGTTTTTTTTCTTTTTGAACAACAGACCCAAGAGAGGGATGAGGACCAACGCATTCTCAACCTCGTGGGGGAGGCCCTCCGTCTCTTGGGAAATGCCCTGGTTGCCCTGAGCGACTTACGGTGTAACCTCCTGAGTAACCCTCCTCGACACCTGCACGTTATCCGCCCCATGTCCCACTACACCTCCTCTGTGCTTACTCCAGGGGGTGTGCATCACCTTCCAGCGCAGGTAAGGATGTGGTCTGTGAGACTCGTGCAGTGGGAAACATGCACTGCATAACCCTGAAAGTGAAAGTTTGTAGAGCTCTTCATAGATGAGTACTGAGGTGTTTTTGGTAGAAGTAAATTTTCCAGAGTTGCCAGAAATACTGAGACGACAGGCACTATAATGGTAATTTGTTGAAGTAGGCCAAATTAAAACAAGTCAATTAACTTTTAACATTCTGCAGTTGAATCTTGGAAGTACTGTGACCATGTCAGCCAATGGCAGACCAGCAGCTGATGGTCAGCCTCAGTCTACTGGCCAATCAGATCAGCAAGGCCAGGGACCAACGCCTGCCAGTCAGACTGGTCCAGCCAATCAGCAGAGCGGACAGCCAGGGCCTAGAGTCATCCGGATCAGTCATCAAACCTTGGAGCCTGTAGTGATGATGCAGATGAACATTGATGGTGGGCTTCTTTTGTATGTGTGTGCAAGGGTTGTAACCATTTTTCCTATTTGAATTTAAATCAATAGTTTAATATGTTACAGACTCTGGCAATGCTGCTCAGACAAATGGTCAACAGAATGCTGCTGGCACTGGACAAACTGGTTAGTCTTTAAATAGTCTGAAATACAGTCATGGTCAAAAGTTTTGGCAGTGACATAAATTTTGTATTTTGCAAAGTTTGCTGCTTCAGTATTCGCAGATTCTTTTTCCACCTGTCTATGGAATACTGAAAAACAATGATAAGCATATCATAATTTTTAAAGGCTTTTATTGGCAAAAAAATATAATGAGTCAATATTTACAGTGTTGACCCTTGTTCTTCATAATCTCTGCAATTCGCTCTGGCATGCTGGATATTAGCTTCTGGGCCAAATCCTGACTGATGGCGATCTATTCTTGCCTTATTAGTTCTCGGAGTTGATCACAATTCGTGGGCTTCTGCTTGTCCACTTGTCTTTTGAGGACTGACCACAGGTTCTTTATTGGATTGAGATCCGGGGAGTTGCCTGGACACGGATCCAAAATATCAATGTAATGATGTTCGAGCCACTTCTTTATCACTCTTGCTTTGTGGCATGGTGCTCCATCATGCTGGAAAATTCACGGATCATCACCAAATTGCTCATGTATCGTTGGAAGAAGTCACTCTTGCAGGATGTTTTGATAGTATTCTTTATTCCTGGCAGTGTTTTGGGCAGAATTATGAGAGAGCCCGCTCCCTTGGTTGAAAACCAACCCCAGTCATGGATGGTCTCAGGATGCTTCACTGTTGGCACGACACAGGACTCACGGTAGTGTTCACCTTTTCTTCTCCGAACAATCAATTATCCAGATGTCCCAAACAGTCGGAAGGAAGCTTCATCAAAGAAAACAACTTTGCACCAGTCTTCTGCCATCCAATCCTTGTACATCCAGCAGAATTTCAGTCTGTCCTTGACGTTCTTTGAGAGAACTGGGATCTTTTCGTTTGACGTCCCTTTCTTGTACACAGGCCCAGTCAAAAGTTTTGGCTCACTTCTCATCTACTGCCTGATCCTGCCAACCGGCCTGCAATTTTCCCTGAGTGAGCTACTGACATGGTGGAGAACGATCCTGTGAGCTGGATCTCTCAGGCAGACGACGGCGCGCGCTGCGCGACCATCTCCTTGGACGTCCTGAAGGCTTCTTCACTGCAGTCGGACCTCTCTTCTTGAAGTTCTTGATGATCCTGTAAATGGTTCTTTCAGGTGCAATTTTCTTTGTAGCAATTTCCTTGCATGTGAGGCAAATTTAGATGCAAAGCGATGATGGCTGCACATCTTTCTTTGGAGGTAACCATCGCTAACAAGAACACAATGATTGGAAGCACTTCTTCCCTCCTTTTATAGCAATCATTCTGCTCTTACAATCTAATTAGTATGATAGCCGGGATCTCACCTGACTAGTACTCATTCACTTTCACATGTGCTGCTGATATGATTAGTAAATTAATGTTAGCTGGTCATTTTTTTTGTCAGGATCAAAAAACAGTGAAATTTGCTTTTTTTGTGAAAAGTTAATTTTTTGTCAATGAAGCTTTTAGCAATTATTTAAAAATGCATCTGATCACTCTTGACCCAATACTCTGAAACATGGAATGAACACAACAAACTTACGCAGCAAACTTGCATAAAACCACACATTTTATATCATGCCAAAAATTTTGCCAATACTGTATCATCCCAGAGAGCAATAATTTGAATATTGCTGTATTTTAGGGCAATAGTTTTTTTATCGTATAAGGAGTATAATATGATCATTAACATGTTGGGTGGTGATAGTTATTGTTTTAGTTATTTGTTATTGTTTATAATATGAATTGTCACCAAAATATAGTATTCAATTAATACGTTTATTATTTATTTATTCAGGTATTATTATCTTATACTACTTAAATATATATACCTATATATGTAGGAAACATAAGTCAACTAAATCGAAAAAATAATATAATTAGATATTATATATTTTAGAAAACTAATGAATTAAACATGTTAAATTTTTTGTTGTGATATTTGCACTCCAAAATGTAGGCTGTGGTTTATCTTTATGAAAAGTTTGCATTGTTCGCAGGGGGCGTAACCCCTTCCTACTGTCCGATTCCAGCGTTATTACCGCCAGAATGTCATGCAAGCCTATTTGTGCATCAAGTCTCACTCAGCAGCCTTATGGCCATGAGCAACGCTGCCAACTTCGGCCAGCAGGGGGCAACAGACACCTCCTGCAGCAAAACGTGGCAACTGGTTCTACACGTCCACAACCAGGCCCCCCTTACCACTCAGGCCCGAGTGGTCTCACAAGACCCTCCTTTATACAGGATGGACAGCCCCCACTCTCACCAGAGGGGGCCACTATCAACTAGATGCAGCTGCTTTTCCCGATGATGGGCAACACGCCGGATCAGGATATGAATTCTCCCATGATATTTCGGAACTCATAGAACTGTTGCTGTAAATTACAGGACCGGAATGGATGTGTTTCACCAACTTTTCATGAATGTATGATGGAAATGATTTTGAATGTGGTTTTGATTAAATTTTTTTAATGCAATCCGCTACATGCCAATCCTAATATTCCTCTAAATTTAACTCTCCATTAAAAAGAGTGTCTCGTACGTTATTCTTAGTTCAAATAGTTTTGTCTATCACCTCTAATTAATTTTATGATTGTATATTTCATAGATTATAATAGATATATATATAGTATAAATATAATTAATGTAGTAAGTAAACTTTTATATTAAAACAGAACGTGTCTGTAATGAGTTCCATAAGCTTTACGTTTATCATAAAGGTGGAATATCAGTATTGCTTTGGCCTGTTGGGACGCTTCAACAAGATTTAATTTTGTGCTTAATTTCCTCAATATTCTCATGCAATGCGCTGCACTGGAAGTTGCGGTTCCCTAAATTCCGAAGCAGTCGTGCATTATGAAACATTTTTATAGAAGTCTTAGCTCATTGGGTGTTGGTTTTATGCAGATATGTGTGTTTCCCCTCAGGCTGGACACTTCCCTCCCGCTGCTCTGAATCAGATGATTGGTGGACTGGTCGGCCAGCTTCTGTCAGGAGCTGCAGGGCAGATGGGTACAGTTGGATAAAACTTTAATTTGTAGTAATACATACACTGCTTTGTTTAAAATTGATAACATATAATGAGTTCTGAGTATTTTATTTGATAAATGACATGTGGATCAGCTCAAATGAGGTCAGAATATGCCTGATATTCTCTTAAGACTAAAAAATGTTTTATGTAATACTGATGTAGAATGCCTCTGGTTAGGGTATAGTATAATATATTTTTCTGTTCTCTGCATCCACAGCCAGCCAAACCACAACATCCTCCTCACAATCATTCACCTTCTCCTCATCCTCTTCCACAAGCACTCCATCCACCACCACAAGTGGCTCTGGGTCCACACAGTCTAATGGTACCAGTACCAGCACTCCTCAACCTGGATCTCCACCACCACCTCCTCAGGAGAATCCTTTAGGGGGAAACCTGGAGCAGTTGTTGGGGTCTCTACTGGGAGGAGCTGTTGCCGCAGGTGGCCAGGGCCCTTCAATAACGGTCACCATGCCTGGGGTCCCTACCTTCATCCAGGGGGTCACAGACTTCATGCAGGTGAATAGCCTCCTTTGGCTTTATAGACTTTTTCCCAGATTTTATTATTACAATACATTTTCAAACATTAAAACCATTGAGCTTTTATTTTGGTGCTTTGTCAGTAAATAAATATATGTATCGCATGCTGCAGAGTAAAGCATGCAGTGTTCGTTTACACATTTACAGCTCATGATTTATTATTTTAGTGGTCAGAGCAGTTTGAGAGTATGTTTGTTTTACCACATCAGTTCACAGTAAAAGCTGAAACACTGTATCATGAGCTGCAAGCATGAAAACCATCTGTGCCTTACTCTGAATCATGCAGCGCATATATTTATTTGCTGACAAACTGCCAGAATAAAAGCTTGATTGCACATAAGCCATATAGTGTTACGATTTTATTTGGAGATATTGTGCAGTCCTACCAAAAATTACAAAAGCTTAAATGAACCGATTATCTTGAGCAACACATTCTGAGGCTTTTTACCATTTTTGGATCTCGACAGCTCCTGTTCACTTCACAGGCTAGAACACTAGGTTTCTGCCATTTTCACTGGTTTTTGTAATGCATGGTGTGTCAAGTCAAGTCACCTTTATTTATACAGCGCTTTTAACCATACAGATTGTGTCAAAGCAACTGAACAGCATTAATTAGGAAAATAGTGTCAATAATGCAAAGTGACAATAGTAAACACTCATTTTTCAGTTAAAGACAGTTCATCATTGAATTCAGTGATGTCAACATCCAGCTCAGTTTAAATAATATCTTTGATTATGTCAACGATATCGCCGGAAATGAAGTGTCCCCAACTAAGCAAGCCAGAGGCGACAAAACAGTTTTAAAACAGTGTATAAAACAGTTTTATGCATCTCTGTCATCAGGCTTCCCAACCACTTTTCTCTCAGCCTCCTGCGGGACAGCCTCCAACCTCGACCCCCACCGCTCCCACTGCCCCACCAAACGCAGCCAGCACTCCTGGGGCCGCTACAGCCGATGAAGGTCTGAACCCTGAGCTCTTCACTGGGATAGTGCAGGGCGTCCTGTCCACCATGATGGGCTCTCTGGGTACTCCTCAAAACGAAACCGAGAGCATCGCTCAGTTCATCCAGAGGCTCTCCCAAACTAGTAACATCTTCACCCCTGGTACTGGAGATGCTATGGGTGAGCTCTCTGGGGTTAATGAGTTTTCTTTTAGTTAATTTGCTTTTATTCCCCAGCAGAATGAGGAAAACTAAACAACCTGTATACATGTTTAGGTTTCTTCGGTGATCTTTTGGCTTTGGTCTGTCAGAACTTCTCCATGGTGGACATGGTGTTGTTGCTCCACGGGCAGCACCACCCACTGGGTCGTATCCAGCCCCAACTCGCTCAGTTCTTCACTGAGCATTTCCTGCAAGGCCGTGAGCCCACAGAGGCCAACATCACCGTAAGTTGTTCTTTAGCAATGTCAGAGTGCCCCGATTCCCAGTGCTGGTCCTGGAATACTCCCAAAAACTGCCCGTCTTGTATGCCTCCCTTATCAAACACACACACCTGATTAGACTAATCAGATCATTAGTAGAGACTCCAAAACCTGAAATGGGTTTTGTTACATAAGGGAAACATCTAAAATGTTGAGTAACAGCAATCTAAAATATTTACAATGACCTCCAAATAAAAATAAGCCCCAAAAAGCATAACAACTGCGTTGGAGTGCCCTTAACAGCTTGAATATCCCGTGGTTTAATTTAATTGAATTTCTTTTTTAAAGCCATTTTGCTTCTGCTGTTTTTCTTCCTCTGACCTCAACCCATGCCTTGCTCTCTCATTGGCTGTAGCTCGTTGTGACACCTGACACCATGTGATGTTGAGTCGGCCGACTGGTCTGGATATTTGCTAGATATTTGGTGAGGCATCGGTTGAGACATCAGCAAGCCTGTTTGAGTAGTTCACACATAAAGATTGCCGAGTGCTGATCACACACTGATTTTCCCCGATCACAGCCCGACCTGTCGGCGAGCTCGTTGACTTTCAAACCGGGCTTAAATCAGGCTTAAAATCCTGTAGTGTGAACTTGACTTTACTAACCCTGACAGGATAATACAATTTCAACACTGACACAGATGAATATAACTGCAGTAAAGCGCAAAGAAGGATATTTACATTATTTAATGCAGCATACAAGATGTTATCGCTGGCAGCAGTCAAAGAATGTACACAGAGCATTGTGCATTATCTTTCAGCTTGCACGCAGTCCACAGAATTGTTGCAGGGAAAAAATGAACACAAATAGCCATATTAAACTTTTTCTGGTAGTTTGCGATCCCTGCATTGAAGACATGTCAGAACTATTTGAAAACCGTTTCTGGAAGTTCTGTCTCACATCCCATTTCTTACTTTACACTCAAGTTTCTGAGGTGTTTATGCAGTTGCTCGATTTTACATCTTTGTCCTCTCCTGTACAGTCCATCTTTCCATCTCTTCATCTTATTGTTTCTTTCTGTTTTTTAGGCAGCTGCTGATGACTTAATTGCTGAACTTGAGGAATACATCACAGAAAGTTTTGTAAGAATCCCTGGATCGTTTCTCGACTCTTTAAAAAAACTAACTATACAAAAGTGTCTGTGACTGTCGATTACTACACAAAAGAATTCCACTGATCCCTCGGTTTGTAACAAGCACTGTAAAATTTAAAGTGGAAGTCTCAGGAATGTGTTGTGCCTAGACTTCCATTGTGAGTGGATTACTCCAAATACAATATATGATTTTATATGATATGAAGTCAAAGTATGCCAAAGATTTTCTTTGCCACAGTGGAACTAATGCAAATTTGAGGTTTATGCTTCCTATCCATCCCATCTAGTCAACCATCGCAGTCCGTGATGGGGTGGATATCACCCAGACGAACCGGGCTTTTCTCAGACAGCAACTTGCAGGCATCGCCACCCACATTCTGCATTGCACCGGTATGTCTAGACGAGTAGCATCGTGACATGAGATCAGTCTCTATTTAGATTCATAAACTCAACATGTATTCACCAAATACTTTTAATTATTAGCTTGCCATTTTGCTTCTTATATCATGTTCAAGGGCTCCATAAGAATGCAGAAACAAAAGTTACTCACATACACAAAAACATGAAATACTTTAAATGTGTGTTTTATTTCTTCAGATCAAACGTTTGGACCTCGGCTCTTGCAGCTGTGTAACCGGGCTCTCTTTGAGTGTCTGGCCCTCAACCTCTACTGTCTGAATGGAGAACAAAGTGCCCTTACTGCCGTCATCAATCACCGCATTGTTAGTACCCAAAACAACTGACGTCAGACTCCTACACCCCCTTTCGTCTTGGTCACAGTAAATAAAATTGCGGAGGAGACATTTCCATGTTGGTGGGGGCTTGCGTCAATGCAGGAAACTTAGCAAGTAATGATAAAGGCGTTAGGGGTTCGACACGTCAAACAGGGTTTCGCAGTCATGGAAAACCTGAAAATATTAGGGGATATTAAAATAGTTATTAAAATGTTAAGAGATATTAATATGTACCTATTAAAAAAAAAAAAAAAAAAAAGGGATTTACCTAATATTTTTCTGTGATGGAAAGTATAAATATATAAATATATATATATGGTTCAAGTATTTAATGAATCCCTAACGTGAATTTACATGACTTCCTTTCTATTAGAGGACAATGTCAGCTGAGGTTAACCCTAGCCTGGTGAACTGGTTAACCAGTATGATGACCATGAGGCTGCAAGTGATACTGGAGCACATCCCCATCACAGAGGAACAGATCACTCATTACATCATCCGCACACAGGTTTGATTCCACATTTTGCACAGAATAGATTTATTTATTTTCAGATTACACCAGTTATGAAGGTTGGTTAGTGTGTAGTGCTGGGTGTTTGCATAGTCAAGATGGTCTTAGTTAACATACTGTGAACAGTGTTTAGTTTGAACATGGCCTGTTCATTCTATTTAGCCATTAAGATTCTGTTCTAGGTAATGCAACCTTTTATATAAAAAAAAATTAATAGTTAACATTAATGTAATAAGGGTTGTAATTTAAATTCATGTGTCTGGAATAAACAGTAATCAAACCCATGGCCTTGGTTTTGCTAGAACTATTCTCTAGCGTTCGTCTACAGGAGCAATCAGTGGGGGAAAAAAATCAAGTGCTAGCATTTTTTTTTTTATTCTACTTAAATGTCTAATTTCATTCAAGAAATATTACACCACGGAAGTTACATGGATCTCGAATTACATTTTGCATTGCCATAAATGCATATGTATTTTTTTCTCAGAGTGAAGAATCAGTAGAGAGGCCCATACAGGATCCTGAGCCTCAGAACGTGGAGGTAAATAAACATAAAAGGGTTTGATGGTGATATATGGATTTAGAGTGAGATGCAGTTGCTTTGGGCTTTGAAGACTGGACATGTACATACTTGGCTTTAGATGTTTAACAGTCTGTTCTCATGTACTATATAACATATATAACGTCTCCCATACATGGTTCAGATGGGGGACAGTCTCTCTCCAACACCTGCTACTACAGCAGAAGAAGCTCTGGCCTCCTCCCAGGAAGCAGGAGCAGTGGGAGGTCCAGCTAGGGAAGGAGAGGGAGCTGTCGGAGGAGAGGAAACCGGAAGAGATGCTGAAGCATGGGCAGCAGTGTTGCCTCCTGTCAGTTGATTTTCTTTCGTTCACTGCATAAATAATGTGTCCACCAAAAGATTTATACAGATTTAGTACTTTACATTAAATTTAACAACATTTTTGGAAAATATGACCTACTCGAGGCATCTGGTGGTATCACTTTTTACCAGTCAGATCATGGAACATGTGAGATTGAATGTTTTTCTGAGTGTGGTTTGATGTGCTGTGTTGTTTGTAGGAGTGGGTTCCTATTATCAGACAAGATCAGATCAGTCAGAGGAAGATCAAGGCCCAGCCTCCTCTCTCTGATGCATATCTGCTTGGGATGCCGGCAAAGCGCAGGAAGGTAAATGTTCAGTTTCATGCAGTTACATGTTAACATTGAGATAATGTACACAAATTGCTGATGTCTTTGTATTCATTCAGACTGGTTTGCCTCTCCTGAAGTATCACAGTAAACGACATTTTTTCTTATTGTGTGTCTTCTAGATGGTAAAGAGTGATGCGCCCAAACTGTCACTCTCTGAGGCAGTGAGTCAAGCCGCCAAGTCAGCTGGTGTAACACCCATCTCAGCTCCCAACGCCCTACAAGAGGATTTAGAAAAACCAGAACTTCAAGAAACATATGGTGAACAGGTACCTTGTGTTAAAAGATGTTTTCATGTTATGCCTTGAAATAGACATAATAATATGCAAACATATGTGCTCAAGTTTCTAAATCTGTATTTTTGTTCATTAAGCAACTAGCTGAAATACATTTTTTTATTTTTGTATTTTTATATTTTATTTTAGTAACAATTTTTTATATTAGTTTTGTAATATATAGTTAACTATAGCTTGCTTGTCGTTCTAATCTAAACATTTGTCAGTATTAGTTACCCATAAACATTTAATACACACAACATTTCCAGAAACGTATATGCCACCTGTAGAAATTTGTATTTTGTTATATTATATATTGCATTTATTAAATAGCATTTAAAAATATATATATTATTTAACAAGTGTTATGTTGTTTTTTTATCAGCTGAAAAACGACATTAAGAAACGAGTAAAGGAGGACCCAGATTACAATTCCAGACGGTTTCCTAACACACATCATGTATTTTCTCCAGACTCATAACTTTTGTACCTGCCAGCTTACATGTGTTCACCTCAGACCTGTTCCTTTTTATGGGGCGTGTGTTTTATTTGCACAGTTACGTGTTGTCAGATGACTTCACACCCCACATTTCTGTCGATACCTTTTAATTGATGTGCTGTTGTATGTGTTGGTCATGTGTGGCTGGAGGTGCTGAGTGCGATCTGCATACTGAACGTCTGATTAGTGTCTTTTCCTGGTCAATATAGGCACATGTATGTTAAGTGTCTGTCTTTGATCGTGTGTGGCTGGAGGTGCAGTTTGCGATCTACACACTGAACATCTGATAAGTGTCGTTTCCTGGAGTCAGGCACCTGTGTGTTAAGAGTCTGTCTTTAAGCCACCTGCCAGCATGCTGCATCAGAACTGTTGTTTTTATGATTCAGTCTGATTAAAAACATTATTGTAACTGAATCCAGAGGAAAGACATGATGAGAACAGAACTGATAATGTTGAAAGCTACATTATTGCAGTGATGCTGTTGTTTAAAGCTTTATTGCATATATAATGTTTTGGCTTGCCTTTCACCTCTCCCATGGCTCTGCTATGGATTTATCAATGATACATTGCAAAAAATAATAAAAACGATGTAATTTGGAACTATGAATGTAAAATGCCTGAAATTAAACAATTTTGCACCGGTTTAGTGCATATTATGCCTTTTTGTGTGTGTGTGTGTGTGTCAAATCACACAAATTAAGACATTCAGATTTTAACTTTATCATCATAGAATAAAATATACCAAAACAAAACTATTTTTAGAATGTTTTATAAAAGTCTGAATTTCCACACCTTTGGAATGTTTATGGACACTTAAAGGAATAGTTCAGCAAAAAAGTGAAAATTTCCTGAAAATGTACTCACCCTCAAGTCATCGAAAACGTAGGTTGTTGTTCATCAGACAGATTTGAAGGAACTTTGCGTTACATCACTTGTTTACCAATGGATCCTCTTATTTAAAGTCTTACATTATGGATATTGCAGTTTATTGCTGTGGCCACATCTGCTGTCCTCATGCCTCCTGCGGTGGGACTATGGCATGTTCACACAAGTGATCAGGAACCTTCGGCATCTTTCTCCTGTTGTTTGTCAGAGTCAGTAGAAAGGTCTATTTACTGTAGTTATTATAACTGACGGTAAATGTCTTAAGAACTGTTTCTTAGGTGCATGTGCAATTATTGTTTTGGTGCAATTATTGAATTTATCTGTGACAAAGGAAATTACTTTCTGACTATACATATCTTTGTTTTCTGAATGAGTAGACACAACAACATACCTCTTCTGCTTGACATCTGTTCATCCTTGTTACGACCCTATGGTTTGTGTTTTGTTATAGACCTTATGTAACTCCAGCCCTTTTCAGTGCTGTGCTTGTCATTTTCTGTCTTCCGTTTTGTAGTTCCACAAGGTGAGGTAAGGTCATGCGAATTTATGAATGGACCGCTCGTTTTAAAATCTTCCTGTTCTACTGACATTTATGACATCTGCTAAGTCGTCTGATTTGCTTCTGCGGGCTGATGATGTCCTGATTGGTGTACAGTATTTTAAAAAGCACGTCACCTCCACTGGAGAAAGTTTGATTTTTTTTTATAGTGCAGACAGAGATTGTATGTTTTAAGAGTATTAGAGACCGTATTGCTTGTTTGAGTTGAAAATAGTTTGTATTTGAGGAGTCTTGTTGGTGTATTTGACCCCTTTGTTTTATGATACTGATTTTGGATTGCCCTCTCAATTTGTTTGCTTGGGCTAGGCACAGTGTTGGTCCTCCTATATCCAAAGTAAGCAAACTGTGGTATTTAGCTGTGAAAGAGATGTCCCCCAGGTAGGGTTGCCAACTTCAGAAAAGGAAAATAAGGGACAATCGTGGTTTTTCATAGAAAAATAAGGGACAGAATAAGGGACACACGCGCACACAGGCCTATTATGTATATCTGATATATATCTCTTTTATATAATTAAAAAAAAAAAATGTATGGAGTCTTCTCATCAAGGCTGTATTTATTTGATCAAAAATACAGTAATATTGTTCAATATTATTGCAATTTCTAATATTGGTTTCCTACCATATTATACTTTAAAATATTATTTATTTATGGGACGCAGCACTGCATTTTCAGCATCATTACTCCAGTCCTCAGTGTCACATGATCCTTTAGAAATCATTCTTATGCTGATTTATTATCAGTGTTGAAACTTGTGCTGCTTAATTTTTTTTTGGAACCTGTGTTCCATAAATAAAACAAAGTTAAAAAGAACAGAATTTATTCAAAATATAAATCTTTTCTAACTATCACTTTTTATCCATTTAACACATCCTTACTGAATAAAAGTATTCTAAAAGTTTCTTTAAAAAAAGAAAAAAGAAATGTGCTGACCCCAAACTTTTGAATACTAGTGTATATTTTAGACAATATTTTTATTTTGAATAAATACTGTTCTTTTTAACATGTTATTTCTCAAAGAATCCTGAAAAAAATGTCACTGGTCCCAAACAATAATAAGCAGCACAACTGTTTCCAACACTGATTATAAATCAGCATATTAGAATGATTTCTGAAGGATCATGTGACACTGAAGACCATAAGAGTAATGATGCTGAAAATTCAGCTTTGCTTCACAGGAAAAAATTATAAGTATAAATATAGAGAACTGTTTTGTTAAATTGCAATAATAGGCTATTTCACAAAATAAATTTTTTTTTCTGTATTTTTGATCAAATAAATGCAGTCTTGATGAGCATAAGAAACTTCTTTAAAAAAAAGAAAACATAAAAAATCTTACTGATCCCAAACTTTTGAACGGCAGTATATAGGCTATAGGCAACATGAACAGTTAAATGTTCTCCCATTGTGCAATACAAATATGTGCAATAACCTTATACTATTTATCACCCTACATCCATTAAATGTAAATTGTTTTATCTAGGTATACATTAAAGAAAGACGACTTTCCTTATTGATCACGTCTTCCCTCAGGTAAAATCATAGACTGTATAAAAGGGTAAAATGCACGTTTTCTTGCGTGGCTGGATGTTGGAATCACGTTGTTTGCATGCGCTCAAACGTAACGTTTAATGACGTAAAAAAAATGTTTTGCCCATCGTAGGCTAGTTCAGGGGTGCCCAAGCTCGGTCCTGGATGGCCGGTGTCCTGCAGAGTTTAGCTCCAACTTGCCTCAACACACCTGCCTTCAAGTTTCTAGTATGCCTGGTAAGAGCTTGATTAGCTGGTTCAGGTGTGTTTAATTGGGTTTGGAGCTAAACTCTTCAGGACACCGGCCCTCCAGGACCGAGTTTGGGCACCCCTGGTCTAGGTGGTCATACGGCATATGCCTTAAATATGGGACAAACTGCGTTCCGTATAGCTTTCATACGGAACGCTTCTTTGATGCCTTAAATACGGGACGATTCCGTATTATACGGAACGGTTGGCAACCCTACCCCCAGGTGGCTTTCTATGTGTGTGTGAGCCGAGAAGGAGCGAAACACGGACAAGTGGCTTTGGGTGTGCACTTAAACAGACAAATATTGCTGAATTGCACATATAAAAAAGACCAGTTATATTAGAGAAAAATGTATGTAATCATGTCATCTTTGTCGTGGGGATTCTCTCTTTAGTGGAACACTAAAGATCTTAGTCCCAAGTGATGGTGTTCAAAAGGGGCGAGACGTCATCCAACTAGGCAAGGTGTTGCCAGAGATGCACTAAAAGAGTATAATATTTTGTGACGAGACGCCCCAGGTTATCTTAAGTCAGGTGTGTAGAGAAATGTCTACCACAGAGGGTTTTGTGAACACAATGACAGACCCCCTGACAAAGTTTTGCTAAGGGCCCCCAAAAGTCTAGGACCGGCACTGGCTACACTCTAAAATACTGGGTTAAATATAACCCAGTGCTGGGTTAAAAAGGGACAACCCCAGCTATGGGTTGTTTTGACCCAGCGGGGGTTGTTTGACCAACGGCTGGGTCAAAACAACCAATAGATGGGTTTGTCCCTTTTGAAACCAGCATTGTTTAGGTGTATGGCGTTCAGGTTAGCACACTGTGCTTTCTTTCCTTTTAATAGGTTAAGACAGAGGGTTAAAAACTAGACTGTTTATTTTGTCCTGGTTGGCTCCCAAATTCAAATTCCCAAATTACAACCAACTCATTTGCAATTTGTTATCTATGAAAGTCCTTCAGTGTGAACCCTTTCCATAGACGGGGGAGGTAAGTAACAGTCTTTTAGGTTCGTCTCAGATGCTGTTTATTGTCCTGCTGCAGGTTTCGGTTCACTTAGTTTTCGTGGCCACAAGGGATTCATTTGAGGAACGTCATATGAACGCGTGGCCCTCGAGATGCTATTTGATGGGGAACGACATCAATTTATCGGTTAAACTAACCTGTGTGACCATAGCAACCCGGGATTATCAAAAATGGATAAAACATTTTTATTAACATTAAATTTTAATATTTGTATATTATTATTATTACATTAACTTACTGTATTAGGGCTATATTTTTACATTTATTGTTATATATGCTTATTTCCCCTCTCAATTCGTGTATGGCTTTACCTAATTAACGTTTTGTATAATCATGCTAGCATTTGCTAGCATATCATATATTTAGCAAATAAACGCCTGACAATCATGCCAATAAAGTTTTGACTTTATGACTGTATTTATGCCCATGTGTGATAATGAGCGTGTTGTGTTTTCATTTACAAATGAAACTACGTGAATGATTAATTCCTCAACTAAACACTATAGTATTTATAATTATGGTCTATTAATTAGCCGAAATAAAATGAAATATATGTTAAATTTAAACTGCATTCCAGCAAAAAATTCCAGTCAGCATAATTAAATTCTCGGCCACTGGTTCCACGCGCATGTCCGGGGAAACTCATGAATATTAATGTATGCCCCGCCCACTGAAACCAAAAATCTCAGAAACCAAAAATCTCGTAACAACCGGTCTGAGTCCTTCAGATGCAGCCTCTGATATAGTTAGCAAAATTTGTTAATATTCGGACAAAATGTTGATACTTTCATTTTCAAAATAATCAGAGGTGGACTGTAAGGGAGTACATTCATTAAGTATACTCTTTTTTTAAATTTTTTATACGTTTTCTTTTTTTTCCTCACAGGACAGCAACACTACAAAAATATGGTCTTTTACAACATGATGCATTGTTGTAGATTAAACTACCCAACAGTATATTTAGTAGGCCACTTTAAATTTAACAACCTTGAACATATTCAAAAAGTAAAATGCAACATACACAGTGCAGCAGTAATATTAATGCAAATCCATCCTAACAAGATAAACAGCATGACTGGTAGCACACATTATCAGAACTCCGAGTAGTTAGATATACAATGTATGAAACCTCAAGCTTAATATTCATATTTATATGCACATCAGATAGGCTACTTACTTTGCAATGATCTGTCGTTAGTCCCGTCCCCCTGCACCGCAACCCAGTTCTGATGGGGCTTACAGTAACCCTCCTTCGCTCACAATCAAATAAATCTCACTCCGATATTCATAGTATTTTATACACAATCCCTTACAAAAAGGTAGCAATGGTATTACTATAGTAAAAGTATAGTAGGCCAACCATGATTTTTTTGGGTGTTTTTATTACCAATTGCAGCCTATAACCACAGTTTTACTACAAATACCATGGTTTAACTATAGTAACCATGTTTTTTGGTTGTAACCACGGTTAATTTTTGTAAGGCATATTTTCATGCTATTTTATATCTTTTTATTTTACGGCATGTCTTTGTGAAAATGATTAGGCTATACTTACAGCACACCCCACATAGAATAACGCTGCACATTTCAATGCACTTCAGTGGACCTTAATGTTACCTGTTTTATCAATGTTCAAAATCTTTTTAATATATCAATAAAGTACGACAGGCTTTTACTCAAGTCTTTATCACTTTATTAAAATAAAACGACAAATGTTTACTTTCACAAGCCGTCAAGTATAGGCTTGTGGTCGCCGTGATTTTACCAAGTAAGACATGTTCCTGGATCAACATCTTTTGATGATCCTGGATCAACATTATTGTCCAAAAACAGATTTAACCCAATCCTTACCCCTAAACCTAACCCATAATTTATTCCTAAAATCAGTGGGAAATGATAGCTGATTAACATGGGTGTAGAAGCACCTAACCCTGATTGTAAGTCTAAAACAGATATTTCCTGAAAAGTTCTCAATTCTGATTGGTTGATAGGAATTGTGTTCTTGTATCAACAAGGATGTTGATCCAGGAACATGTTGTACTTGGTGAAATCACGCTCACCATAGGCTTGCAGTAAGCCGTCTCTTGCCTATAGACCCAATCAGGTAACAAAAATGTCGGGAAACGACACCTCTGGCCATTCCGTTGGGTCGTTTGTCCAGTCACAGATACCGTACGGACAGTCCGACCCAATACGGCTTAGTTTTTCTACGTATGTTGCTCTGTCGAGCGGCAGAAATTATTTTATGTAGGCCATTCTGAGTCAACACCATGCTTATCCAATGAGGGGGAAAGTTTTCCCCCACGCCGACTCCGCCCACACAGCTATGACGCGACACGGATCAAGTTTTTAAATTTTTTTCAATTACAAACCTTAACGGCACATTTCAACAACTGAACACATATTATTAGTGTTGATACAGCCAATTAGAAATAAAGAAGAAGAAAAAAACAACAACAACAATTACCACACCGTAAAGATAAAGCAGAATAAAACAGGAAAAGAAAAAGTAGGATGAGGGTCTTATTCTAACAACAAAAACAAGTTCAAAGCATATGAGTTTCTGGGTGTTCCTGTCCATCATGTAATGAAGAGACTTCGCAAATATCTTTAGTTCATTCTTCCAGCCGCTGAAGTGGGGTTTAACCTTTAAATACTTACATCTATGAATAAAGTGTTTGCACAAAATAATTAAGTTAAGTTAAGTTTCTAATAAACTTATTTGTAAATTGTTTGCTCTTTAAATTTATACCTTCAATACAGAGTGATCTCATTTCTGGTATAGTTCTAGAGTACAATACAAACTGCTGAATCATTGTTTGCAGGGGTACTGGGATGGCCTTCATTACTTTGTTGTATTCTCTAATTGAGCATTGTAGATTAAATTGATCACACAAATCACTATAATATAACAAATTACCAAAATTATCCATCAAATGCGATATTGCCTATATTCCTTTTTCCATCCAAGTCCCTAGAAACAAAGGTTTTCGATTACTAAGAATACATCTATTGTTCCACAGAGGTGTATTATGTGGAGTAAAATTGTGTTTAAATATTAAGTTCCAGTATCGAAGAACCTGCTGGTGGAAATCTGATAGTTTCACAGGTAATCTTTGAAAATCATAATCACAGCACAATAAAAAATCAATTCCACCCAATTGACCAAAAATTGCATTAGGGATGCAAAACCAGAAGGAGTCCTTATGATTGACAAAGGAATTCAACCAATTTAACTTTAGTACACCATTCATCACAGAAAAATCTATAACATTCATGCCACCATCCTCAATAATCTTAATCATGTCAGCTTTCCTAATGTAATGGCATTTTTCCTTCCAAATAAAGTTGAAGTTTGTTTTGTTCAATAAATTAATCATTCTCTGAAATTCCTAATGAATAGGCCGGGAAAGGATATACTTTCCATTTTGGACAGTAAAACCCTGCCAAATATTGTTATATGAACTTATATCCCTTTGTAGCCATAAGTTTAACATCTTTTTACATTTATCAATATTTCTAAGAATATTTTCTTTCTCCCTTATTTCTTTATTTCGGGTGACTGTAATACCCAAATATTTAACTTCTGTTTTAACACTTATGTTATTGATTGAGTGAGCTGGTTGTTCATGCAAAGCAAGAATTTCACACTTATTCATATTTAACGTAACACCTGATGCTTTTGAAAATTGATTAATTGAATCTAGTGCTGTAACAATTTGGTTTTCATTTTTTAAGAACAAAGTTGTATCGTCTGCAAATTGAGTTATTATGATGTGTTTCACCAATATGTTAAAGCCTTCAGATCCGCTGTTCTTTATCATAATGGACAATAATTCCGCAACCATTATAAATAGTAAAAGAGAGCTGTTGCAACCTTGCCTATAATGCCCCTCTTGACTGAAAATCTTGAGCAAGTGCCATGTTCTAAAGATACACAACTATTAATATCATTATAAAGTATAATAATTAGATTTGTGAATTTTTGTCCAAAACAAAAATGCGTCAAAGCTTCTAAAATAAACGGATGTTCTACTGAGTCGAAGGCTTTGTAGAAGTCTAGAAATACAGTGAAGCCCTTCTCTACAAATATATCGCTGTAATCGATCAAATCTAGAACCAATCTTCTAGATTTGTTGTTGTTATGAATGGATCTTCCACCAAGGAAGCCAGGAAGCCAGATTGAGTTTCACTTATTATCTGAGACAGGCCTTTTTTCATTCTAGCTGCTATAATCCCCGATAATAATTTGTAGTAGTATTGATGAGTGTAATGGGTCTTAAATGATCTAGTAATCTTTTATCTTTGCCCTGCTTAGGAATTAGTATTATGAGACCTTGCTTCATGCTTGTTAATAATTATTTCCTTTCGATGCATTCTTGAATCTTGAAAAAAAATGAATATAAATGAATATAAAAATATAACCAATAATAATAGGCTAATAATAATAATATACAAATATTACGGGAAAAAGACGATCAGTTAATGGACTTACAAGACTGTAGGATGGATAAAAATGTTTTCTTGTAGGCCTATTTTATATTATGCACTTTATGTAACATTTATTCATGATAAACTTAAGTTGAACGCCGACTATCGCACATAATACAGTCCGGTAGCCAAGGCCTATGGTTAATATAATAATTAAATAATGTAATAATTTCTATAATAAATGATATAATAATTTCTTAATTCCAAATAAAATAATAAATACATCTCTGATAATCCTGGGTTGCTATGGTCACGCAGGTTTGTTTAAGCATTAAATTCGTGGCCACGAGAAAATATGTCGTTCCCTCAACATAAGAAGTGGACATAAGGATGTCGTTACCTCGACAAAAGGATCTCGTGGCCACGACATAATATCACGTTCCCACAAGTTAATATGAACCGTGGCCGTCAAATAACTCTTGCGTCCCGCGCCCGCGAAAAGCAACTCCAGAAAGCATAGATAGTTGAGTGCACACAACGGGGACCATCGCACCCCGGGCACCGTAAACTGATGGCCTGGAGTCGTGTGTTACTTGACATGGCGTTATGTGTGAGTTTATCAGCTGTTTGGACTCTTATTCTGATTGCATCCATTCACTGTAGAGGATCCACTGGTGAGCAGGTGATGTAAACCCTTTGCAATAAAGATCTCTAAAGCTTATTTGGATTTTACTAAATTATCTTTAAAATGCTGTATCTTTAAAAAGGGACATGTTTTTTTTTTGGAATTCATCTTTGTGACAGAAGACAGTGAGACTGACTATACATATCTATATATTTTTTTGAAAGAGTAGACACAACAACCTACCTCTTCTGCTTGTCATCTGTTTATTCTTTGTGTTCTGTCTCAGATGGCAACAGCTGGTCACTCCCACTGCTGATTGTTCCTGTAGATCCAGGAGCATATTAAAGTCAATGAGCGTGCCTGGCAGGTTTCAATCATTAGTTCATGGTGGTAAAAGGGGTGGGGGAAAGTTATTTCAGTAGTTTGGCTGTGGCCTTAAAGGGTGGCCTTCACTAATTTGTCTTCTGCCTCTGATTTACTTCATAAACTATGAGAAAAGACTTCTGGGACCTGAAGTTCAGGAGGAAATTTAGGTAGGTGCATTTCGACAGACTTTATCACCAAAGCAATACCATGACGTACGGCAGAAGCCATTTGCATTAAACTCTTTACATAATTTGATTTGCAAATACTCAGTGTAGGTATGGTATCTTCTCTACTTTACAGGCAATAATGACCAATGATGACTTGAATTAAAATCAAAAGAACTGTGTTTACTGAGGATTTGTGCAGTGTTATACAGGGGTGAATTCACTTTAGCAGCGCACACACATATATTGAATCATTCACTTAGATCTCTTCCTCATAGCGTGCTCTAGTCTAGCAAAGCATTAAGCATATTCTTAAAGCTGAACAACATAATGAATAATTTATCTCTTTCTGTGGTTATTATTCAAAACCATTAATTAAACAAATAAGTTAAATAAATGCTAACACAATTCATTCTGATTTTACTGTTTATCATTACCAAAATACAGACTAACAAATCTGGGTTGCCTACATTCCTTACTTCTGTATACATCTGTAAAACTGTGTGATATAAAGGAGGAGGAGTTGCTCACACTTCACCTTGAAACCATTATTTACTTTGAGAGCAGGAACCAATCTACCATGTCGTTGAAGTAGATTGGGAGTTAAAATGTGACGACGTTAATGATGTAATAACGTTCATTTGCATGTGTGTTACGAGAGAAGAGATAGTGTATTTAATGCTGGTCCAGGTTTCTGCCAAGTAAAACATCTCAGACAAGGGTAGGATGCTATTTTAAAGTGGTAAGCCATTTAATAAATATTAATATATAATATATATATTTGAATTTTAAAATGTTTTTACTATTTTTGAGCAAAGAATTGAACAAGTTGTTTATTATATTGCAAATTACTTACATTTTTAATAAAAGATAATTTGTACAGATGGTTACACAGAAAAAGGCTTGCATTGAAAAAGTAATTTAGGGGTCAAAGATTAAAATATATTGTAAATTAGATAATTTAAATCAAACTATATATTATATATATATGAACTTTTTTGATCCACTTCAAATGTTGACTACTGTATGTATGTATGTGTGTATATATGTATATGTATATACATATTACACACACAGAGTTTCTTAGAGAGAGAGAGAGAGATACAGAAGAAAATGTACAAGTTTCTCATAAGGCAACTTACCCCAATCATCGTATTCAAAAAGTGTTTATTTTAATTCAGCTAGTATTTCATCTTGTGGACTATATGTATACATCTGTTATGTGAAATAACTTGTTTAGGGAAAAGAAAGAGTCAACAAGCTTCTGCAAGAAGTGTATATATGTTTATGTTTTCTGAAAATCCAGTTCTTCAGGTTTTGTAAAACACTTCTGCAGCAATTTTAAAAATGTTTTGTGTTGCATTGTTTTAGGTAGACCAACCCATTATGTTATGAAAGTGAAACTCAGAGAACCTTATCTGAACTTCAACATCTCAAAAGTGATTATATCAAGATGACAGACAGTAATGAAGATCAGCGAATATTAACAATTCTTTCATGGAATGTAAACGGTTTCAACCGTAAAAGGTCTGAGGTGCTTCATCATTTAAGTCTTCTAAAGGCTGATGTGGTCTTTCTTCAAGAAACTCATGTAGGTCCAGATAGAATCTACTCAACTGGGAGCATCAAAATTCAAGATTTAGAAGGCGATTACATGGCGGCATTCACCGTATTTAAAGGAAGTTCACGAGGGGTGGCCGTACTTTTCAAAAAGAACCTCGGATGTGGTGGTTTCAATGTCAATTGCGATGAAAAGGGAAGATTCATAATAATTGTGTGTCAAATTTGGGGGCATGATTTCGTATTTATCAACATGTATAACTCAAATGATGAAAAAATTAAGCTGAAAGATTTCACACAAATTTCCACCCACATCCCACATTCTGCATATCTGGTGGTCGGTGGGGATTTTAACACAGTCATGGATGCCGACCTTGACAAAACATCAAATTTACGAAACCGAAGTCACACAAAGTCTTTTGATGCTCTCCGATGTTTTTTGGAAAACTTCAGCTTGTTGGATGTCTGGCGGTGTCTTTACCCGGAAGTGAAAAGCTTTACATATTTCGATAGGAAAGGTCAGTCGAGATTGGACTACTTCTTTTTGCAAAGTCACAATTTAACAAGTGTAGCTGCCTGTAACATTCACAAGAGACCAATGTACTTGGATAAAGAAGAGTACGTTTCCGATCATGCCCCACTGTCAATTCAGATTCAGACAAATGGACCAAAATGGCAGTTCGATTCTTGTCTCCTTGAAGATAAAGCATGTATGGACCACCTTTCAAGCATAATAAAGAAAATTTCACAAATAAATACCAAAAGGAATGAATACATGTGGCCAGGAGTGAAGGTCAGACTTGTATGTGAGGCAATAGCTTTGCAAAGACAAAGATCTCACCCAAAACCATCAAGACATTCAGACACGATTGAACTTCCTCAAGAGATGGACCAAGGAGGTAGAGCTTTTCTTTTCCTGCTCTTGTTTTGGATGTAAAATTATTTAAGAATTGTTTTGACATCATTTCTTTTTTAAGGTCGTCCAGATTCAGAATCATCCATCGAGGTTCTTCATACAGCAAATACTTCCCAGAGTCTCCTGAACTTCTTGGATCATTTATACCAAGCTGAGAGATTTGAAGAAGTAAAATCCACCCTGATTACTGTTCTAAGTGAACCTGTTTCGAGAAAAGAGACTCTAGTCGCTATACTGTCCTTGTCTCAGTCTGAGAGTCTAACAGTAGATGGACTAACAGTACATTTCTATAAGCATTATGCTTCTAAAATTATTGACCTCTTACAAGCATTTTTCAACCAAATCTTTGACCTCAAGCCAATTAAACAAACAGTTTTCGAATCCCTGAGCCAAGGCAAAAACGACCATACCTACAGCTATGATATTCAATATTGCTTAAATCCGATTGCAATAATGAATGTGGATTATACAATTCTGGCTTTGATTCTGGCGGAGAGGTTGAAAAGTGTTTTTGAACATATTTTAAATCCAGGTCAACGTAAACCACACAGTTCTGTTCTAGACAGCATCAGTGATCGAATCCCAGTTTTGATTATTTCATTAAAACTAGATCCAGGTGCACTAAAATGGCAATATTTGTTTAATAGCTTAAAGTCTGTGAACCTACCTGACCGGTTTAGATCCGTGTTGAAGCTGTTTTTGATGGCAGACCACAGATCACAAGGTCTGAGGGTGGGATGTCCACTGACTCCTTTACTAGTAAGCATCTGCCTTCTTCCTCTGATCAACTCCATTAACTGCGAGAACAGGTTTTTAGGCCCTAAAGTTCAAGGAGAAACCATAAAGTCCATCATTGATGATGACCGAGCCCTGATCTTTCTTTCCAATTCGAATGAGGCTTTGGATAGTTTTGAAAAGATGCTCAGTGATTTTATTGAGACATCAGGCTTTATCATTAATGAACGATGCTCAGAGGCAGGTTCCTCTGGCTTCAGTTTAGACAAAGATAAACTTAAGCTTTTTAAGAGTACGGACGATGGATTATGAGGTTGTGTACATTAAATGATTGTTTAACTGTCAGAATTATTGTATTAAACATCAAGATTCAATAGCTGGAGGGCGCTGAGTCTCTCTGTGTTGTTGATTCGACCGTTTGCGAACACAGACTTCGCGTCATTTCACGTAGATGTCGCTCATTTCACTGAAATCAAGGGCTGTTATGATCCCTGGAGTCGATTCAAATTTTCAATTTTTTTTTAACTCTTTAAAAATACATTCACTCGTCACCACCTACTGGTGTACAGATGTACAGAAAGAGTCACCGACTGAAATTGTTTGTTGAACTAAATTAAATTATTCGTGTCAATAAATCAAAACCCCCATATATATATGTATATATTTACAGACTCTGCCACATAATACCAGTTTACTCATCTCTTTTATTCATGGAACAAATGTGTGGATTATAGCTCAAGACATTTAGAACAAGAAGTTTGTGCAAACATTTTGCTTGTTTGTTTTCCATTTATTAAATTCTTTGTATTTTTACATGCTTAAAATCACCTCAAGAACATAATAAATTTAAATCAATAACCTTTGTTGTACCAGTTTAGTTTATACTATTACAAAAATGTCTATACACAGGGGCATGTCTGTGATGCCCTGTCCGGCCGGAGCGACGATTCAAAAACATTAAAACCCATTATAAACCAGGCATTTGTTGCATCCATTGGGGACCTAATAATTACGTATTATAATGACTTATAATGTCTTTTTACGTGTTTTGCGTTGCATCGCGCCGCGTAAACATAAAACCATGTCTGCATTTGTGATTGGAGAAATGACAAACAAGCACTACTCTACACTGCTCAAAACTCGCATTTGAATCATCAGTGGCAAATCCTTTAAATGAAAACGTACTTACAGGCTGTGAGTCAGAACAGCCGGCATTGTAGTCTACTCTTCCAGGATCAGGAAACAGTCCTCCATATGCTGCACACATATTAATATTTGGTTTGAACTGTTCTGGAACGGTGTTGTAAATACAACTTAACCACTGATTTCTTGTCGTGTCCTCTTTTGGAAGGCCAAACAAAGTAGTTTCACTTTCACAACAAAACACGGCGGCTAGAGTGAGCGGAGGCGGGTGGGCTTGAGAAAGGCGCGGCCGGCGGATTCGATGAAGGAGTGGCCGGTGGGCTTGCGGCAACCATTTGTGACGACCCCGGGCTGGACTCCGCTTCTTCCACGTTGAAAGCCGATCTGGTCGATTCCACAGCGCGAAGTTGATGTATTTCCTCAGCGACCAGCACAGATCAGCTCAAGACATGGTGGCAACAACAATACTATAGCGAGAATAAAAGTTACGCCTACTTTTTTTGCGTGAACATTTGGGTGGCGTTTTGCAAATCTTCCCACATCGTGACGTAGACATGTGGGGGTGTGTTGGAACGAGCCGTTTTAGGTAGGTGTGTTGACTCTTAACTTTTATAAAGAATATCTCATTGGATTTGAGATTTTAGTCTTTGGAACTTTACAGATCTTATGTATTGCCAAACAGCTTGTAACACTCCAAAGATAAAAGAAAAATTTTAATTGCATCATATGACCCCTTTAAAATCATTTGCGTTTCGGGGGTGGAGGGGGGACCTGGTTGACTAGTTGGGCTAATTATCATAGCCTAGATAGGGTATCTTCTTGTTTTAGGGAAGTTCATGTTTGATTAAACATCTTTAATTAGCCTTGACATCTTAATATATTATAAGACTTATAATAATAAAGTTTTTGTCTTCTGTGTAAAAATAACTTCATGGGTGTATATTTTTGTAATAAAAATAAGCTTCTGTTTCATAAATTTGTTACTGAAAAACAGCTTAACATTATTTACCTTAGCCTACCTTTGATTGTCTTTGCTATTATGTTCCAATATCATTGTGCCTCAATTAGCTAATTGTTGTTTTAGATGTACAGATGGCTCGCTATGTGTTTAATAATTTGTTGTTAAAATAACATTCTGTTTCCATAAATCCATTGTTTATTTAGCTACTTTTCAGTAAACCACATATGCCACTTAGTACTGTAAGACTTTGGATGTTAAAGTGCAAATTAACACCTGGCCAAACTTGTGGGTTTGCTACTATACCAATCAAAAATCATAGAAAGGTAAAAACATGCCAGACTGACATTGGTATGATGTAAGCAACACAGCTACAATAAATAAAATTGATAAAGGGTGTGTTAATAATCAATGTGCATTGACAATAATCAGTCGTATTGGCAGCACCGAGGCATATAAAATTCTGCTTAGGGCCTCATAAAGGCTTGGGCCGGCCCTGTCTCTACACTGCGCAATCAATATATTATGTATACACTCTGTATGTTATAATGAAAGGATTCGATTGTATAACTCAGCACGGAACAAAAACGGATGTGTGTTGTAGCCTTTAGGTGTGAGTGTCATTACACAATTACACAAATGAAAATACACTGAAATAAAATACAGAGAAATTAATCACATGTCAATTCAAATATATTGTGATGCAAACCCAATTAAATGCGCAGGTAAGTATATTTGGTATGTTTTCACTGCAGTCAGCAGAGGGGAGAACTGGAACATCACAGTGAATGCATCTGTGGTAAACCGGCTGGACAACCTCTGGGAGAGCTGCACCATTGGCTAATATGTGGAATGCAAACAGATGATGTAGACGTTCCTAGTCATATCCTGATCAAAATGATTTGGAAGTGGGTTGGGTGTAGTTTAAGTTGTTTCAGTGTGCAAGCTTATTACTGAGCTTAATGCAATGACATATTGTTTGATTTAAGAAGCAGGAAATGTATTTTTGGTTCCTTATAAATGTTTTCTAGTTTGATTTAAAATCAGAAATGAAAGATGCATTTTCATGTCTTTAATTTTTCCTTTTTATTTAGCAGCTCTTTATCATTGTACGTGTTGTTCAATTGGGACCAAAGTTCAAGACCGGTTAACCTGCATAATCAGTGTTAAGAAATATTTGTGAACTCCACCAAGATGCAAATCATAATGGCTGTTCTACAAATAAATATTTTTAAAGTTAACAGAACATTTAATTTACTATTGTATCCCAAAAAATGAAGAAATGGAGTGTGTTATCAAGAGGAACTACAGATATAAAAAAAAAAATGTATTACATAAATACAAAATAAAAAAAGATTCATTAAAAAAGTCCACTCAAGAACAAAAATTCAGTATAGCTGAAAGTCTTGAATATGTGTGTCCGATCAAAATGCTTTATTAAATGAAAGCTCCAGGATTTTGCCGGTGATTTTTCTGATTCCTGTATCTATATGCTAGCCAGACGCCCAGAATCTGAAACAGGAAATATAACAAAATTAATATAAAAATTGATTTATTAACAGAAAACTAAGAAACAAGCACCAAACCTTAAATACACTGACTGAACTGTTAACGGCTTCAATCAGTATTTCCATGTTTCATTTGACATGTTTTCAGAATCAAATGATGTCCAGTGTTTGCTCACCTCCGTAAAACTGAAAAACAGACTGACTCCTCCAACAAACTGTAGAGCGTCATCAGCGTAGGCCTGGATTATAACTGAACATGGTCTACATGTTTGATTCTTGAAACAAGTCTGATGTCAAAGAGAAGACAGAAATAAAGCAGAAAATAATCTTGTCAGTTCATTGCATGTAAACAAGATGATCTCATACTTTGCTCAAGCATCAGTAATCATTTGTAGAAGTATTTTTCATTTTGTCCACACTTTGTAACTTAATTATAAATCGTAAATAAAAATGGAAGCTTTATAAATCATTAACTAACTAACTAACATCTTGACGTACAAAAAATTAAAATATTACCGCATGACCTCATTTACTGACTATTTAAGAGGGTCTTTCTAGAAGCATGCTGTTTTTCACATTAGGTTCAATTGCAAGGAACTTTCATTTGAAATGTAGCAGTAGATGCTTAACAATTCATTAACCTCGTATTGAGAATAATAGTTCTTACAGCGACACAGCTCTCATTGTAGTTCACTTGAAGGAAGTCACAGCAATCCAGTGATCTTTCCAAATCCTCCTGCATTGATTCAGACTTATTCCATCCTATCTCCAGGAGAAGGTTCTGCAGGAGAACAAAACCTTTGGATTTAAAACGTAGGAATGAGGAAACCAGTATCACCCTGTCAAAGTATTACAGACTATAATTACCTGCTGTTCTTTATTAATCGCCAAGCAGGCACATGACACTGAAAACTGCAAAATGAATACCATGAAGAGAATGAGCATGTACTAAAGACCAGTTAAGGTTGTTTTACCATCATTTAGGGCAAATTCAAAAGCTGTTGATAACAAAGGAAATCCTTTCAAACACGAAAGTCAGCAAAATTGGTAAATGTGAGTTTAGGACCCAAACTACAACCCAAACTAAGACTGATGTGTTGAACAGAGATAAACCTCATATAGACATGCACGTTATTGATAAGGAGAGAATTTCTTGAATGAGTAACTCGGAAGGATACAAAGAACAAGAGAACTTGATGATGCTTCACAGCTCCACACAATCCCACAATGGCCACGAAGAACAGAAACAAGCCAACAGCGATGACAGCAGCCATTACCCTGAAACTAGAGACCAGTCCAAACCATTTGCCCCATGCTGCAACAGCGATCATTAGTAGACTGACCATCTGAAGAAAAACAGAAGAAGTCAGAAATGGATGGTTTCACTTTAAGGAGTGTAGATGCTCAGAAAAGGCAAAGCAATACTAAATTATGAATATCAGCATAAAGAAACATTCCATAAAAATTAATTTGACAATTTACAGCACAATTGAATGAACTTACATATTGTTACAGCCATTGTTATAGTAATGAATAAAAGCAATATATGTTGTTAAACTTTTTAAATAAAGACAAAACGTATTGTTAATGTGAATAAGAACAAGTTTTAAGGACTAAATACACTTACCACATAAATAAGGTTCAAGATACAAAGAGAAGTTTTGGAACAAACAAACCCACCACAAGCCATGATGTACATCTAGTGTAGGCCTACACTTAAACCATAGTCCTCAGACTTTCCACTCTAAGCCAAGTCGTCTGTTGCTAGAAGTTGTCTAGGATTTGCTCAGGTAGACATGTTTAATGCCATTGGTCCGTTCTTTATCTTTATGCAAATAAACTGTTATCCCAAGGTGAAGCAATCATGAAGGAAGTCTGAATCATTATGGCGAATCGATTCTTTTGAACGGTTCGTTTGAAAGAACCTGTTCAAAAGTAGTCACTAATCCGTGCCCGCAAAAGACAGTTCTGAATTCAGTGAGTCAGTTGTTCACTCAAGAACCGGTTAAACCGACTCAGTCCGATTAGTGGACAATTTGTTCAGTCAGATGTGTGAAAGAATCTCTTCTTTCATTTTCGGATTCATTGGATTTCCTGTTATTTCCTACTCGTAAAGACGATATCTGGTATGTTTTGAGTTACGATATTATAGTCTGTCCTTTGTCAAGTATTGTGTTATTATTTTTATGTTACTTATCATCTCTATGAACAAGTCCCATTTTTTGTCAACCACGTTTAAAGGGTCACACTATAAGCGGTGGGATTATTTTAACCTCTACAATTTCATTCATTTACTTCAATTATAAAAGTAATTTATTGAACGCTCATGCTATTAAGATGCGTATGAATTATACACACTTACATTATGTCCTCTTATTTTGACAAAAAAAATATATATATTGATGTATGTACAGAATGAAAGTTCTAGATTTCGTACTGGCGGACTGAAACACCACCAAACAGACGGGATACATAAAATGTTAAATATAATACAATTGTTTTCCACTACTCCCATACCTAGCAAAATTAAGTGCTAAATTAAAATTAATTGCTAATATAGTTGCATATTACCATATGTATATAAAAAAGAAAAAAAGAAAAAGGACACTTTATGTAATTACGCCCCCGTCTTTTGTTTCAGTTGGTTCAGTCCATTTGCAGACAGTAACGTGTTGACAAGTCAGGGGAGCAGCAAGTTAGTGGATCAATCACAGCACAGCAGAGCTGTCATATCCATCACAGTCAACTTATATATTGCTTATTAAAACCAAAAGCGTCACTTAGACTATAATAATGTCTGCACCACAGAAAGGAGACCTGACCGACACGGAGAAGGAGCTACTTCAAGTTATAGCTGCAGGTAATAATAGCATGATGCTAACAGGCTACCTGCAGATTAACACGTTTATCAGTTTAGAAATGTATCAGATATATGATTTCATTTTCAAAGTCTGCAAGCTATGGTTGCATAAATATACATAATCCTTTGTGTGTTTTAAAATTAATTCTTGATGCGTTGCATGCTAAATACCTTCATATGTATACAGTTAACTTAAACTGTATATGACAGGTAACGTTAACGATATGCATTCATATGATAAATACATATGTGTACCAGTAAAAGGTCGTTTAAAGTTAAACATCCTTATTTTTGTGTTGCTCGGTGTTGAATTCCTCAAATGATCATGATGATCGATAATTTAGCATTCAATGTGCATTGAGGCTCTGATGTATAATTCTGTACATTAAGGTTGGTCAGTGTCTGATCACTGTGATTGAACATTTGTAGGTAATGTGCAAGAAGCCTCCAGGCTGCTTGGGTCCAAAGATGTCAGGGTAAACGGTCTTGATGAGGTAAGGAAATTCAGTGTCATTATGTATCATAATAACAGGGTTTCAAAGGTGGTTTAATTTATCACTCTGTTAATGGTAGTTCTTTGCTCTTTTTTAAACAATGCTTAACTTCTGTATAAGAACTTGCTGTGTAGATTGACCTGCCCAAATCAGATGTCTCTGACACTTGTGTGGGCATTCAAAGCAGCTGCCTGTATTCTGGAAATGATATTGATTGGCTTGTCTTTCATTATGTGTCCTTCTGTTGGAGCTGAAAAGAAACAAACGAATAAAAAAATTATGAACCAGTTATTTTTTGGATAGCGAATAAACAGTTTAGGAATTTTTGTTTTTTCTTGATTTAAGGAATCACCCAAAAATGAAAGTTTGTTGAAAATGTACTCACCCTCAGGCCATCCAAGACATAGATGAGTTTGTTTCTTCATCTTAACAGATTTGGAGTAATTTAGCATTACATCACTTGCTCACAATTACATCCTCTGCAGTGAATGGGTGCCGTCAGAATGAGAGTCCAAACAGATGATAAAAACATCACAATCAAATATGAGTGAACTTGTTGCTTGAAATGCTGAAGGGGGAAAGATTTGCTGAAAATTTCATTTTCACAGGAGATGTCAGGGTCACCATCGATTACCCATCGTTAATATGTAATACATGTGAAAAATATGATTAATGCTTTTGATTATTGCTGTTTTGCATTTCTTCTTCAGTATGGCATGACCCCTCTCATGCACGCCGCATATAAGGGCAGGGCAGACATGTGCAAACTGCTGCTGCAGCATGGAGCAGACGTCAACTGCAACGAACACGAACATGGATACACCGCACTCATGTTTGCAGGACTCTCAGGTTTGAATCTCATTTGCTAAATTCTTTTGGTGCTGGTACTGTTAATTTGGCTGTATTTTATGCTAGTAATATGAAATTGTACAGGAAAGACAGATATCACCTGGATGATGTTGGATGCTGGAGCTGAGACGGATGCAGTGAACTCAGTCGGCAGAACGGCTGCACAAATGGCTGCTTTTGTAGGTATGACAAAGATATGAGGAAAGATGTGCTGTACAGGTCAAATTAGGAATAGGTCCTCAGTATATTACTGTGCAAAAGTTGTGGGTCGGTATGTTTAAAAAATATATGTTTTTAAAAGAAGTATCTTATGCTCACCAAGGCTACATTTATTTGATCAAAAATTCAGTAAAGACAATAATACATATGTTATTACAATTAAAAATAATGGTTTTCTGTTTTTAAATGTAATTTATTCCTGTAATGGCAAGGCAAAGCTATTTTTTTTTTGAAATCATTTTAATATGCTGATTTGGTGCTCAAGAATTTTTTTTTGTTCTTATGCTGCTCAGTATTTTTGTGGAAACCATAATACATTTTTTCAGAATTCTTTGATGAATAGAAAGATAAAAATGAACAGCATTTATATGAAATAGGAATCTTTTGTAACATTATAAAAGTCTTTACTGTCATGTTTGATCAATTGAATGCATCCTTGCTGACTGAAACAATTTAATTAATTTAATTTTTTTTTTTTTGCTGGCCTCAAACTTTTGAACAGTAGTATGGCAGATTCAGAGAAATCATAAGGTATTTTTTGTTTCCAAAAGTCAACTGTAAATGAGATTACTATTTTTCCTCCAGGGCAGCATGACTGTGTGACGGTCATCAATAACTTCTTCTCCCGGGCGAGGTTGGATTACTACACAAAACCACAGGGCCTGGAAAAGGAACCAAAACTCCCTCCTAAACTTGCTGGACCGCTACACAAAATTATAATGAGTACCAACCCCAACCCTGTAAAGGTACTTTTTTGTTTTTTTGGTCTGAGCTAGATCCACATACACACATATATGTGGGCAGCACATATAACGCAGATGCGCCTAGAAACACCCCGAGTTTGAGTTCTGATTCAAGATCCTTTCCCAGTCCTTTTCCCCTCTCTCCTCTCCCATTGTCTTTTGTCTGTCCCTATACTGTACTATCAAAATAAAGGTGTGTGTATATGGTCTTTCTGAACCTGATGACTATAATACTAATAAAAATCATCAAACCACTAACTATGGGCAAAGCATAATTCATCCTGAATTGTTAAGACTAGATGTTCTTGTGACTTGTTTGGCTGCAGATAGTGATGTTGGTGAAAGAAAACCCTCTGCTGATGGATGTGGAAGCAGTTGAGAAGTGCCGCAAGGTCCGTTGCAATTTCATTACAATCTCAAAGCTTGCAGTAACTGAATTGAAATCTGACCCAACTTTAATAACTCATTGTTTTTCCAGGTTCTGGAGCTTATCTGTGAGATGTGCATCAAACAGCAGGATATGAATGAGGTGTTGGCCATGAAGATGCACTACCTCAGCTGTGTGCTGCAGAAATGTGGCTCTTTCCTGAAAGAGCGACAGGACAAACTTGATGGCTTAATCAAGAGGTGAAAAGGATACGATGTATATATATAAATATATATATAGGCTACCGTTAAAAGTGGTGTCAGTAAGCTGTTTTTTTATCAGCAAGGTGGCGTAATTTGATCGAAAGTGACAATTATAAAGACATTTATAATGTTACAAAAGATTTATGTAAGAAAGAAATGCTCTTTTTTTTTCTTTCTATTCATCAAAAAATCCACAAAAATATTAAGCAGCCTGACTGTTTTCAACAATGACAATAATATAATAACTATTGTTGGATTCTCATTAGAATTATTGCTGAAGTGGAATCGTGTAACATGAAGACTGGAGTAATGGCTTTTGAAAATTCAGCTTTGCCATCACAGGGACTAATTACTTTTTAAAATATATTAAAATGGAAAACTTTTGTTTTAAATTGTAATAATATTTCTTAATATTACTGTTTTTCCAGTATTTTTGATCAAATTAATGCAGCCTTGGTGAACATGAGACTTTCAAAAACCTTCCTGACCCCAGAACATTTGAACAATAATGTATATATGTATTAGAGGTAACAAAATTTACTCTAACTCAAAAATCTTTTCTCAGTCTTTTGAAAGGGCGGGACAGTGATGGCTTCCCGGTATTCCAGGAGAAGTTCATTCGGGAGTGCATTAGGAAATTTCCATACTGTGATGCCACATTACTGCAGCAGCTGGTCCGGAGTATTGCCCCAGTGGAAATTGTGAGTTTGAGTTACAGTGACCTCTATTTGCTCATGTAGAAGACACTGGAAGTGTAATAAAATAATGGAATCATAGCCTCAACTAGAAAGACTGAACCACATTCTGTGTATGGAAGCCTCACCAGTCCTTTTCTGACAGGGAAGTGACCCCACTGCTCTGTCAGTGCTCACGCAGGCCATCACGGGACAGGTGGGTTTCATGGACGCAGACTTCTGCACAACCTGTGGTGAAAAAGGAGCAGAGAAAAGATGCTCCATCTGTAAAATGGTAAATATCAGGATTTGTCTAATGACTTCTGGATTTTGTTTTTTCTTGGGGTGCTTTCTTAAATCTGTGCACTTCTTCAGGTGATCTACTGTGACCAGGCCTGTCAGAAGCTGCACTGGTTCAGCCATAAAAAGGTTTGTAAGATGTTACAGGAGCAGAGGGAGAAACATGAAGCTGAGTCAGCATCACGGCTACAGAAACAGGCAAAAGGTATCCAAATCAGATTAGTTTTGTTTTACTATGAGATTTATGAGAAGTATCATGGTATTATCATGTTTCTTTGGCATTGTACCATGGCATTACCTTGGCCTTGACATGTTCTTTGGGAATGCCCCATATTCTCTGCACTCACTTTATTTAATCTACAACATCACAGCAAGAAGAAATAATTTTTTTAACCAAATTGTGAGATTGCCATCTGAATTGAATGTAATAAGATTAAAAAGACAAAGTCATTCATTTTGGTAATTATGTGTTTTAATTTTTAAGCAGAACCAAATCAGTTTTTGATTCACTAAAAAGGAACAAATCATAAAAGTCATTCTCTTCGAAAATCAAGCTGCGCTGTTTATGCTGTATGTTTTTGATTCAATGAAAACAACTGACTCATTTGTTTTCATTTCCGAGTCATTCGTTTCAAAATCAAGCTGCAGTGTTCACACCGTAAGGTTTTGATTCACTAACACTATTTATTACCAGAATTATTTTTGAAGTTTAATCGTCACATTAAGCCATATCATGATTCTTGTCTGTCCATCCCCAAATTTAAGACCTCTTGAAATTATAATTAAGACTTTTCTTATACCATTTAAGGTATTTAAGACTTTTTATGGCCTTTATATTTGAGGCTTTTTTTTTTGCACCCGCGGGAACCCTGGTACATTTCGGTCCCAGGACGTCGGCCTACCGATTTTGCAAGCCCTGCATTCGTTTCAGGAATCAGGCTTCACTGTTCACAATGTATGTTTTTTTATTGACAAAAAAGAACTAAATCATAAGAGTCATTTGTTTCAAGAATAAAGCTAAGAATAAGTTGGGATCATTTAAAGTAAAGCATTGGAATACATATTTAGCTGAGGAGTGACGTAATGCAGACTCTCGTTTTCTTTCATAGCTGAGGGTGATCAAGCATTGGAGGAGATGACAGGCACTATGGAGGAGCTCTCTGTCAGTCAGAGTGAGACCACCAGCTCCTCAGATAACCAAAACCAAGATGTTACCTCAGAGACAGTCCCTCTTACTACAGACTGAATCACAATGAATCACACTATTTCAACCCAGCAACCATCATCGTCATTGAAGACCCATCTAAGACAAAAGAGAGCAGGTCCGTGACCTCACCCAGAGTTTCTGAAGGTTTCTTCATAACTCTCTTACAGGATGCTCTTCTGAAAGCACATAACGTAAGGGAAAACCACCAAAAGCTTAGCCACACAAATGCATAGGGGGGAGGATCTACAAGTGACAAAATGTAGTTTGTTTGTTTGTTTTAAATAGTCTTTTTACATTTATGTTGGGAAAATATATGTATTTATGTATGTGAAAATCATGTAGGTTTTGCTTTAGGAAAGATATTCTAATATATTGCTGCAAGACATTGATGCTTCTGCCTTAAATTTCTTAGCTTGTTATGGAAAAGGAACAAATTAATAGATGGCAGCGGCAGCTTATGTGAGTCTTTATAAATCTGTAGAATTTATTTAAATGCAACGGGTATTTTTGGGGACATCTGATATTGAAATACAGTTATACGGTTTCACAAATCAAACGCATAGATTTTCCGTCCGTAAGTTACAAACTATTACATCACATGCTCTTTGATGAACATTTCGAATATTAGACTTCACTCACACTACAAATATTTCAGAAAACAACTTGAAAACACACATTAGTCTTGACGAAGTTTATTGAGATAGAAACGACAATGTAAGAGCTGTTTTTCATTGATTTAAACCACTTGGCCCTTGTCAAATGTTCCATCGTGCGAACAAGAGTGATGGCAGGGGTCTGGAAATCATCTAAGTTTGACAGTGAGTATGTCAGATGCAGGTTTGCTAGAGTCGTCTAGATGGCTCCACTGAGACATGCTTGTACCGTTCCAGTTCATAATGGAGAACTGTATGATGGATTTGGCCACTGATGGGTTTTCTCGTTCATCAGAATGACTGCTAAGGAAAACATCCAAAGTCAGCTCCCGTGAAACATTTGCTGTAGTTTAATCATTAAAAATATTTAAAAAATACTCTTGTGACACTGACTCTGTACACCTCTTTCTTGAGACATGCTGACCTGTAACAATAAAACAGTTCTTTAGATTAGAAACGTTTTACGAATCTTAAAATGCTGGAATTGATTTTCTAGTTAATAGTTCTCTGTTAGACTAGAGAGCCTTAGCTTACCTACTGGTTTTGTGATCGAGTTGGTCACTTTTCTTCCTGTAGGAGCGGTAGTGCTCGTCTGCCAAAGGCAATAGAATCAAGCACCCTCTATCTTTCTACGCTGAACAGCTTAAATGCCTGTCTCCTTTCCTCCTGCTTCACTTTTGACAATTATACAGTACCCCACTGTTTAAAAGTTTGGAATATTTCGGATTTTTTATGTTTTTAAAGAAGTCCCTTATGCTCACCAAGGCTGCATTTATTTACTTAAAAGTACAGTAAAAACAGTAATATTTTGAAATATTACAATTTAAATGCTGTTTTCTATTTTAATATATGGTCAAATGTACTTTATTCCTGTGATCAAAGTTGGATTTTCAGCATCATTACTCCAGTCTCCAGTGTCAGATGATAGTGAAGAAGATGCTGATTTAAATCTTACCCCAAACATTTGAATGGTAGTGTATCATAGTTTACACAACAAAATAGTAAGCAGCACAACTGTTTCAACATAAGAAATTAGAGTCAGCCGCCATATCACCCTGTAGCCCAAGACTGGTTGCCCACTGAAGCTAAGCAGGGTTGAGCCTGGTCAGTACCTAGATGGGAGACCTCCTGAGAAAACTAGATTGCTGCTGGAAGAGGTGTTAGTGAGTCCAGCAGGGGTTGCTCACCCTGTGGTCTGTGTGGGTCCTAACGCCCCAGTATAGGGACGGGGACACTATACTGTCAACAAGCACCGTCCTTCGGATGAGATGTTAAACCGAGGTCCTGACTCTCTGTGGTCATTAAAAATCCCAGGATGTCTTTTGAAAAGAGTAGAGGTGTGACCTCAGCATCCTGGCCAAATTTGCCCATTGGCCTCTGATCATCATGGCCTCCTAACAATCCCCATATCTGCTGATTGGCTTCATCACTCTGTCTCCTCTCCATCAATTAGCTGGTGTGTGGTGGGCGTTCTGGTGCTATATGGCTGCCGTCGCATCATCCAGGCCCAGCATGTGGATGCTGTACACTGGTGGTGGATGAGGAGATACCCCCTGACAATGTAAAGCGCTTTGAGTGCCTAGAAAAGCGCTAAATAAATAAACTAATTATTATTATTTATTACAAAAAAAAAACAGGAAAAATGTCAAAAATTAAGTAAAACTCTTGGCTCAACCAGTGTCCAGATGCATAATGGTGTAGTTTAGTAGTTTATCAATCACATAATTAGCCAATGTGGTATATCTTATTATTAATTTTTATGGCATTTTTGATATCTTTGATCACTTTTGGTGAATTCTAATATTGCATGTTTATAATTTATGGATGCCGACCTTTTCTGTCTAAAAACCTCACGGATGGCAAATGGTGCAGCACTTATTGGCGATATTCTGGATCTTGAGTGAAAGGGGTTCAGATATAAAGCTGAAACAGAAGATGCATTTGATCTGAAATGACTTTTTTGCCAATACAAATGCTGCAAAGAATCTTGTTTTTGGTGTAAAAACCATTTGTAACAAATGGTCTAAAAAAATAGCTTTTAAAACCTTGATTAACTTTTTTTTTTTAAAATAAGGAATATAGTGGACTTGCGTGAGAGACGGTGGTCTCAGGTTCTCACAGAGAGTGTGGAGGTCCTGCGTGTTCTTCAGCTCTGACACAGTTTCCTCCAGACTCTCCATCTGATTGTTGAATAGGAGCAGCACTCGCAGGCATGTCAGGTGTCTCAATGGCCCAGAATGCAGACAGGAAAAACACATTAAGAAACCACAAAAATAAATAAATAAAAAGCTTAGAAACATCTTTATAGCACAAACTGACCTGAAATGGAGAGAATATCATTGTTGTGCAGATAAAGTTCTGTCAAGCAGCAGTTAAATGAAGCTCTGGAAACCTCGAATCTGTGAAATCACTCTTTTAAGACTTAGAAATTCACTTTTTTTTTATTTTTATGGAAAGTACATAGCTGCTTTGTAGATTTTTTACTCATATTAATGAATTGCTCAATAGTTTTAGTGGTAAACATAAAGCTTTAAAAACTAGTAATCCCACATAAGATAAGAGAAAGTAAAATTCAAGGTTCAGCCAGGGTGTCTAGCCCTGTTATTGTTAAGCCACACATATCTCAGCATGGAGAACCTTGACAAATCAGGAACACAAGTCAATCCTCTAAAAATAGATGGAAAATTAAAGAGAAATATAAAAAAAGAAATTAATGAATTGTACAATTATTATTTTTATGCATTGCATATAATATTTACGTTCGAAATCTTATTAATTATAATACATTTTATATTTAGGTTTCAGGTCCACATCTTATTATCTAAAAACTTTTATGTATATATTTAATTTATTTTATTTCTATTTTTTCCTAAGCACCTTCTGGCGAGATGAAGGTGGGTCACATCCGTGTCTCGCTGAATCACACGCTTTGGCAAAGAATCTTCATTCTCCTGTGGGGAAAAAGAAAGAAGCTAAGTGATGCTAAACGACAAACGGAGGAAATGAACTGTACTAAAGTGTAGTCCGTAGATGTACTGTACATGTCTATAAGTCTACCTGTTTGTATATTTCCACGTCTGAACTAGAGCCCGCTGGTCTGAACCATAGACTGTATAAACAAGGCCAAGACGAGACTCGCATCGGTTGCTAGTTGCTTTTTTTGAGCGCGCGACCCTGACAGCTTTTAGGAAGTGTGGTTTGTGTGTTATTCTCGGTGACATTTTTCCACCTTTTTGATGCTTCTCTTTCTCTTCATTAGAGGGCAAACACTTCCTTTAAAATGTTGTTAAGCTTCCACCGCGGGCAAACAAAAGTGGTGGCAATGTTTGTATAACTGCGTTTGTCCTCATTTGTATAAAGCGTCTGCTAAACGACTAAACTACATGTATTGTTTTCATTGATTGTGATAATTTGACGTATTAAAAAAAAAAATATATATATATATTTTTACATGGTATAATAGAGCATTATGCATATTCAGGTACTGGACATATCTTTCTTCACTTGTTATTTTACGTGGAAAAAGTATTTTATTATTATTACAAAGTTTCTAAGATGATAACTAATCTATCATCTGTCTGTCTGTCTGTCATTTTGTCTATCATTCTTTAGCTACTATTAATCACAGATCACAGTTTTAAAAGTTTATCATGGAAAATTGCATACTGTTTCACTTAACCGTTATGCAGTATACACTTCAGTAAGTATATAGCTAGTATGTATCAATCAATCATCAATCAATCAATCAATCAATCAATCTGGTCATCTTCGCCACTGTCGTTTTCACCTCATTTTCAGTAAGCAGATCGAATCAGCTTGCAACACAGATTGATTGTTGATTAATTGCAGCTTAAATGAGAAAATAATGTTTTCTCTGACACTTTTCGTAAGTCATTTTCATAATAAATACTTTGTGGGCAGATTATGCTTGCAACACCCTTTAAAAAAAAATCAAGACATAGCTTGCTTACATCAAGTGCTGAGAGTTAACAGCACAAAAACACTTCTACGTGAATTAGGGGCTCTCAGGGAGTCCAGTACGCATTCATTTGGCTCCAGATGTTGGAGTGTTTCTCTGGGTGTGGTTTAGCGGAGAGACTGACTGCGCTTGTTTTAGCATTCCGCTCACCTGAGCCTTTGCCAAAACTGGAGGCGGGAGCGTATATAAACTGTATATATAACCCAAGACATGATAGTGAATGAGAATCAGTCAGACTCCAGGAGCATCTCTCCACAGGCTGTGGGTTATTTCACATCAACATGCATATAAACGCACCCGAATCGTGCAATTTCATGTTTTTATTTGGCTTTTTAATAAGGAGTGGTCTGACTTTGAAGAATGATGCTACGGAGGTGTTCTACCCTCATGTGGTCAGTCCCGTGCAGGACGCTCAGAGCAACGCGTCTCTGAATCGCGCGCGCTCCGGTGGACGAGGCTTCACAGCGCACGAGCGAGGTGAGTTCACGCGCCGCGCCTCACGACATTCGACTCAGTTTGATCAGGGATCGTTCATTTTGATGTTTCGTTTACAATTAACATTAAAACAAAGTTTTGGTTACATTCACGGAAAGAGAGAATTGTTTTATTGGTTGATTTGGAGAAACGTCGTTTGAATATCTGATTCTTAAATGAATTTAAAATGAAACTAAACTCACTCTAAACAAACGTCAGATTAAATAAATGCTTTAAACTTGAACAAATATATCATATAACCAATATATCACAAAGAGTGTTCACATTTCAGGGATTTCTTCATTACTGTGTCTTTGATCATGTTTTTATATTTATTTGCTCGTTCATTTATAGAATAGAAAGTAAACAAAAAGCTGATATTTTACAGGTGTTTTTATCCTAGGGTATGTTGAGGAGACCGGGGCTAGTTGTCACACTTTTTACTCTGGTGAATATTTCTGTCAGGGGTTTATCTCTGAATGTCAATTTCTCTATAGACGTATGCCCAGTGTTGTGGGTAACGCATTACAAGTAACGCGAGTTACGTAATCAGATTACTTTTCCCCAAGTAACTAGTAACGTAACGCATTACTCGGAAAATATCCGAGTTACTTTTTCAAATAAGTAACGCCAGTTACTTTTTTTCCCCATTTATTGATTGAAAGCTCTCCTGTCCCATGTTGCGAGAAATCAGGAGTAAGATGTTACTTTACTTCTAGAATAAATGTGAACATGCATTAATTCATCTCACTCACAAAAAAAATTGATTTAGTTTTCCTCAGAATGAATAAAAACAGTTAAAAGCAACTCAGAATATGACTCAAAGCTGCAATAATTAAATATGTTAAATAATACAAATATCCTTTATATATTTAAGATCCCTTTATTGCTGCTGACTCTTCAGTGATCCAATTCACACCATACTAATAAGCAAAAATTACACAAGATACACAAATATTTCTTCTTCTTTTTTTATTGCTGAAGAGTGTTGAACTTTCTTCTTCTGTGTTCTAATGTACAGACGTGAATTTGCATTTCCTTCAGCCTGATGCTTGTTGGTGTGAACGGGCTTTTATATTTGCCAAAAATATAACTTTTTATATTAAAAGCAAACAAGCAAGCCCGCCCCATACCCCCCCCCCCCCCCCCCCCCCTCCAAAGTAACGCAAAAGTAACGTAACGCATTACTTTCAATAAAAAGTAACTAAGTAACATAATTAGTTACTTTTTTAGGAAGTAACGCAATATTGTAATGCATTACCTTTAAAAGTAACTTTCCCCAACACTGCGTATGCCTTAAAGTCTTGGCCATCTTCCACTGTCAGATCATACAGATCATTTAACATATATGTTGATGTGTAGTGGGGCATGTTGTCACACAATATGGGTTCTGACAGTGAAAACCACCATTAAATAGGCTATTATAGACTTTGCAGCAAAATTTAAACAGTAATGAGTCATGAAACACCATTTACATTAACACTGAAATGTATTAATAATATGCAAGTAATTGTATGTTGCAAGGAGAAAGTTAGCTCTGTGTGTTAAGGTTAACGGTATGGCAAAATACTGTAGGAAATGATATATATTACACAGTCTCTTGGCTCATAACCACATCGGGGAGTAGAGATGAATTGTTGTCGAGTACAATGTCTGCTGAGTGAATCTTGTCAGACTGGAGAGTGGAGGTGCAGCTCAGCTTTTCAGGAAGTCTCCAGGGGGAACCCTGTTTGTTTTGAAGTGGGGAGGAAGAAAATGTCCCTCCGATCCCCATTCATCATGTCCTGTCACAGAGAGGGGGGCACATTGTAACTGAGGTGTGTTGCTGCTGTTTGAATAGATTTTGGCTCGGGTTACGCTGACAGGAGGCTCTTCTCTGAGGCAGAACAATGCTGACAGTATAGCCAGCAGCACCGGCGAAATCCGACAATAAGAGGCTCAGAGTCGTCATTCATCTGTACACTAAACCATTTCCGCTCAGTTCAGATAAGGGCTTAAGTAAAGAAAACCAAGCATATCATCCATACCACTGTTGTTTATGTTTGTTCACAAACCGTGAAGGAACAGCATCAAGGTGAATCCTATAGGCCTAAGTCTTTCTTCATAGATCTTAAAAGACTTGTGTTGATCTGATATTGATATGTAAATCTGGCTAAACGTTATTTATCACTTTGTGTTACAGCACGAATCCCAGTCGGCTGCAGAGAGCTGCGATCCACAAAATACATCTCAGACGGCCAATGTACCAGCATAAACCCTGTTAAGGAACTGGTGTGCACTGGACAATGTCTTCCAGCTCAAATGCTGCCCAACTGGATTGGCGGATATGGTAGGAAGTTCTGGAATCGTCGAAACAGTCAGGACTGGCGCTGCGTGAACGACAAGACCCGGACCCAGCGGATTCAGCTCCTGTGTCAGGATGGCAGCACCAGGACCTACAAGATCACAGTGGTGACCTCCTGCAAATGCAAAAGATACACACGGCAGCACAACGAATCGGGAGTCAAGTCTGTGGGATACGCTCATACCCAGATAAAAAAACAAAAGATCAAAGGGGGCACGGGGACGGAAAGCTAAATGAGTCTCTGCTCGCACTGAGCTAGATTTTCCCTTTTAAAAGAAGTCAGTATAAATGCCAGGGTTTGTGACATCAGCTCACAGAAGCACTGAACTTTCATTGTGCTGCCTTTGAGAGCAAGTGCAGGGCTCTGAGTTCACTGTGAAACCAGATGTCCACTGCAGTCTTTGGAAAGAAGAGCAAATAAAGACAATCTCATCACCAATATAATCTCAATAACATGCAGCCAGTAGTGAAGACCTGCCCATGATAACGTCAAAGAGACTGACAATGACAACTGCATATTACATTACAAAAATGATTAGAAACAGGCCTGTGATCCTAACTGTTTTTGTCGTCACTGCCTGATATGTGTGTTAATCACTTGCTGTAGTATATGCTGTAAGTCTTTGTGTTCAGCGACAATAAGAGCAGTTCCCAAACCCGGGAAATGCATAGCTACACTCTTAAAAATAAAGGTGCTTCAAAAGGTTCTTCAAGCGATACCATAGAAGAACCATTTTTGGGTCCACAAAGAACCATTCAGTCAAAGGTTCTTTAAAGAACCATCTCTTTCTTACCTTTTTATAATCTGATGAACCTTCTTTCGCCAGAAAGAACCTTTTGTGAAACAGAAAGGTTCTTCAGATGTTAAAGGTTCTTTATGGAACCATTTAGACAAAAAGGTTCTTCTATGGCATCGTGAAGCACCTTTATTTTTAAGAGTGTACATGTAAATTAAATGTCTGTACATATACATATGCATTTGTTTATGTAATTAATTGTTTTGAAGGACCTTTATGTGTATTATTGTGACGTATAAGCTGTTGTAATATATTTTGCCTTAATTGACTTTGCTCATTTTTAGTTCGTGCAAGCATTATTCAGACAAGATATTGCACTATAGTGACAATGCTCATATTGGCTATTATGGTATAAAAACATTAAAATTAAAACATCTGAAAACGTCTCAGTATAATAATTTACATTTGCACGAGGTGACATTTTGAACTGCAATTGATGCCTATTAACTGACCTGAATTTCCCGTACATTAACTTACCTATGTTTGTTTCAGCAGACAAACATAGTGTATATCAAATGTACCTGGACCAGAAAGGAAAAAAAAAAAAAAAAAAAAAAAAAAAAAAAAAAAAAAAAAACAACCATCTTAAGTCCTTGGATTATATTTTTAGCAATAGTCAAAAAAAACATTGTATGGGTCACAATTATCGATTTTTCTTTAATGCCAAAAATCATTAGGATATTACGTCAAAGCATGTCCCATGAAGATATTTTGTAAATTTCCTACCGTAATATATAAAAACTTAAATTTTTAATTAGTGATATACATTGCTAAGAACTTCATTTGGACAACTTTAAAGGCGATTTTCTCAGTATTTTGATTTTTTTTGCACCCTCAGATTCCATATATTCAATTTCAAAGTTGCATCTCGGGCAAATATTGTCCTATCATAACATACCATACATCAATGGAAAGCTTATTCATTCAGCTTTCAGATGACATATAAATCCCAATTTTAAAAAATTGACCCTTATGACTGATTTTGTGGTCCAGGGTCACAAATAACGAAAAACAGTGACCAAACTTCCTTGTAAAAAACAAGTGAAAATGATCATCTAAGGTGATTACATTTTTTTAACAGGCAATATTTAATAATTTACATAGTCAATCATCAGCTGTCATCACAGAATCAGACTCTATGACAAGCCATCAACATTTAACTAGTTAAAATCTATTTTGTATTAGTAACCACATATGAGTGAATTAGAAACTCATTTTAGTAAAAAGTATTTTTGTTACTCCTGCTTATAATTTTTATTTCAATACAGTGGCAAGTTTAACTATTCATTGCATACTACTATTTATTCTTTGGTTTACTGTAACTTCAAATAGTTTTTTTTCTAGTATTAATTGAATAAACACTAGAAGAATTGTTAGTAGTAACACCTTTTTAAGTGAACTATAAGATCATTCTGACTCATAACAAAAAGTAACTAAAATGTTACTATTAACAATTGGGTTACTCATAATTCATTTTAATCTTAGTATAGTATTTAAAAATGCTAGTGACAACTAGTAATGTTAAAATAGAGGCTAGTGAAAGAAAGTTAAATAGGCTACATGTTAAAACGGCTTGCCATGATTTAGTAGAAAATAAATCATAAACATAGGTCATTGTCCAGTAAAAAGAAACAGTTGATGGTGGTGTGCGTGTATTTTGATTCGGAATATCATTTTAACAAACATTAAATTATGCTACACAGTGGGATGAGATCGCAGCTGCTGCAATCTCTTGATAAGTGGACGAGAGGCTCACGCTCTCTGAGTACCAGCGGGAAAGCTGCAACACTACTGCCGCGAAACACAGCTCAAATCACCCGCAGAATGGCGATGCAGAAAGCCGGTTAAAAGGTTCTTCTAATGAACACGGTTGCCGCAAGTGAAGAGCTTATTAGAACGGTGAAGAAATGCAGCAAGAGCGCTCCTCTTCCTCCGACAGGCCTCTGGATCCCGGCTGTGTGCTGGCATGCGACGCCGAGCGGAGCGCGGACCGGCCCGGTTGCACGCCGGTGGATTTCCCGGTAGCTGTAGTTCTGCCCGCCGGAGGCTCCGGAGAAAGGATGGGACTGCCCGCCCCGAAACAATTCTGCACCATTCTCAACAGACCTCTGATAAGCTACACGATTCAAGCGTTTGAGAGGTGAGACTTGCCATACTGTGTCAGTGAGCACATGGAACTGATTTTTATTAACCTGCATAACGTTACTTGACACGCAGTTTGTTATTAGCAGACGAAAACAACACAACAATAAATTATTATGCCTGTCACAGTTACGTCCGGTATTTTGACAACAGGACTTTTTCCCTCTCAAGTCAACAGGCAGCGGTCCAAGGACACCTACTGCATGTAGATCTTGTCCAGAACAGCTTTTTCAATACTTATTAAGAACATCTGCAGATGCTTAAAGACTTGGGAAAGGCTAAAAGCACTTGACATTGACTTGGCATATTTAATAAATTGCACTGTGAAGTAAAAGTTTGCTGTGAAAAACATGTCACTTCTATTTTCAGGGACAAAAGCATCAACTTAGAGCTGTAGTAATTCATTTTATGGAATATTACATTTAAATGTTCAGACAGATGTGGCCTAAATAAGCATACCTTATTAAATTACACTTATCTCTGTGTCCTAATAAATTTGTACAACAAGACACTATAGTATGCACAAAGCAGCACGTCAGGTATACTTTTGACCAACTGTAAGTTGTTTTCATTGTTTTAATATGTACAGTAATGTATTCATCCGTAATTCTTTCAGTTGTTGAGAACTTAATCAAAATAAGTACACAGGCTGCATTAAAAATCGCATGCGGTAATATCTGAGGAGGTACGTCTTTTGAATAAGTACTTACTTCACATTGTATGGAGGTGTGTAGAATGTAATTCACACATACTACATTTATCATGTTGTTATTGTCATCTAACCTAAAGCGTCAGTTGTGTCTCTTCACTGCCAATCACAAATCCTCTCTCGTGGCCTCATGGGATAGTAAAGTGTCCATCAGATGAGCACTTCAACATCTTGCTGGAAATAGTAGGACATCTGGGTAGTTTTTGCCTACTGTTTTACTGTGAATTCAGAGATACCAATAGGTACTAGAGATATTGTTCCAAGCCGAAGTGCTCAAAACTGGCCCTTTCAAATGGCCCTTCGTTAAACCTTATTTGGCTTGGTAAGATGATGCTAAAGTGTGTTCCAAGGAACAGTTGTTTGGTCTCCTACCCCACGGTATCAACTTATGCTTCAAGATCCATTTTTCTGCCGAGAAATTTTTCTGTTTAGCTCCAGCCTTGATCAAATCGCCTGCTGTAACATTCTAGTAATCCTGAAGACCTTGATTGGCTGTTTAATTAGGGTTTGAGCTAAACTCTGGAGGAAAGTGGACCTCGGACCGCTGCCTTACTTCCCTTAACCCCTTTGAAGCTCTCTGCAGGGTAAACCCTTTGAAGGGGTTAGGGCATAGGGATGAGCCCGTCAGAATTGAACGCATCCACACCAATTTTCACCTACTAATAATAAGGAAAGTCTTCATATTGTATGTGCCATAGTCTGAAGTATATGGATTTGAAAGCAGCTACTCACCTGTCGAAACATAGTCTCACGCCCACGGAACGTTGGCCATACGTCTGATGCACATGGCAAAAAAAAGTGGAAACACTTCAGGAGTTTCGAAGTCATCATCGGATTGGTTGAATTCTACAGGATTTCCGGGAGACGTGCGTGTCGCGTTCTTTAATGTTCCACCTGGAAACAAAGATGCTATGATGCCAAACACCCTCATGGAAGAAGAAAGCCGCATGTTAACAACTGTGACAAATGAGCGCTTATCAGGATTAACTAAATTCTGGATTTTCAAAAGTGAAATATGTGAAGTTCACGACATAGTAGTGCTGGGCGGTATACCGGTTCATAAAAAATACCATGTTTATTTTTCTTACAATATGAATTTTTAAAATACCGCAATAAAATATGTCACTTAAACAACGTTCGGAAAGCGACACTGTTTGAAACGGGTCTCTTTTCACTGCTGCACTGTGGTGAGGGAACAGCTGTATGTGTTACTAAGCGTGAAAGTTCCGAAACTGAAGCTGTAGAACTAATAGAACGTGATGACACAACTCATCCACAATATCCACATTGACCGCCACAAATATCCACCTCCCCCTGCCATCAGCTCCCACGTCTCACAAACACACGAGTGCGACTTTAGCAGTAGATTTAGCAACTTTCAGACCCTTTTAGTGGCTTTTTTCCCATAGTTTTCCATACTGACAAACCTAGCGACTTTTTTGTATAAACCTATATGAGCGTAGTTCGTCTGTTAATATCACATGCACTTTTTTTTGTTTTTTTATGTTACTCAGACGCAGGCAGTGTGCTGCATGAGACAAAAAAGTAATATAGCCAAAACAACCGCATAGCCGCTCTTTAGTGTAGATGCATGTTGATTTTATCAGACGATGAAATAAATGAGTGACTCCTGGTTAACATGTATTAAAAGGGGTCGTGTTTAGTCACTATTTAGTGTATTTTTTGACAATATTCACTCATCATGACAGTAAAATAGGGCATTCTTAGTCAATATACTGCAGTATTTCCTCTCTCAAACAGTAGAAAGTATGGTTAACAACACCTGGTCATGCATGGAAAAAAAAATACCTTCATGTACCGTGAAACCGGTATAATTTTGAAATATACCGTGATATAAATTTTGGTCATACCGCTCAGCACTACGACATAGGCTCTTTAAAATGCGTCCAAGAGTTTTACACACCGGTCTGTTATTGTGGGGACATTTCCACACCCCTAAACATTAGAGATGCACCGATTGCAATTTTCTTGGCCAATTCCGATTTTTTGGAAGTGTGACCTGCCGATACCGATTTTGGCTGATTCCGATTTTTCTTTCTAAGAACTATAATTGACAGCATATGCAAACAAAAATCTATGCAAATTTCAATGCAAAAGTTATTTACATAACAAAATAAATTATTAAACACAATTGCCCCAATCTGGACTAAGTTACAGATTTTCTCTCACTTAAACAACTCAAATAAAGTGCTCTGTGATTGGAAGAGGAAGAAAGAGATGAACTATGTAACAAAACAGATGTCATTTTCCACTATGTTTATAATGGTCATTTTCCCCCCTAACCTTATTAAGTGTGTCATCTTTCACATCAAATTCTTACTTTGTTTCAATTAATTCAGTTAGAATAATAAGAACCTGTTGAGTTGTTACCATTCAAATGAAATTAGTATTAACAATCTCCTATCTTTCCACTGCCGAGGAAACAGAGGCTGCATCTGAAATGGCGTTATATGTAGACTGTTTGATGAAATTGAGGTGCCATAAATGCCTTTACACTGTAAAATTTCAAATGCATAAATAATTTTTTAAGACTAATGTTTTACATATTTTTTAAACATACAAATAAATGTTGAAAAAATGCGGGGACACTTTTAAATATGACTAAACCACCCAGGCTCAGAAGCTAATTATCTTGCAGAGGTGGCAAATGTCTGTTTTAGTGATTCATTTAATCATTCATTCAACCGATTCATTCAAACGGCTGATTCATTCAGAAACTAGGCAAGTAACTGTCCTTAGTTTTTTTTTTTAGTTATGAATGGGCCACTGAATCATTGACTCACTTGATTTGTTCAAAAACGTGGATTCATTCAGTAACAAACACTGCTGTGTTTTGCTCAGAGACGCACAACAGTTCTGCTGTGGCTTTGATCGGAACTATTTTCGTCAGCGAAATTGAGCAAAAACAGTCAATATTTTGTCTAAAATCTAAGTCAAGTAATTTTAATTTATTGTTTATTGAAATACTGTTGTGTAAAATCAGTGTCACATTGTAATCGTGTTGTAATCATGGCCGTAGGCTATAATGTTGCTTACCTAAATCATATTTTTGTAAATATATTTTTTTCCTACTGCAGTATGCATCTATACATTTCTGTGAGGTACTTTGTGTGTGCTGTTTATCTCACACACTCACTCAGGCTGTGCAAGCCTCATCTGGCACGACATAAATAGGCTACATGATCAGTCATCGTTTACACTGAATGCAATTTAGAATCATTCTCACGGGAAACGACATGTTTACACGCGGCTGTGAGGTCATTACCAGCACCGCTGCCAATAAAAGGATCGGCTCGGAATCGGCAAGACGTGAGAGACGTGAGATGTGAAAAATCGGCCGATTCTGATCACTGGCCGGTCAATCGGTGCACCTCTACTAAACATGATGTGTCACAAAACGAAATGTGATTGGTTGATTTACCTGTCAGTCATATGGCCTCTTGGGCCACCTGTTGGTTAACAATGTAAATATCATAGAGATACCACCCAGAACTCCCAAGTAAATGTATAAAAATGTGCTCAAACACCTCAGAAACCACTTAACAACACACTGGCAACCACCACCAACATCTTAGCATTGTAAATCTAATTATTTTTATAATTTCATTTGATGCCACAAGGGGGTTATTAACGTTAACTAAAACTAAAGCTGAAATAAAAGATAAATATTTGAGGAAAAACTTTAAATGAAAATTAGAAATATTGTCTTGGCATCTTACTGACATTAGTAATTGGAAATCAAATAAAAACTAAAACAAAAACTGAAATAAAAATAAATGAAACCTAAATAGTAGTATTTGAAAAAACAAAAGCCAATAAAAATAACAAAAGCGAAAAAATTAAATGGAAATATAAAACTAAAAGCTAATTCAAAATATCAATAAAAACTAAAATAATACAAATTACAACAGCATAACATACAATTTGTTCGCTCACTCTATTATCACAGCGATTATGTTGTGTTTCTTTTGATAGTTTTTAAAACTAGACAAATGAAAGCTGTTTATCTGTATTTTCTCGACAGATTACCATGGATTGGAACTGTTGTCGTTGTGGTTGCTAAGGAGAATCATGACTTGATGCTGAATATTGTCCAGAAATTTGATCACACAAAGGTAAATGTAGTCCACGGGGGAACCACCAGACATAGGTCTATCTTCAATGGACTTCAGGCCTTCTGCAACACTTCAAACTCACTGACACCCAAACCAAAAGTGGTCGTCATCCATGATGCGGTACGGCCGTTTGTGGAAGAAGATCTTCTGCTGAAAATCACCCTAGCAGCTAAAGAGCAAGGGGTTCGTTTTCTCTTTTTTTTAATCCAGATTTTGTTTATCCAGATTTAGTTCAAATAGTGCATGTTATGGAATTTAATAACAGTTTGGAGAAAAAAAATGTTAACCCATATGTTTATCTCTGCTCATGAGTGCTGATATTGGCTGTTATCATATATACTACAATACAATTGGCGTAAATTATACATTTAATTCAAATACACACTTTTTTGTGGCTGTCATTTGGAATAATTCATTTTAAAACACTCCCTGAAATGTCTGTGGTGATGAATGTCCAAACTATCTGAACACTCCCTTCTCTAATCTGCTGTAACATGGCCTACATATCCGTCAAATTTATGAGGTGAGGGAAAGTTAGACCACTTTAAGCCGTCAAAACAGAATTCCTGATGCAGGCTTCAGAGATACGTGTGAAGCTGTTATATAATAAATATGAAAAACTCCAATCAGAGAAGCTGTTTTAATATCTACAGTGGGTATAGAAAAGAACAAAATAATATATTGTTTACCCTTTAAAATAATAAAATTTTGTTGCTTTGCAGGCTAAAATGAAGACGGACACAGTTTTTGTTTTATCCAACTGTATTTACTCATGACAGGAAAAATAAAAAGACAGAATCACTGAGTTGGAAAAAGGATCACCCCCTTGTGTCAGTATTTTGTTGAATCACCTTTTGCTTTAATTACAGCCTTTAGTCTGTTGAGATTTGTCTCTACTAACTGTGCACATCTAGACTTTGCAATATTTGCCCACTCTTCTTTGCAGAACTGCTCAAGTTCAGTTAAATTTAATGGTGACCGTTTGTGGACTGCAGTCTTCAAGTCATTCCACAGATTTTCAATTGGGTTTAAGTCTGGGCTCTGACTAGGCATGCAAGGACATTCAACTTTTTCTTCATGTGCTTTGGGTCATTGTCTGTTGCGAAGGTAAACGCCATTGAAACTTCTGGCGGAGGGCCGGGCAGATTTTCCTCAAGAATTTGACGGTATTTTGCACATCAGTTCCTTCTCCTGACAAGTGCTCAAGTTCGCTGCAGAGAAGAAACACCCATAAAGGATTATCACCACCTCATGCGTTACTGTGGGGGGGGGGGGGATGCTTGTTTGGTGTTGAGGCCAAATAATTCAATTTTAGTCTCAGAATTGTCAAGGTGCGTTTTGCAAAGCTCAGTAATGAAGATGTGGCCTTCTTGACGAGTGGCTTGTTTCTTGCAACCCCTCCAATACACGCCCATTTGTGGAGGAATGTGGAGTATTGTTGTCACATGCACACAATGACCACTCTTTGTCATAAATTCCTGCAACTGCTTCAGAGTTGCTGTATGCCTCTTGGTTGCCTCTCTGACCAGTTTGCTCCTGGTTCTTTCATCCAGTTTGGAGTGACGTCAGGGAGGGTCTGTGTTGTACCAAATACCTTCCACTTCTTAATAATAGACTTCACTATGCTTCTAGGCATTGATGGTCCCCTTGTCCAAATACCCGCACTTGCGGTCTTTGCACTTGACCACTTATATGACGCATTTCCTGTATTTGGTCCAAGTGTTCAAGTGAGCAAGAAGACCACAAGTGTGTGTAGAACTTTCATTACCTGAAGGGACACACTTGAAGTGTTGTAAAAATGCAAGTGTTTACAGAGCTTTATTTTAATTTTCAATACTTTGCATTTTAAAATCAACTTCTAAATGTCCGTTCAGTAGTCTCTATAACACATGACACAATTAAATTTTGTGATGCTTCTAATTAAGTGATGAAAACCCGTTGCAAATGTTGTACAAAATAATTATCACTGCTACTCATTTGCAACAATAAAACATGCAACTCTTTGTTTTACTACCAAATTATGTGTAATATCTAACTATTGTTAATATTTACATGCATTGGAAAGGTTTCTGTGACCTCTCGCGAGATCTCGGCAAAAATCTCATGATTTTTTCAGAAACATGATGCATGATGGGATACACTAAGGTCGAATATAAATTTTTTTCTATACCTACACTCTTAAAAATAAAGGTGCTTCAAAAGGTTCTTCAAGCGATGCCATAGAAGAACCATTTTTGGTTCCAGAAAGAACCATTCAGTCAAAGGTTCTTTAAAGAACCATTTCTTTCTTACCTTTTTATAATCTGAAGAACCTTCTTTCGCCAACAAAGAACCTTTTGTGAAACAGAAAGGTTCTTCAGATGTTAAAGGTTCTGTATGGAACCATTTAGACAAAAATGTTATTCTATGGCATTGTGAAGCACCTTTATTTTTAAGAGTGTACTGTATACAACTGTACAGAATATATAATAGCCGTCAGGCAACGTCATGAAATCTGCATCAGGAACAGAATAACTCCACAGAAGATGAGAAATCCAGCTTCGTTTGTGGTTTGACTGCATTGTGGGCTGTTCCAATGTCCATAAATCACTAAGATAAAGCATGAAACCGGATAAGATGTTTTAGCAATGTTTTTGCTGGCTTTGATATGTGAGGTTCAAGATTTCTGATTTTCTTCTAAATCTCTCCAAGGCACTGACAAGGGCTGGAAAGCAAAACCCATATGTTTATGAAACACTCAAAAGAATATGAGATGGAGTGATTCATTGCTTGACTCTAATGCACCATTATTTAATAATGATGAATAAACAGATTTTTATAAGGCGTGTTTTTAATTGTTCTATTGTCTACCTGTTTTTTTTCAGGCCTCAGGAGCGATACGTCCTCTGGTGTCCACGGTCATTGCAACCACGTCAGAGGGCTACCTAGACCACTCGCTGGAGAGAGCAAAGTACCGAGCCAGTGAAATGCCTCAAGGATTTCTTTATGACGTTATTTTCCAGGCCTACCAGCGGGTATGAGCAACCCAAACACATTTATTGGTTAGAATAAACCTCAGATTCAATGTGCAAAGTACATTAGAGTTGACTGTCACCTTGACATTCCCACAGTGACTTTTATGGTAATTTAGGGATCTCAATATTTATTTTTTAAATACATTAAAAAAAATATAGATCTATCATGAATTACAGCTGTGCAAAAAAAAATATTGATATTAGTCGATTAAAAAAAAATCACATTCGAATGCAAAAACGTTGCATTCGAATTTTAGGTGTGTGTTAATGAGGCAGCCTTATCAGTGGCGCACGAGATGCGATGACGATAGAAGTGTCATTGCATTTGAATGTTTTTGTTAGCCTGTCCAGTTGAAGCCACTAGATGCGGTGCTGTTGCGTTGTTAATTACAAATATTGCGGGGGAAAAGAGAACATCAATGCGGAGATGATGTTGTTTACGGCGAAACTGAAACCAAGCCGTTCACATAGAATGCATATTTTGCACATTTTCTAGAGGGATGTCTATTACCTTTGCACTCACATCTCGCACAAAGGAGACGCATGTTTAGAAAGCCATGTAAAATAAAATTTATGCAAGTTCAACTTTGAAAAAAACACATCTCGAGACTTTATGGCAGTTTTTCCCCATCACACTGCATCTCATGTTTTTAAATGAAAAAATTTACTCTGTGTGATTGGCTTTCCGCCCCTTTGTATTAAACTATGCATACATACAAGATGCTGTTTTGTTTATAGTTGTTAAGCAACTTAATTATTTATAAAACAATTTATTTTAAACATATGCATTTGAATAAGGGTTGCTTAGGATATTTTGGAGAGAATATTCAGGAGAGAAGCAAAAAGCTTTTCTTCACCATAACTGAAACTATACATTTTAAATTCGAATGTTGATTAGATTTTGAAAAAAATTCGACTTTAGGGTTTCAGCTATTTGACAGCTGATCGTGTATATAGAAGTATTATTAATATGTTAGGAAAGTTAATTTAGTATTATTAGATTTATGCACGACATTGCCCTTGTAACCAATATTCGATCTAAATTTTGTATTCTTATTCCATCTATATATGAAAATATATTTTGTAAAAATATTATTTTTCAAAGATATATTTATATAAATATTTGTATGATTTATTTTGGTTTGTTTATATTATATTTGTACGTTTGCTTTTTAAACTCATTTTCTATGGGTTTCTTCTATCTCAATTTCTGTTGTATACATTTTTATAAAATCAAACAAAGAAATTCTCAGTGTTCAAATCTTGGACCAACTTGCCTCTTTTGTTCATTGTCCCTGAGATTTGCATAAACCCACAGGTTCTTCAGCTCTAAGGCACTGTGACTTTTATTATTATTCCCATGGTAGTTAGTTGTGTGTCAAAATAATAAATCGTAATTGTTTAATCTGGCCTAGGTTACATAGCTGACTGCAAGATCGCAGTTTGATTAAAGTATTTCTTCTCAAGATCAGCTCAAACAATGCTTTGACAGAAATGCTGCTTTCTCATTCAGACTAACAAAGTTTCTAAATGAGGTGGAGTGGAGTGTATTTCATCCTTTTTTTTTACGTCATTTATTGCTGTAGGAATGTGATCTTTGGATCTGATTAAGCCTTTAGTCAAACTTTCGATAACAGTAACAGATAGAAGTGTTAAAAAGAAGCATTGAGATTTATAGGGCTGCTGAGAGGAGCATTTTTTGGGTGCCGAATTTTTTGCTTCTGGAAATCTTTGATTTCACAGTCTTGTTGCTTTTGGCTGCGATATCGAACATTAGCGTGAGTTCTGTGTCAAGTCACAGCTGTCTGTCCTCAATTAATTCTAAATAAAGATAAAACCATGACATGATACAGAGGATGAGGCAATCTGAAGAATGGGTAATATCAAGCCTGCATGAGTGTTACCTGACACTGCGGCTCTTCTGGGGCTTTTCTTCTCCAACCCCAACAGTGAAGGGTCTGCAAAAAGATTTATATGCTTCTCCTTGCTTTTTGAACCCAATTTTCTATGAGACTCTACCATCACGTGACATAAGGCAGTCCATACTTCTTTTTTTATGTAGCATTCAGCACATTTGACGCTTTTTACAATGGGGATTATTTCAGGTGGGTGTTTTGAGCGAGGGTTTTTAGATGTAGCCGACGGCCATGTGTCAAAACCCTCTCTGTGGTAGCCTCGAAATGACTGATGCCATTTCAGCATGCCATCCCATTGAGTCTCAGAGAGCTTGAGCTTTACAAAAGAAGAGACATCCAACCCTGGCTGTGCGTTGATGAAGGGGGGGGTATGCCAAAGGTTAAATGATTGCAGGACTTTCTCCTTTAATTTGCCTTGAAATCACAGCGCCATGTAAGCGAAGCTCTCCTCTCCACCTGGGATGAAATATTGCTTTAGATACTGCCCTCGTAACATCTCGGGTGGCATGATTTAGGTTGTGTAATCCAACCGCTGTCTTAGAGAGCGATTAACTGCAAGAGCTCTATTCAGCTTTTTCAATGTGTTACCAGAATCAGAGACGTTTTTTTTACAAAAATCCCGTGCCCAGATGCTTGTTTCAATAAGAAACAGTCCTTCATGACCTCAAAAGTTAGTTCCTACACAGGTGTTTGACTAGAGGTTTGTATGGTTCTGATTTACTTCATCAGCATTTATCAAACTAGAGCTTCTTGTTTCATTTTGTTCTGGTTTTTGTCCTGATTTCTCCTTTGCAGTGCAGTGAACTTGACTTTGAGTTTGGCTCCGAGTGCCTACACTTGGCCCTGCAGTACTGTGGCGTGAATGCAAAGCTCATAGAAGGACCACCGACTTTGTGGAAAGTAAGGAACAAAAGGTTTGACTTATTGTTGTCATGCATATAGGATTTGTGCCATACATAGTGGGTCCAGCGGTCTGAGAGCACATTGAAAACATTTCAGTTAATATTTTTTAAACCTGGAAAAACATTTGAGATTTGAAATGAGATTCTAGATGTCTAGATCTAGAATTTCTAGGTGACAAAGTCTAAGTCCACATTAATCCAGATAAATTTGGAAATGCACCTTTTTCTCTACAATATATTAGTGTTTTTGTCCAAGAAAAAACAGCTTTCAGATATTGTTTCAGATATATTCACATAAATGTTTGTGTCTTAAATAAAAAAAATAAGCAAAATTTTAGAAATTCATGTCAGTTTTTTTTTTTGTAATACTGTAAAATGTAATTTCTTGTAATACTGATAATCTGCTGTAATGGAAAGGTTTGTATTAAATCAGGAAAATGTACAACAGAGGTATATTTACTAGTGGTTTCAGACTTTTGGGCCCCACTGTATGAATATTGCAACAAACAGTAAATCACTCCTAACAGTGTGTACAACCACTAAAACTAATATTCAGTCACATTTCCTTTAAGCACAAGCTGTCATTTTTGCACTGTCCTTTAATGTGATGTTTTATAGCCCTTGTTTTCCTTTTGTAGGTAACATACAAGCGGGATCTAGCAGCTGCGGAGGCTATTATTAAAGGTATTGTGTTTAAGTTGTGGAGTAAAGAAATAAATATTTTTCGCAGGCCACTGATTTGAGTCATTGCTGGGAATACAGTATTGCCATTCACTGTTGTTATTGCAGACTTGATGTTGTTTGATTATACATTTTATCTGGGCAAGTCAAAATAGACAGTTTTCCACAGTCAGATCATTGGGCAAAAGCAAACTGTTAGTAACGTGTATGTAAATATACAAAGAGAGATTGTGAACCACAAAGGCTAACTGCCATTTCAAAATGTCTACATGTTGTCTTTTTATATACAAACAATCATTTTAAGAGAAATTATAAAAACGACTTCTTACAGGGGTGCGGGAAGATGCTTTCGGTTGGGGGTGCTGTGTGTGTCCGTGTTGGGGCGGGGGGCGCTAGCGTCACGTGTTCATGAGGATTAGGCTAATCATCCCATATAGAAAACATCACAAGTAAAATTATTCATGTTTATAAAGATAAACATGGGTTTATTATAGCCCACGTACAATTTACATTTCAGAGACCATTACAAATAAATTATTAAATGCTAAAACTGAATAAATTTAAATGAACAAACCTGGTGTTGCATTTGCAACCATGTGAAAACGGGGTGCTGCAGCCCCCTCAGCACCCCTACTTCCCGCGTCCCTGACTTCTTATGACCTGTAAGGTATGAGTTGACCCAGCAAAGGGCCAGTTCTTTGGTTTGGAAAGAAATCGAAGAATTGGTCAAAACCTTCCATTTTGCCATAAATGTGTGGTGGTTCAGCTCTATGTGCGCATGATTTTAGTAAAGCTTCCATGCACTCATTTACCTTGTTCTTTGAGAATGTTTACGCCATGAATATACACACAGGAGAATTTGGTTGTGTGTTTTATTTTTAAATTTTTTATTTTACACACTCTTAAGAGTTGCTTCTCCAAAACTGGTTTACAAACAGGGTTAAATTGCAGTGATTTAGGTTAAATGTACTAATAACTAAGGTTAAATATTGTCATTTTCTCTTCAGAGACCCTTTCGATGTCAGCATGTATCATAGCAGGAGCTGAAGCAGAAGCCACTGAGTTGGCTAAAACGCTTCAGAAAAATCTGAACATGGTATGTTAAAGATGACATCACTCATCTTACAGTTTAGTTAAAATAGCCTTTGCTTAGGAATATGTTGCTGTCTGTCTCCATCTCAACTCCCTTTACTCCAATGTCTTACTCACCCCCTCCAACAACCAAGCTTTCACCTGTCCTGCAACTGTAACGATAACTTAGCCATACCAATGGATGTACTTGCTGAAATGGATAAGGTGTCTTGTACAAGTGTGACCACCTTCCCATTTATTCCACACTGATTTTTGGAGCCGATCCAGCTCGAATCATGTCTTCACGTTGTAGCTCTTGCTGTAGGAGATCCATCTTCCAGTGCACTGACAAAAAGGAAATATGACGTGTTTTATTCAGACTCCATGCAATGGAAGCCCATCCTCCTTTGTAGTTGTTCCAAGTTCTTCATCAAGCACATGTCCTTCTCTTGATAATGTTGCAAACATGAGAGCACCCAGCGTACCGTACGGCTGATTGGTTCCAGACGTTGCCGCTCCCCCAGGTGCCGGCTGGGATCAGTTCTCCCGAGCTGTTCCTGCAACTCGAGGGAGATGAAAGAAAAGGAGGAGATTACAGATGAGGAATCAAATTTGTCCCAGTGCCATTTGTAAATCTAATCCCCATTACAGTGTCTCCATTACAGCGAATGGAAACTCAAAGTTGGGACCATTCCAGGCATGCAGGTGGTACGATTGGCTCTGGGTACGTTTTTTGGTTATAAAGGACAACAGAGAGTGATAAGATGATCCTTTTAGCGAGATGTAATAATTACACCCATGTATGCTGCAGATAAGATTTGGAATGGGTTGCCGTCTACTTTCATCAAACAGAGCTGGTCAGGCCAGTCGATACCGGTAATCGGCCAGAGGCGGACACACAAACCGCTTTTGGCTTGGGAAATAGAGGGAAATTCCAGACGTCCGAAAACCGCCATGCGCATAGGGTCATGCGGCTCTCAAATACGTGGCATTGGGTCCTTTCCGGTGGTCTGGAGGCGTAGGGCAGCCGGCGGATGAGGAGGAACGTCTTCTCCGCTGTGGGACGATTTCACTGAATCATTAAGTACGGGATGGAGCCTGATGAAAGGGTAGTGTACATACGGTTCGGTGTTCTCAAGGCTGACAAGCCGCGTCCCGGACAACAGAAGAACTCACAACATGCCCGCACTTCCGACGACTCTGATAAACCAAGACAAACACACGACCAAAAAGCCGACCCGCAACTTACGCGATCTCTCGGATGAGTACTATACACATTCATGGGAATACATGCTCAATCCCGCATTTCAGAGAGGGTAAGAGCCAATGGCCTAGGGATGGCGACTAAACCTCCAGGAGGAGAGAGCAAGCAGGGCAGCAGCGATGAGTACCTGGAACCTCGAATTCACAACAACATGAAATGCTGGGGTATATTATCGATCGGCGATTTGAGATCCTCCCGTGCCCCAGATAAGAACGACGTGCTATTTTGTAATAGTTTGACAACATCAAAAAGGGAGATGATACAGATGAGAAGAGTTAGCAGTTGTGTAAAAGTCGCAGTAGATGAAAGGGAGCAGAGGAGACGACGGAAAGTTACGTAGGAGAAAGAGATTGGGGTAGTGCATCGGGGGGGATCCGATCGTAAACACTATAAATCAGGACAAGTGTGATGGGCGGGTCGTTTTTTGCGTTTTGGTCATTTTGAAGCGACGTATTCTTGCTCGCCCAGACAAACGGCAAAGGATTCACGAGAAAGATCACTGTGAAACGGCAGCGATGCTCATGTCAGGAGAAGGCAGCGAAAAAGAACCAACAGCCCCCAACAGGTTCAGATGGCAAAATGATCTTGTATAATCGCAGCTCGGAGCGAGCTGGATTTTGTCTAAGCCTAGCAAGGTGGGTTAGTAGCTTGGCAAGAGTGAAACAGGGGCATAAGTCTTGCATGGTTTCCAATAACCCTTTCAATTTTCCAGTCTTTGATAGTCAAGGTCGAAGGCGTGGCCGGGCCAAAAACTTCTGTTAGTTCATCTCTAGTACAAGATATAGACAACGCGCCCAGGCGACAGGAATGATGATTTGTATGAGGCGCTTAGATATGATTCAGTAGGCAAAGAATACTGTGGATTGTGTTGATTTTTATGAAAAGGGAAAGTGAGAATCGAATTAGATCTTATAAAAAATTACAAGTTGTCTGGACCCGTGAAATGGTGAGAATTGCTGTTTATCATTGGAATTTGGGCTCTTTCTCAGATTGGAGACAGAAGTCATTCCAGGTGCCAAAGGAGAGAGTAACGCCAGAGTGAACTGTCCAAAACGCCGAAAAATCATCCTTATCGGACGGTCAACGATACATGCATCCACCAAGTAATGCCATGTGACGAATTCCGCAAAAATGTTCCAAAGAAACACGGATTTGACTTTTTGGTAATGCATGTCCTGGTCTTATTGGAACTGACTGCAACCGGTACTTTTATTTATAAGAAAGAAAAACACAGTTGTATTGTAATATAATCTAAAATATAATAAAGTGATCTCACTCTGAAACACCTTTACTTTTTTGCTGACATTAATGAGTCAGTCTAGTCTATTGGATAGTGTTAACTAATAGCCAAATGGCTTTTTTGCAAAAACAAAATTTCATATGGCTTCATTATGGTTTTCAGACACATACCGTGCAAAAGTTTGGGGTCTTTGAAAGAAGTCTCTTATACTCACCAAGGCAATGTTCATTTGACCAAAAATACAGTACAAACAGTAATATTGTGAAATTTTGTTCTAATTTAAAACAGCGGTTTTATAATATATTTTAAAATGTAATTTTATTCCTGTAATGGCAAAGCTGAATTTTCAGCAACCATTACTCCAATCTTCAGTGTCACATGATCCTTCAGAAATCGTTCTGATATGCTGATTATTTTTGTTTGTTGTAAAAATGTAACGTTAAAATATTTCTAATAAATCCCCATAAGCGGTTCTATTTAGTCTGGATAAATCTTTTAATACTTGTTCTCAGTAGGATATACAGCCATAATTTAGAATTTTTTGCCCCCTCATTAGTTTGGTGTGACATTAATGTCTTTTTTTAGATGACTGGATCAAACTTCTTGGGGGTCCTGGAAATGGTGAAACATTTTGAGGACACTGACCACGCTCGTTTATACCCAGTAGTTATTGTATGGGTAAGTTTCCACACATTGTAATATTTTCAGTGTTTAGTTTAAAAGATTTTATATATGTGTTCCTTGAAGTTACTTTAACCTTATGTTGTTTCTATAGTGCCAAACATAGCATTCAGTGTGAACACACAGAAATGTTTGAGAAAATTTGATTGTGAAAGGAGAGAGTCTAACCTTAAACTCATTATGTTTCCATCAGTGTGACATAGAAACACATGATATGCATCAGATCACAGAAGTGCTAAAACTTACTGATAGTATTTGTGGCATAATGTCGATTGTAAATGTTGACTGTAAAAAAATAATTGGGAAATAACCCAATGTTTTAATAAAGTAACATAATTCTTACTGAAGCTGTAGCTGGGAATAATATTACACTAAAATATGATCTTATCCAGTCCAAACACTTGAGGGCAAATTTCTAATGAGTAAAATCAATGAGCAACTTTTTTTTTTTGAAGTACATTTGCTTGTTTGCGGTGTTGACAGTTGGAAAAACCATTGATGTTTGGTTTCCTGGTCCTTGTCCAGCATTTGTACCTCAAAACATCGTAGTCTTAATCTCTGGGAATGTCATCACTCTCACCTTGATTCATTTCTTATATGTGTTTCGAAAGCATAAAATCTGCTCCTGCAGTTTTGAATCCAGAGATCCACACCCTAGTGTGGGAATCCAACCTTCCCAGAATCCATATGTGCTTCCTTTAACATTCCCTCCGAAGGGCTGTTAGATAACCTCTACTCTCCATCATTATGTTTTCACTCGTTGTTTGGATTACCCAGATGCTTTGCTCTTATCACCACCACAGATGTCATGATAACACTGTGTGGCTGTGAGAGCATGTGATTGCGAGTAAAAACCTCAAGCCGAGCTGTTCAGAGGTTTGCTTGACTTTCTTTACGTTTACATTACATTTGGATCCATTAAAGACTCTTTTACATTTCCTGTCGGTCTTTCAGTTACCTTTTTTGTACTTTGATACTTTATGAAACTACGAAAAAAACTATTAGAGTCAGAGTAAACAGCATTTCCCCCATTTATACTGATGTATGACCTCTGTTAAAAATATGTTTTTCTTCAAGCAGTTTGCAAAATGAGCACAGCCGGTTTTATTTGGTACGGATGCATACAAGCCACATCTTCCTGAAATGGGGATGTAAGCGAACGGAAAAAGAAATTGTATTAATTTAATGGATCGGTGAATGCTGGGTCAGTTGCAATGGAAACATTTAGCTAAGAGCTAGTTCTTAACGTTTTGCATAAGAGCTCAACCTGTCCAAACACACAGAGAACGCTGAGTGTTTGTTAAAAAGAGTACTTAAAAATGAATAGGCCTGTCCCACAGCTATATAGTATATTCTAAGTGTTTTTTTTAAGAATAGGGCATGTTTAATTGAAGTAAGTGCAGGTTATTATGGTATTATCAATTCTTATGTGGATGGATGGAGTCACTGCTGATGATTGGATAAGTATTTTAGTGTTTATTAATTCCTGTTGCTCAGGAATGCCATTTTATTGTTGGGCACAGTGTTTTTAATTAATTAAGTTTGAGTTTTAAGTTGCAGGGTAAACAATACTGTATTCTCTTTTTACTGATAGATTTTATTTATTTATTTTTTAAAGTATTTCTGTTTTTTATAAGTTATTATTTCAATAATTTAACAACGTGTTCACATTTCTCTGTCAGTGAATGGATACATGAGATGCAGGTAAAAAAAGTAAATTTTTTAGTACATTTTTATTATTTGTTTAAGTTTAGATTTTAAGTTAATATTTTAATAATTAAACAGCACATTGGCATGTTCACATTTCTCTATCGTCAGTTACTGGTAAAATGAGATGCCAGTAAACATAAAATATTTAATCATTTTGCTACGTTTTATAGATTTATTTAATTTTACTTTTGTCATCATTATGCTTTTCATAAACTTATGAACTCTGCATAGATAACCCTGCTATAGATAAGTGGAGATGTTTTTTTTTAAAATTGTTTTTATTATTTTGTTGACAGGTACAGCTGAACATGACAAAGCAGTCCGTCGACAGCCAAAAGACAGACGAGTTAACAGCCTTCAGGAGTCTGGCCTCTGAAGTCATACAGGGAAATGTTCTGCTCTATGGAATTCAGATTGAACACACCAAGGTAATTTTCTCAGTGAGATTATATGTGTTAAAGAGATACTTTGTTTACAAGCTTTATCTGAGTCTGATCTGGCCTGGATTAAAGGTCTAGGAACATCCAAGAGGAACCTTATCTCATTGCTTGGTCAGGAGGTCTAAAACATGTGTCCTATTGAGAATTAATTAAAAATCTTCACTATATATATTAGTCATTGTGGCTCGGGGGGGGGGGGGGGGGATCATGGAGAGTGATGTGTGAATTTGCCCTGTCTGCCTGCGGCCCCCATTAAAAATGCTCAGACAGCAGAGGGAAGTGACTGTAATATGTTTGTCGTGATTAAATGCTTATTTTTGTGAGATAGTGGAAGTGCAGATAAAGACCATGCACAGATCACGCTCATAGGTCCCGTAATAATGAGGATAATTCCTCCCAGATGCGCTTATTCATGCTTCACAAAATAGCTGCCAAGACTCGCTTTGTGAATTCTGACCCGTCCAACTACCTTCATGCAGAATGTGATATAAGGTTTTTTCAATTAGAGGTCATGCCTCCTAATTTGGTATTTTATCCAGATCGTTTTTGAGATGCAGTGCAACCGTCAGTGAAGCCGTCAGATGTTTTCTGCTTTTTGGATGAGCCAGCAGTTAAATATATAGACTTTCCATTGCCTAATACTATACCAAATTTATTCCACTGGCATCATTCATGGAGTCAAAATCAGGTTTTGATGATCACCATTGGGAAACTTTAAAAGGCTTAAATCACAAGCAATTTAGTTTTTCTTGATCTTTTAAGATGAAATAGCTTGATGCATTATGAAAAATACAGTAAATACTGATTTTGGTCATACATTTTATCTGAATTTCACCTAAGGTAAAGCACTGTTGCTCATTTCACATGTAAAGTTATGTTTCTTAAAGGCATAAATAGTTCAAATAAATAGTTAAATTCTAACGGTTAAAGAGAGTGTGGTTTTTGCTCACATTGTAAATGGACTGCAGGGTGGAATACAAATATTATATTAAAATAAATGCACGATATGACTGTTAAAATAGATAATATAAATAGGTTTCATAATAAAAATTGCCAGACGATTTGTTAAATGGATTTTAAAATCGATGCTTGTAGAAAATATTGTATTACAAAACTGTACTTTGACATGTATACCATCAGAAATGGTCATTTCTTTTGTCTGCACTAAAGATGGTGTAGTTAAGGGTAGTTCACGATGACTTGTGGGCGATTTTGTCACTGTAGTCTTCCAGGATTGTTTGATTAGAATCTTTGGGGCTTGTTTTTCCTTGCCAGATGTTTGTACATGTGGAGCACTTAACTTGTGGAGGGTTTGTTGTTTTGAGAACACTGGCATTTGATAAGGATTGGTAAACATCTTCTCATAAATACACATTCAGTCTTCATTAAAAAAAATTGTTTTTTTTATGAAGAACTTTTTTTGCTTTGTCTTAAAGGGGTCATATGATGCTGCTAAAAAGAACATTATTTTGTGTATTTGGACACAATCTGAATATTTGGGTTGGTAGACGGTTTAGAAGTAACAAAACATTATTTCCACATAATGTACAGTATTGTTTATACTCTATGAACCGCTTTTGAAAGTGTCGATTTTTACAAGTATGTCTGAAAAAAGGCAGAGGTGTTTTGGGCTGTGATTGGCGAAAACTAAAGCGGTGAGACGGAAAAATGTACGCCCCTCACATGGGTTTTGATTGAGCCAGCGGCCTACCAGCCAGGAGCGACGAGACATAAACATTAAAACCCATTACAAACGAGGCATTTGTTGCATCCAGTGGGGACATAATTACTGATTATAATGACTTATACTGTCTTTTTACGTGTTGCGTTGCATTGCATCGCGCCGCGCCGCGTAAACATAAAAACCATGTCTGCATTTGTGATCGGAGAAATGATAAACAACAAGTGCTACTCTACTGCCCAAAACTCGCGTTTGAAACATCAGTGGCAACGAAAAACACAGCGGCATAGCGTGAGCCGAAGCCCCGGCTTAGAGTGCGCTGAGGCCGGGATAGAGTGAGCAGAGGCAGGCTGGACTCCACTTCGTCCACAGTGAAAGTTGATGTATTACCTCAGCGACCAGCACAGATAAGCTCTAGGCATGACGAAAAAGCAGATTGTCCTCTTTTGGAAGACCAAACAAAGTATTTTCGCTTTAACAACTAAGCACACAGCGTCTTCAGGACATGGCGGCAGCGGCAACAATACTACAGCGAGACTAAAAGTTACGCCTTCTTTCTTTGCGTGAACATTTGGGCGGCGTTATGCAAACCTTCCAAGATCGTGACCTAGGTATGTGGGGGCGTGTTTAACTCTTAACTTTTATAAAGAATATCTCTTTGGTTTTGAGACTTTAGTCTTTGCAACTTTACAGATCTTCTTTGTGCACCAAGAGCTTGTAACAATCAAAAGAGAACAGAAAAATTTAAATCGCATCACATGACCCCTTTAAATCGCTGCAAGAACGTACCCTACTGTTATTAAATTTTGTTCAGTGACAGATGACTTTTAGGACAGGATTTGACTTCAGTCTTTCAACACATTTCAGTGAAGCTTGAGACCGAACCTCCATATTATGGACCTCCAGGTTGTTTAAGTATTTCTCACTAATCGCCCTCCACGTAGATAGTGAAGAGATGTTTGCGTGATTCATTGTGTGTAAACAATGACAGGCCTTTTTAAACAAATAATTTCAGTCTTTTCACAGTATGTTGGTAATATGCAAAGTTTTCCTTATTAAGTCCAGACTGAGGCAAGCATGACGCTAACAGCCACACAGCAGCTTTGTACTGTAAATGTTATGAAGTAATGACATGAATAAACTTGATGGATGGATGGATGGATTGCTGCTCACCAAGGCTGCATTTATTTGATCAAGTAAACAGGGATATTGTGAAATATTATTAATAATAATTTCCAGCAAATTTTCATTTTTGGTGAACTATTCTTTTAAAGCAAATATTACATCAACCAATTACATGTCTATATCAGTTATTTCAAAGGTCCTTACAGCCTAAAACAGCAAAATAACCAAAACCCACAACAACACTGGCTAAGCAAATAAATATAGTAAACAATAGGATAAAAACAAATTATTTCCATGTTTTTGCCACAAAATTACATTTAATCATGTATGGAAAGCACATACTCTCTTTCTCCCGCTCTCTCTCTCCCATTCTGACGATTTTATCAGTAAAATAGCTGCATGACATTTTTCACTAGCGAGGTAATCTCTCTCTCTCTCTCTCTCTAATAACTTAATTATTAACTGCATTAGTCTCAAGCCTACGTTACTAGGTTTAAAATTGTAGTCTAAGTGGAAAAATTGACTCCGGTCCATTAAATTATTAGAAAATAATGCACACTTCGCGTCGCATTGTGGCTGCATCAACACCGAGGTGGCATTATTTTTCTCTAATTTCAAAAAGGACCGGAGTCAGTATTCTTCCTTAAAATGTAGTTTATTCCAGTGAGTGAAGATGTATTTTCAGCAATCTCCTATATTATTCTAATATGCTGATGTGGTGCTTAAGTAACATTGCTTTTTATTATCAATGTTGAAAACAGTTTTGCCACTTGATATTTTTGTGGAAACCATTACATTACCATTACTTTTTTTCAGGATTCTTCGATGAATCGAATGGCATTTATTTATTATGAAACATAATCTTTTGTACCATTACAAATATATTTACTGTCACTTTTGATCAAATTTGTGCATCCTTGCTAAATAAAAGCATTAAATTTCTTTCAAAAGGAAAACACTGATCCAAACTTTGGAACGCTAGTAGGTTGCTTTATGGTCGTTGTACTGTTGCGTCCATTTAGTATTTTTTTTTTTTTTAAACCAGAAATGAAATCGAAAAATGCAGTTTTTCTAATGGTTCAAACATGATAAATGATTAGACAGACACAAACAAATTTTTTTTAAATGATTCAAAATTCATATTTCATTAAAAATCTTAAAAAGGATAATATAAAGCTTGTTTTTTTTTAATGGATATAAATGCTCAATTTTATATCTAGCTTTGTTTGTCTCTCAGACATTACAAGCACCTTCGCCAATACTGATGTAGTTTGCTTTATGAAAACCTTTGCCTTAGGTATTTTTATGATCTTGATCATTTTTCATGCCTAAAAAACATGGATGAAATACTCATTACATATTTTTTTGCATTTAAATGTATCCAGGTCTGGTTCTATACGGAAGTGCTATAGAGGGAACGAAACGAAAGCAAGAGCACCTATAGGCTGCTATAAACATACAAACTTGTAATATTAGAATTCACCAAAAATGATCAAAGATATCAAAATGCTGTAAAAAATTAATAATAAGATATACACGTGGTCATGTTAGTTAACATGTACGGTTCTAATGTCAATTTTGGTTTTCAGCATAGTATTTAAAAATACAACAACCATTCTTTTTTCATTTTTTTCATCATGTATAAAAACAAAACAAAAAAAAACCGAATGGCCTTAAAAGTACACAGACCCTTTATAATAACTATTTAACATATGTGCCTTATTGTCAGTAAGGGGATCTGACGGTGTGATAAAGGTCATTTCTGGCCCTATCAGTGTATGGCCAGTGAGTGACAAGAAGTGTCACAGGATCTCCTTCACACACAGGGCCTGGTGGCCTGTCATGCGCTGAAAAGGCTTGTCACAATGATATATAGCCACTCTAATCCCTCCTGTGAGAGCCCAGCAGTTTACCCGCCCCTCACTTCCTTCTCCTCAAAGCATCCAGCTGAGGAATCTAAACCTGAGAGGAGATTAGCTGCTCCTTAGAAAAGAGAAAGAGACTCTCTTACCTGCCCAGATCCACTAGTTTTTGAAACTGGATACCTGGTTTAGCCCATATTGAGTTTTACAATACAGTTTTACTGGCACTGAAGCCTTAATAGATGCAGTTTTTGAGTTTTTTTTGTTTTTGTTTTGGAGGCTCAATTGCCAAATTATGAGTTACATTTTCTGAAGATGAATGATGTTTTGGGTATCTGCAGGTTTCTATAGGAGTCGGTACAGTGGTGTGATGATTGAGGGACCACAAAAGGTATCAGATCCTTATAGGGTTACTCAACCTCAAAATGAAAATTTTGTCATTAATTACTCACCATCATGTCGTTCTAAACCTGTAAGACCTTAGTTCATCTTTGGAACATAATTTAAGATATTTTTGGATGAAAACCGGGAGGCTTGTGACTGTCCCATTGACTGCCAAATAAATAACACTGTCAAGGCCCAGAAAAGTATGAAAGACATTGCCAAAGTAGTCCATCTGCCATCAGTGGTTCAATATGAATTTTATGAAGTGACGAGAATAATTTTTGTACACGAAGAAAACAAAAATAAGTATCCACTGAACGCAAACTGCGTATACTGTTCTACTTGTATGTCAGCCGCACCACGCTGACACTTACGATTTCACGTTTACGCTTTGATTTGAACGAAAAAAGCGTATCCGTGTGGTGCGGCTGACACAAACAAGTAAAGCAGTATACTCAGTTTGTGTTCAGTGGATACCCTCAAGCCAGCCAAGATATAGATGAGATTGTTTTTCGGAGAAATTTTGTGTTACATCTGTTGCTCACGAGTGGATCCTCTGCAGTGAATGGGTGCCGTCAGAATGAGAGTCCAAACGGCTGATAAAAAACATCACAATAATCCACACGACTCCAGTCCATCAATTAACATCTCGTGAAGTGAAGAAGCTGCAGTTGAAGCAACGGTTTGAAGTTAAAAACATCCTAATGATGGATTTGTTTCCTATAAACACACAGCTTTTCACTTGATGGATGAGAGTCGTATGGATTACTTGTTGTATTGTGATGTTTTTATCAGTTGTTTGGACTCTGATTCTGACGGCACCCATTCACATCCACTGGTGAGCAAGTGATGCAATGCTAAATTTATCTAAGAAATCCTATTCCTCATGAAGAAAACAAACTCCTATGACATCTTGGATGACCTGCGGGTCGGGATGTAACGATTAACCGTGAGCCAGTTGAAATTCGATTCAAATGTGTGACGATTCAAATCTGTTGAGATGCTAAACAAATCGCAATTAATTAGGGTCGATTATATGGAATGTAGTGAGGGACTTTTATGACTTTAGAAAGTAAAGGAATTTATTTTCCCTTGCTCGGTATTAATGCATCTTAAAGGTCATAAGGGCAGCCTGCTGTTACAGCAGAAAAAAGGAAATGCTTTAAGTGCCAACTGCTGGCCAGAAAAATCTGAGTTCATTTGGGAGGCTTTCATGCAGATATTTTTTATGTATAGTTTCACAAAACTAAAGTCAGACCATTTTGTTTTTGCTTCAGATTTCGAAATTATACAATGTAATTTATATTAAAAACTGCTCATGTTGCATGTACGCAGCATCTTTCTTTGTATCGTGATTAAAATGGAGCGGTTGCCTCTAATTTTTTAAATGGAAAGAGCACAGACAAAAGCCTTATTTTGTTTATATGAAGAGATTTGTTTTATTGTGTTCTATTTGATGGGGTGGTTTTAAAAGGCAATTTAGTTTTGTTATTTACAACATTTAGATTTACATTTAGTCATTTAGCAGATTCTTTTATCCAAAGCGACTTACAAATGCTGACAATAGAAGCAATCAAAACCAACAAAAAAAGCAATAAATTACAAGTGCTATATTAGTATATTATAGTGTTATATTTCAATTTCACTAAGAAATGTGCAGCATTTTGTCCAAGCATTAATAAAAGGACACATTTAATTTATAAGTTGTCTTAAATCTCATTTTGTAAAAAAAAAAAAAATCGTGAATCGAATCGAATCGTGAAATCAAAATCATGAATTGAATCGAATCGTGAGTTGAGTGAATCGTTACATCCCTACCTGCGGGTGAGCTTTCACACATACTCTTGTAATGTGCCGAAAACAGTGCACAGTGACCCCAAAATAATTCTCAAACTGATTTTTGGGAACATTAGCACACTTGTACTCATGATGCTGTATAAAAGTTGTTGGTTAGTTTCTGTATTTGCTAAATTTGAGGTTTCTGTTAATAATTTCTGACCAAAAGTAGTTTCTCTTTCCAATGATTTTAGGACATTTTTGGACCTTTACGTGACCAAAAGTTTTTGTGCATTGCCATGTAATGCCTTGAGTGCTCCAGATGCATGCTGACGTGTTATTGTAGACTGTAACCCACTGAATCTGTTTATTTAGCATTGATTTGGCAGATTACATGAGCCATTGATACGCTCAAGATCCTGCATACGCATGCAAACTCTCATAGTGAGACAACATTCCAACCAAGAACATTCGCAAACAAATTTGATCAGAAATTAGAGGCTGATGCTTACCAGGGGCGACCAAATGGGTTTGTAAACATTCAATCAGTTAAAGGCCACGGTGGTGTGTTCTGCCCCATGCAGCCTGTCCACGGCAGAACACTTGTTTTAGATTTGAGGCGACCACCCACTGTCAGGTATTGAATGTCCACTGTGCAGTAATCTTGTTTTGAGCTCAGAAGTTTTTCAGGATTTAGTATGAGCTTTGTTGGGTTGAATCGTTTGAACTGGTTCACCTCTGACTTGAATCTTTTTAAAAAGTCCTTTTTTCTTTTCTTGGTGGTAAGTAGTTGATGAACGCAACCTTCTGAGTGAGCTTTATCTTTCCAACACTGGAAACCATTAACCACACAATATATGTTAAATATACAGTGATGTCCAGAAGTTTATACCACATATATCCTGTTAGCTTTAAAGTACTATATGTGACCCTGGACAACAAAACCAGTCATAAGTGTACATTTTTTTTCAAAATTGAGATTTGTACATCGTCTGAAAGCTGGATAAATACGCTTTCTTAGGTTTATTAGGTTTATTAGGATAGGACAATATTTGGCGCGATACAACTAATTGAAATCTGGAATCTGAGGGTGCAAAAAACATCAAAATATTGAGAAAATCACCTTAAAGTTGTCCAAATGAAGTTCTTAGCTAAGCATATTACTAATCAAAAATTAATTTCTGAAATATTTACTGTAGGAAATTTACAAAATATCTTCCTTAATTTTATTTCCTAATGATTTTGGCATTTATATAAACAAAAATCTTTTGTGGTCCAGGGTCACAATTTAAGCCTGGAATTCAAATCATACCGGATAACTTGTGGAGGTTGTGTTAACAGATGTCAATAAAGCAAATCCTATATTTCTGTTGCACGTCATTCAAAACTTTAGGAAGATAACAAAAACAAGACCAACAAAAATATGTACTGTACAATTATAAAATTGGAGTGGTAAGATTTTTTTTATGTTTTAAACAAGTCTCTTATGCTCACCAAAAATACAGTAAAACAGTAATAATATATGCATGTTTTTTTTTTATGTTTATATATTTTAAAGTGTAATTTAATTCTGTGATGGCAAAGCTGATTTTTCAGCATCATTACTCCGGTCTTCAGTGTCGCATGATCTTTCAGAATTCATTCTAATATGCTGGTTTGGTGCTTAAGAAACATTTCTTTTATAATTTTCGATGTTGAATACAGTTGCGCTGCTTATAGTTCGTGGAATACCCATTATATTTTTTTCATGTTTCAGGTAAATTTGATAATAGAAAGCTTAAAAAAACTGCATTTATTAAAACAGAAATTCTTTCATGCCTTGATCCTTGCTATATAAAGTATTAAAGTATTTAAAAACATTTTATATCCAAACGTTTGGGGGCTCCAATATATATATCTAATATATATATATAATCATATATATATATCATATATTACAGTGGGGCAAAAAAGTATTTAATCAGCCACCAATTGTGCAAGTTCTCCAAATTAAAAAGATGAGAGAGGCCTGTAATTTCATCATAGGTATACCTCAACCATGAGAGACAATCCGGCAGTGCCAGAAGTGTCCCCTGCTTAGCACAGTACATGTAGGCCGTCTGAGTTGCTAGAGAGCATTTGGATGATCCAGAAGAGGATTGGGATAATGTCATATGGTCAGATGAAACCAATATATAACTTTTTGGTAAAAACTCAACGTGTCGTGTTTGGAGGAGAAAGAATGCTGAGTTGCATCCAAAGAACACATACCTACTGTGAAGCATGGGGGTGGGAACATCATGCTTTGGGGCTGTTTTTCTGCAAAGGGACAGGACGACTGATCCGTGTAAACGAAAGAATGAATGGGGCCATTTATCGTGAGATTTTGAGTGAAAACCTACTTCCATCAGCAAGGGCATTGAAGATGAAAAGTGGCTGGGTCTTTCAGCATGACAATGATCCCAAACACACCGCCCGGGGCAACGAAGGAGTGGCTTCGTAAGAAGAATTTCAAGTCGGAGTGGCCTAGCCAGTCTCCAGATCTCAACCCATAGAAAATCTTTGGAGGGAGCTGAAAACCCGTGTTGCCCAGCGACAGCCCCAAAAAAATTACTGCTCTAGAGGAGATCTGCATAGAGGAATGGGCCAAAATACCAGCAACAGTGTGTGAAACCTTGTGAAGACTTACAGAAAACGTTTGACCTCGGTCATTGCCAACAAAGTGTATATAACAAATTATTGAGATGAAATTTTGTAATTGACAAAATACTTATTTTCCACCATAATTTGAAAATAAATTATTTAAAAATCCTACAATGTAATTTTCTGGATTTTTTTTCATTTGGGCTATCATAGTGAGGGAACCCTATGATGAAATTACAGGCCTCTATCATCTTTGTAGTGGGAGAAACTGCCACCAATTGGTGGCTACTAAATGACTTTTTTCCCACGGTATATATTCATATAGATATATATATATTGTATATATATATATTATATATATTATATATTATATTCTTATAATATATTCTATTTATATAAAATAAAATAAAAACGGTTATATATCTGATAAACCCCAGCCTTTAAAACTAAAACATAGAAAAAATCTGAATAAATTCTTAGACCTTGAAATACTTAAAATTGAGTATTGCCCCAATTAACATCCAATTACCGAAAAGAAAAAAAAAAAAGAATCAAGTTTCCTTGTATGAAATGCCAGATCTGGTAGTTCGGAGTAGTCATGAGCGAAAGGGCACAACTTATTTATTTATTTATTTTTTGAATGTGGGCAGAGGGGTATTTATGTTGCATCTGTATGAACAATGCAGGAGACCTCCATTGGAGGGTGGTTTGTTTTCAGCGAAGCAATTTCGCAGTCTCTCACACGTTCACTTTTATTCTTCAGCAAATGACGACTGTTTAGTCTATGGTAAGTCTTGTTTGGACAGCTTGGTAACAAATGCTGACAGTCTTTTGTTTGAGGGAAAGGTGAAATATTTACGTGATAAGGCTTGTTCCTAATGCATCAAGACAAGGTGCGGGCACTTGGTGATGGGTGAGCGTAGAGATGGAAAATAAGGATGTGGAAACTGAAATACTGTTTTGTCGCTAAAGGAAATAGCATACATGAACCCAGGTTGATCCCTCGCTAGACCTTTCTGTGTATGTCACAATTGTAATGAGGGGAACTCAAGAGGTTTTGTTGTTAACAGCGAATGTTTGGTTTCTGGATGTGGGCCTTGGGGTATCATGATTTCGCCATTTTCAACAGATCTGTCAGTGTAAGTAAGCATTGCGGTCTATCATTGTTTAGGAACATATCTGTCGCCAGGTCAAGTACAAACATAGAAATCGCTCCCTCTGACTTGTTGGAAATAGAGCAGTATTCACAGGTATGGAAACAAAAGCTCCCTGTATTTTCTTCACCCCGTTCCCGTGAATGTGGTAGGTTACGCCCGAGGCTCTTCTACTAAAAAAAAGGAAAAGGGAGCGATCAAGAAAGACAGTCCACTGAAGAAACCTGTTTAAGACATGAGAAACTATAGACGCCATTCTCCTTGTAACCACACAACGGAGACCATTATTACTTTGATTTTCTTTCAGTGCACCTTGACTTGTTTATCTGAGCGGTTCCTGAATCAATATTGGGTAATGCATTGCTTCAATAGGAATGTGGATGTCTCGTCCAGTTTAAGAAAAGAGATAATGATGCTCCGATCCTTTTAAAATGAGGTGAATGAGAATGATGGGGTCGTGTTGAGGACACATTATTGTATGCACAATCCCACAAATCTGTCCTTTTTAAAGTATTTGTGCTGGTGGTACATTTTGAGAAGAGATTAACAACTGTCAAGTGTTCCTAAAACTGTAAGCCAGTGTATGATTTTCAATCGAAACTATTTTGACTTTCATAATTAAACTGACATTTCCTGCACATTAATTTCATTGTACAGAGTTAGTCAATTGCTGGCTTTCTTCTGTTGACATTAGATGGCACTTTCCATGGTGAACTTTGCGTTGACTTTTTTTGTTTTTGTTTTGTTTTTAAAGCATTAAAGCAAGTGCATGTTTATCAATAACCACGATTATTATATCAAAATTTGATTATTTCTAAATTTATCAGTGAAACTAAATGTTATATTGATTAAAATAAAATAGCAATGTTAATTTACATATGCAACTAAAACTAAAATAATTTATATATATAAAGAATGAAAAATGTTAATTCATTTATTGAAAATATGAATGTTAAGCAGCTTTTTTCACTGACTGTTTGTTTAAAGACAGAGTTTTCGGCTCTGCTTTGTACCCTGCTCATGGAATGTTTAAAAACTTAAAATTTAAGATTAAAGATTACATTTTAGGTGTATTGTGCAAAAAACTGAAAAACAGAATTGATCCGTTTATTTATTCGTACATTTGCATGGTTGCTGCTGTTTTCCTACCCAAACACCGGCCTACCCAATCAAAAACTCACAGAGAGTCCCTCTTGACCTGCGGTTATTCACTAATCTGGTCTACTATTAAAAATGTCCCTTTGGATACAGTTACAGTTGAGGAAGGTGAACCGCAGAGTTCAGCTCCATATCACATCTCTGAAGTTGACAGTAACTTGGGCTCGATGTCTCTGTCAAGCTCTTTGCCTCTGGCTACTGTCGTATGATTGGCAGTCCGGAGGGACATTCAGGAACTGGCTCTATTATAATTTTCCAAAAGGAATGCACGGTCAGAGTAAGAAATGTAATACCATGTTTTCAAAGAGACCCAAAGTCTGCATGGGTTTAATGGCAGAATAAGACATTTCTCTTTAAAATGCATTTTAAAGTAACATAGAGTGTTTAGTTGGGCTGCTTACTGTTGAATTAGCATCACCAGTTAATTAGTCTGTCACTTTTGGTCCAAAACTTTCACTTTCTGCTGCCTCCTTGTGGTGGACTCCCACAAACTTCCCTTTATATCACAAAGCACTTTACTGCTTAAAAATTCACTTTGGCTGAAAGTGTCGGTGGTAAAAGTCTAGTACTTGTTGTTTTGATCTGTCTTCAGTGCTGTGACTAAGTATTCTTTCCAGTTCAGCTGGCATTAAAGGTTTTCAAAACCTTCATGAAGGTCATTATAAAGACACACTGGCAGGCCTGTAGTGGAATAAGACTCACTTGCTGCCTGGAAAGAAAAAGACTGAAGGGTGCAAATTGTCATTGTTAATTTCCTAATTGCTGAGGCCCCATCTTCAAAGAGCCCGTAGGTGCAGGATTTTCAAGGACAGTTAGTGAACGACTCATTGTGTGGTCCGCTGCTGTGCAAGCTTTCATCTTACTACTTTACGAGTCAGTTTTCCAGTTTTTCCAGTTTTCCAGAGTCCAGTTTTTGAATTTTAGGGGGAAAAAAGTGTACGAAAAGTGGTTTTGTATAGTTTTAGTAATTGCTGAACAATACCAGGATATGTAATATACAAATAATAGGCATCTTACAATAACCAATTCTCCATTCCTATTAAATGCAAGAAAAATGTCGCACATCTAATAATGATTTCACAAACATCTTGGTGTGTTAAAAGGCATCCAAAGCTCCAGTCAAGTGGCTCTCTCGGGGGAAGCCAAGGCCAAGTAGAGAGAATTTCATTAGTTCTGCCAATTTCAGGTTAAAATGAGTTTGAATGGCCTTTTTTCATCATTGGAAGAGTTTTCCACTAATGGGACCATCATTAGGGAGAACAAATGAAAAAAAAGAAGGGATTTTACAATGGAAAGAAAGCGGCTACATGTTTGGTGTCCATGATTCTGATTTGATTTGTCTGTTCAAAGATTTTCTTCTTTTCTATTAAATTACCGTTGTAAGATTACAAACATTCCCTCCATTGTTGTTTTTGTGCTTTCCTTCTTTCTTTCCCGTCACAGAGCTTTCTTGAATAATGTTCTGAATTACCTAATTGATCTATTGTATTTCATTGTCGTCAGTATTAAGATTACAAGAGATATTGGGAGATTAGTGAGGTTCATATGATACAAATATTTTTTATTGTCTATTTAAAGAGCTTTGATCTCTTGGCTTGGGAAGAAAGATTTGTTTTTTTCTGTAGCGCAGTTAGGAGTGTAGTAAACAGCATCTCGACCTCATCCACTTCCTTTAGGAGAGGTGAATTAGGCTGGCTTGGGGCCACTGTAAATGTGTTATCCATCCCATAAAAGCCTGGAAAAGATACTGGAACTCTTGGAAAATCCCTATAGTCACAAAAGACGAGCTATTCCATCTGAGACTTCAAGAAATTAAAATTCCAAGTGTCGAATTTCCTGTTCCATGTGTGCTTTTAAGTGTTGGCCATGACACTGAGACAGAATAGAGCTCATTAGAAAGCTTTCTGCTGTCAGGAATGGAAAAGTGATGTAATATTATGACAAATCATAGTGATTACCTTCACATTCAATCATTTAACATATCTATATTTAGCACTGTAACCCTTTAAACACAAGGTCGTTTTTCCACAAGTGAAGTGTACCACAACTTTTTTTTTACTTTGACCAACTTCCTTGGACCACAGGGACAGGTAATCATCAAAATAAAAAATGTAAGAACATACATTGCGGATATAACATTTTAATGCATATTTTCCACCATTGAATAAGTCACTTGACCCCAGTTTACTCCAGTGTGATGTCCCTAAATTCAGGGCCGGATTTACACATAGGCATTCTAGGCACGTGCCTATGCTTGCTCGTCCAGGGGGGGCCCAAACACAATGAAGAGATATATAATATTTTTGTTATACTATGGGATATCTACAAGAGTAAAAGAACCAAAAACCCCAGAAGACATTGAGCAAATAAATATAACAAACAATAGGGTAAAATGACAAACTATTTCCATGTCTTCAACCTTTTTTATGTACGGAAATCACGCTTTCTTTCTCCCGTTTTCGCGCACGCAGTACAGACGCGCGGAGACGCGGACAGAAACTTGTTGTCAGAGCTGCAGCTGCCTCGCGAATTTATCAATAAAATAGTTTCGCATTTCTCAGTAGCGAGGTTCTTGAAGCAGTTCAACTTAAAGATTCGCTATTAGTAGACCCTGCTGCTGAATACTGCTGGGAGACGCACAGACGCAAGTATTCACACTCACTTAATCTCTCTCTCCCTCTCTCTCTCATTCGCTCTCCTCTCTTTCTTTCGCTCTCCCTCTCTCTCTCTCTCTCCCCATCTCTCCCTCTCTCTCCATCTCTCTCTAATCTGCGTTCGACTGCATTATACTGCGTTAGCCTGCATATCAATGGCTCAAGCCTCTGTTATTAGCTCTAAAATGACGTTTTGGAATTTGCAATGGAAGGTTTGGGATGAGGTGCGTAAAAAATTAGCTTGTTCAACACACGCAAGATTTCAGGATAGAAACATGTCAGATGTCTTGAAACAAATAATCTGAACAATTGATGTGTGATTGTGACTCCAGGCTGTTAAAATTATTAAAGAAATAATGCACTCCCGAAGTGGTTATGTGGCCACGACGCCACGCCTATTAATGGAATGGTCTCTCAGTTTTCAAACAAATTAAGAACTACATTCGATTTGTATTGATTGAACGCAAGCGCTTATTGCTATAGAAAACACTGTAACGTTTTCCACTGATTAAGAAATATTTTTGTTTGCTTGGGTGGTAATATTAGGCCTATTATATTAATAGGGAAGGGGGGCCCAAAAATTAGTTTTGCCTATGTCACGAAAAGAGCTAAATCCGGCCCTGGCTAAATTAATGCATTATATTTTTACCCACTAGATTTGAATTTAAAATAGATTGAGTTTAGCATTTTTATCCTTTTTATGGATTTGATGGTTTTTATGGACCACAACAGACTTTAGAGTAAGATAGATGTTCATTTAGTGTGTTGACTCAAACTCAACTGTATTATTATCTTGTTTTTCCCCACATGTGTCACTGTGATTTTTCAATATGTCATGGCAGCTCAAGTTGTTGATCCGCTGCTTTCTTATTACATGTGAGTCATATTTTGCTACTCATTGGAAACATGAGACTTAGGCAGGCTTAAACTTTTGATCCTCGTTGGTGATCTTCTGTAGAGAAAAGAAAAATGCCCATATATTATTTTCCCAGTAGGACTGTCATGTCACACCAATAACAAAACAGGCCACATGAGTAATGTTGTCATTAGCTGTGGTCAAGTAGACAAGCTTTTCGTCTTTCTGCGTTTGTAAATATTCCACAAACATATTTTCCATGAACCCGAGTTTTATATGTGGGTGGCAATCAAGTTGGGGCCATTTGTTCTTAATTTCCTGACTAAACAAATACACGGAGGTCATTCTTCATTGGTTTAGACCTTATTACAGCGTGATATCTGATGATACGTTGATATATAGGAATTTGTGCCATAAACGTTCTTGCTATATTTGAGTTGTGTGTGAAATTTGTCTGTGAAGTAGCTGTCATTAGCTGAAGGGTAGGAGGAGTTCAGTTGACCGCTTGCAGATGTTTTGGCTCCTTACCGAGAGTTTTGTACCCATAATTAAGTAAGGGAACTTGTGACTCTATTACACAATGGAAAAACAGGGAGCCTCCTCTTCGTTTCACTACTTTTTTTTGTTCTTTTCTATTCTAAATTGCCTCCAAATGAAGATTAAAAAACACTGTACATTGCAGAACTGCTGAAGCTCAGGAGCCGCTGCAGTACAGCCATTAGTCATGATCTAGGGTTTTTTTTCCCCCCCCTCAAATTTTCTTAATCACTAGATTTTAGTTTATTTCATCCGCCTGCTTACAAATTGAATCCTGAGGAGTTAACTGTGGAAAATATGTGTCATGAGTTTAATCCATGGATTTGAGAAATTTGGAAGTGAGCGTGGTAGAAAACGGCTACTGTGAAAAAGTAGTAACAGCTGTGAAAATCATTAAGTTGAAAGTCGATAGATAGATAGATAGACAGACAGACAGACAGACACATACACACACCACAAGTGGCACATTTTAAGTTAAATTGAGTTTTGTTAAGGAAAGATTTTTCTAAATTATGTTAGAAATTACACATCACTTTTATGTTAATATGAAACATTCCTGAACAGATTTTGATAAAACCAAGATTTAATTATATTATTTATTCAGTAAAATTAATAATAAATAAAATATATATAGCACAATTTAAGATAAATAGATTTTTCTTAATTAATGTGTTAGAAATTACACATCACTTTTAAGGTAATCTGAAACAAACCTGAAAGGAAGTTGTTAAAGAAAACCAAGATTTTATATTAAGAGAACAGACTCCAAAATCTTAAACAAAAGAAAACAAAACCTGAAACCCTGTGAGCACAATAATGGGCCTGTTTTTTTTTTTCTTGGGCTGCCAAATATCACGGCCAGTAAGTTGTCAAGAACGTTATGTCTGCTGATGAGATAACTGGGAAAGAAGCACAGGTCCACTCACATTTGATCTGTTTGTGTATTCAAGTGTGTTTATATATATATATATGCATGTGTGTGTGTTCCTTCAGGTGCCAGAGCAGTGGGAGAGATCTGTGGAGAGACTCACTCAAATCACTGTCGCTCTCATCAGAGACAGAAACGCTGCTCTCACTGGGCAGCTGCTTCATGTCTGAAACTAAAGCATGAGGCATGAGAAGATGCGTTTAAGTAGACAACCAGGATGCGGCCTGTGGACTCACAAAGAGAGAAGCATGGAATCTCAAAGGTCAAAGAACATTAGCAATTGAAGGCATTTCAGCATAAACTAAATTACAGACAGTGAGAGTGATGGCGTGGCTAAACAGTCATTGTTTGGATCATTCAAATTGATTTGTTTCATCAGGTAAGATTTCCAGGTAATTAGTTTTAAATCAAAATTGGCCTGGTTTGCCTAGGCTCATGTACACCAGTACACACAAGCACAATCACACAACTCTCCGAATCCTTACATATATTTGTTTGTAAAAGTAAATCTTTTTTAATAAAACAAATAAAAAATACTGTGTATCTGTTTTAGCCAATTTTTTTTTAGCTTACTTCTAGTTTATCTTCATGGGCTTCATCTCATCATTGAAAACATGGTCTCACATGTACACCATCTCTATATGTAATGAAATGCTGCCATCGTGTGGAGGGGTATGAAAATGTGCTGTTGTGTATCACAGTTGTCAGTTGTATTGGATTTGACATTATAACCGGAAATCCTTTTAGTGAATGTTTCTTTAGTTTAAATCTTAAATCTTTGTAATTTCTAACAGTATTTCTATTCACACAGAGCAGATTATCCGATTCCTTCTTGAAGCTGAAGGATCAAAGAAATCTCTTCTTGAAGAAATTGTTGTGAAGTGATACATTTTAAGTTTATTTAAAAGTTTTATATACATACACACTACTGTCAGAAAGTTAGTTGTTTTTTTTAATGAAATTGATACTTTTATTCAGCAAGGATTCCTTGGATCAATGGACAAGATTACCATGATGATTTCAAAGTCGTGTTTCTAAATCATTCCATTCCTAAGTATTCTACAAGTAAAAATAATCCAAATTTTTCACTTTTTCACAAAATGTTAAGTCACACGCAGTCCGACAATACTGTCTTGAGCAGTCCAATCAACATATTCGAAGCATTTGAAGGATCATGTGACACTGAAGACTATTAAATATATTTAATTTTACCCCTAAAATTTTTAACAAATATTCGTTTCCATATATTAATTTCTTCCTTCAAATACTAAACACACTTTTGTCATGAATGTCTTTTTCAGATGATGTTAAATTTGCTGTTTCCCTACATAATTCCCCTACATAATGCAGATCATGAGCTCTCCAATTTGTTCTGTGGGCCGTCTTTACACCTACTCAACTGGGAAGGCCCTGGTGACCACATTTCATAAATTTAGCTGTTTTTGTAGCTTAACCCCAGTTTAGCATAAACATGATCCCGGACGAGCCCCCAAATTTGCGTCTTGACTCTTTATCCTGTGCTCACCGTGGATTGCTAATTGATTATGGCCCTGTGCTTCCTCTCCAGTGAGCATGTGATAATTGTGGTGGGTTGTTAAAGTGACTTCCTATGTCTGAGTGTTGGCTCAAAGTGAAGGCTTCTACAGGCAGACCAATCAGGAGCTTGTTCTTGCCATTTTAGTTTCCATGGCATGAATGGCCGACAACCCCAATTTTTTCTAACTTGACATTGTTTAATCAATCTTGGCGTGTCGAGTTATTTCTACAATTTTAGTTCTAGTGAAAAATTAAAACAACTTCTTTGGTGCTTCATTCATTCAAACAAACAAAGTTTCTGTCACCTTCTCGTTTAACCAAACTCTATTTTTTAGCTGTTTAATTCGTTCCACATTTCTGCACATCTGAAGGTGAGTGCGTTGGATTTTTAGCTGCCAGTGGGGTACCAAGAGCATATCTCTGTTTGAAGTCTGAGGTTTTGACTGAGATGGATTAACCTTTCAGGTGTTCAGCAACATGTCATGGACATTTCTGGAAAGACTTAAGATGGAACAAGAGTGAGAGGATCAGGTTTATACTTTATCCTTTTGACTATGATTACATGGACAAAGGGGAATTGACCATATCAGTATTTTTGGATGATGTCCATAGCAAGGTCAATTACACAAACGCTACCATTCAAAGGTTTGGGGTCGGTAAGATTTTTTTAGTTTGTTTTTCAAAGAAATCTCTAATGTTAACAAAGGCTGCATTTATTTAAATAAAAAATATAGTAAAAAGGTAATATTATGAAATATTATTACTATTTAAAGGGGTCATCGGATGCTAAATTCTCTTTAATGTAGGCTATTTGCTCCGATTCGATCCGTTTACCTGGGAAATTTATCTAACTTTATATTATATTATTTTTGGTCATCATCATTTTGTTTTTAAATGGTTAAAATAGGCCCTTATCAACCTTGATTTCACATTCCTCACATATTTGAACAGTTCAAGTTTTTGGGCAGGGTTTTTGTGATGCTTTTTTGGGCTGGAAATTGACTACCAACTGGCAACACTGTGTTGTCCCCATTGTGTCGACAGTGCGGGGGCAGAATGTGTCCGCTTAAGCGATTGAGGTGTTTTGTTGTTGAATGTAATAATGAATAAAGCAGTCGTCATTTACTCCCGACATCTCAGCTGCTGAAGAAGCAGAGGATTAATGTTTCTTTTGTTTTTGAAGGGAATGCGCCGATCCCGATCTGCCTAAATGCGTTTAAGTTCGAGCGAATCATTCGTGATCCAGCTTCATCTACAGAAGAAGTGAGTATAAGAGTTTAAGAATCTTTGCAAATCGCCTTTCCTAAAAATTTGCTAATTAGCAAGTTTCACGATGAAGTTTTACAGTCTGCTCGTCACACCATGAAATAGGGGCGTCGTCCCAGAGCTCATTAGCATTTAAAGCAACATGGACTAAAAAACAGCTTGCTGAAAACAGCTGATTTTGACAGGGTAAAAAGGGAGTTTTTTTACACTACCATTGAGACATTTTGACCAAAGTATGTTATAGACTTTTCATTAAGACCCTAAAGAATCATATCAACTTGTGGAAAATGGGCATCCGATGACCCCTTTAAAATAACATCTATATTAATATATTTTCAAGTTTGATTTATTCCTGTGATGGCAGAGCTGAGTTTTTAGCAGCCATTACTGCAGTCCTTTTCTGTTCACATGATCCTGCAGAAATCATTCTAATATGCTGATTATCAATTTTGAAAAAGCCAGTTACTACTGTTGAAGTCTAGGAAGGATGTGTCAAAGAAATTAAAGCTAAATAAAATATTTATCCCCCTGATTTTTTCTGTTTGATTTATCTGATTTACCCCTGTTACATGCCAGCATCCTCTGAGGCTGCAGTACAATGGCATGTCTGGATTAGTTTTAGACAATATGATTCATGTTCATTTGCTCGTACAGCTCTGAGAGTTCACATGAAATGTTCTGAGAAAACCGCTAACCAGGGACAGCTGTAAAACAGTCAAGTAAGCGCTCGCCATACTTATGCATGAGAGAGGTTTCACTGGTTTTCGTCTGGCGGAGCTGCACCATGTGAAATGCATGTGGTGCCGGTGTAGATGAAGTTTACGGCAGGGTTTTGTTCCATTCTTGACGTTCTTCAGTTTCTTATGGTTTGCTTGCAGATTTTCTGGTGATTTTTTTTTTTCTGGCTCGTCTCATAGAGCTGGAACTTTCGAGGATTGTAAGACCAAGAAGACAAATTCTTCCCTGATGTTTTGAGGAACTGTTTGCTATAGCATCTTAGAAAAAGAAGAAAAATCTGAGATTACTATAGCGACTTCTATTTTTCCCCCCCAGTTTTTATTACAATATGTTTTACAATTTATTACAAGTTTTTATTTATTTATAAATTATATTATCATCTTTTAGAGACATTAACACATTTAATTTATTAATATTATTTTTATTTGTTCCCCTTTCTGTTATGTATTTGAGCATTTACAGGGTTCCATATGGATGAATTGACATATGGACTGTATTGTTGCCAGAGAACAAATCAGGTGCATGACTATAATAAATAATTACTGTTAGGCAAGATATGAATCCATTACAAAGTGTTTCATGCTATATATTATTAGCATGAAATATGCTTAATAATATTTATAGAAACTATGAACTTTTTATTTATTTTTTGCCTTTAGTATATAGGACAGTTTAAAGACACTGCCGTACACTACCATTCAAAAATTTGGGGTAAGATTGTTTTTAAAGAAATTACTTTAATACTTGTATTCAGCAGGAATGCGTTAAATTGATTAAAAGTGCCAGTAAAAACATTTTTCTGTTATAATTTCGTTACAGTGGTGTTCTTTTGGAACTTTATATGCATCAAGACTCCTGAAAAAAATGTTCCCAAAATATAAGCGGCACAACTGTTTAACAAACAAAATGTTTTTTTTTTAGCAAATCAGCATATTAGAATGATTCTGAAGGATCATGTGACACCTGAGGACTGTAGTATGATGCTGAAAATTCAGCTTTACCATCACAGTAATTTATTATATGTTAAAATACATACAATCGAAAACGATAATGTAATTGTTTTACTGTATTTTTATCTTACCGACCCCAAACTTTTGAACGTTAGTGTTAGAGGAGGTAAAGAGGAGAAACTGGGACATGAAGCAGGCCAGACTTTTCAGCACCACAGTTCAAAACTGTTTACTATTTGAATATGTATATGTTTCAATTATATTAATGGCGATACGTTTTGATACAAATCTGAATGATCTTTTGCTTGATGTGTCTGAATGAAACTTGAGTATCAGAGTGAGATGAAGAGAGGTGAACCTTTCTCTCAAACATGCCTTGTGGTCTGTTCAGTTGTCTCCTACTGGTTTGCAAAGATGATTAATGACCGAACATCACTCAAATTCAGCAGCTCTATCCTGTGAAATCAGAGAGACTCACTTGAGAATCATTTGCATGCCCGACATGTGTAAATTTGATTTTTTGAAGGCTTTGCTGTGTTTGTTTAGGCCATGTTTGAAAGTTCACTCCAAGTTGTCATTTCCTAGAGCCAGTTTATGATGAAGGCATCACCATAAGGATATGTTCACCCAAAAAAATTACCCCATTATTTACTCACCCTCAAGCCATCAAGTGTAGATGACTTCTTTTCTTCTTTCATATGAAATACAATCGGAGTTATAAGAACAAAAATGTCCTGGCTCTTTTCCAAGCTTTATAGCATGAATGTGGCGAGATTTTAAGCCCAAAAATTTGTCTATCCATTATACAAAGTGCTCCACGTGGTCCGGGGGTTAATAAAGGCCTTCTGAAGCAAAGTGATGCGTTTTTTTGTAGAAAATATCCATATTTAACACTGGGAGGGGGTATAAACCATAATCCTAGCTCCCCTAACTGTCGTCCATGCTTCATGAGAGAGTAAGCATTTTCCAGTGGAGAACGTAGCATTAGTGTCTTTGTTGGGGGATTATCCCCTTTAATGGTTGTTTTCCTCTGATTTTCCTTAAATATCTGTAAAACTGTATTATTTCACCTAAAAGATATTTGTCATTATTCACTCACCCTCATGTTGTTCCAACATTCCAAGTGATGTTCCTTCATTTAGTGAAACACAAAAAGATATATTTTGAACAAAGTTTCAAATGTTTTTTGAAAGTCTGGGCTCCAAAACACAGGACTTTTTCAATTTTATGTTCTAAAACCTGCTAATGATGTCTCTCCGTACTGTTCAGTCACAGTGTGGCATGAAGCGCCATTTCAGCGAGCATTTTAAAATCCTGACGCCTGTGATTTCACAGATGTGTTTTTGTCAGCACACCATCGGGTGTAACAAAATCCTGTCTGACAGCCATTTAGGTCATTTCCTCTTTTTAAGACCCAGTATTACAGCTCTCTAAAGGTAAGGGGCTGCCCAGCATATAGCACAACAAAATTGGGAATGTTGGGTAATCTAATTAGAGAGCAGGACGGGGCCCATGGGGCCACAGACTGTGGTGAAGCAGGGAAACACTCGCCCTAAAGCTGCACACCGCAGGCTGGCTGTGGTAATGTCTGAGAGACTAATTCTTCCTCATGAGGAAAAACAGGGCCTTTCCTGGAGGGAACGGACAGCGCGGATTTAGACAATCATAGTGACACTTTGTTTTTTACTTTTACCAGAAAAAGTATATATATATTATATAAAGTTACACTAAAAATGTTACACTAAATAGCTTGCTTATAATTGTTTAAATTTAACTTAACATATTCGGTAAAAATTATATTTGATTTAACAGGATGATACAAGTAATTTGATTGTAAAATACAGTAAGAATTTTGGTCTCGGTAGTGAAAAGTATGAATTATCATAATTTATGGTAAAAAATGTATTACATAAATTAAGAAGAATATTCTAACATGACCATTATTGTTTGTTTAGAGTAAAATATTGTTAAAAATATTTGTATTTTTTTTGTAACATTTGTATTTTTTTTGTAAACAGACAATATAGCATATGATTTTATGCATCACAGTGTTTTGTTATACATTTTTACTTATTTGATGTTTATTGCATTGTTTAATGTTCATAAAACCAGTTATAATGACTTTAAATCATTATGTGGCTTTTTATTTTACCACTTATGGTATAGAGGTTATATAAGTAAATGTTAATATACAAAGCAGATGCAAGTAGTTTAAGGAGGTTGTTAAATGAATTAATTCCTGCTTGGAAAGTCGTTTTTTGTCACCAGATTTTTACCGTAATTTTAACAGGATTTTAAAAAGTTTTATTTATTATAATAATTATGTATCTATTTATTCCATTGGTCATGCAAATAAAAATGTATTATATAAATAAATAAAAATTCGAATGAGTGTAATTTTAAAAATGTTTTATTATTTTACTTTTTTGTATGGAGTTTTATGTTACATTTTAAGATGTCTGATTGATGTTTATTGCATTTCTGTATTTTGAAATCATTATGTGGCCTTTTATTTTGACAATAACGTACAAAGCAAATTTAAGTAGATAAATTAATTAATTTGTTCTTAAATTCTATTTTTGTCACCAGATTTCTACTGTAATTTTAACAGGATTTAAAAAAATCTTTATTTATTTTTACAGAGAACATACTGGAAAAAGAAGACAGGATGGTATAAAAGAAAGAGAGTGAGAAGCAATGCACAAATACAGTGAGAGAGGGTAAGACAGGAGTGATTTATGTCCTGCTATTGAGAAACTAAAATAAATCCAAACTCTGTGAGAGAAACATACAGTACGGACTGTAAAACACAAGACATGCTCGGCCGCTTTCCCTGCCTTAACCTCTGAAGCTTACGCTCCCTCTCTGCAATGTCAAAGCCAATAATTTAGGTTTTTGTCCTTTAGGATATTATCTGAGTTGGAAAGGATGCTGTTTTTTTCAGCCCAAGTTTGTTAGAATTCTGTTTGAGTTGTGGAGGTCTGTTTTAAAGAATCAGATCAGTAGTCGTTTATGACAGCATTGTGAGTCTCTTGTCTGTTGTTGGAGTCGTGACGTAGTGGTCAGCATACATTGAGTTGTGGTGCTCATTTTGGAGGTGCGGGTTTGCATCTGGCTTTTGCCAGGTGTTTATCTGCGATGATAAATGCAAAACTATAGCTCAATCCGTGATAAGCCCATTTTATTTAGACTAATCAAAAGGCTCGATAAATGTGATACACTTCATTTAGAGAGAAAATAACACAGTGTGGGGCGTTTGATCAACATTATTTACACAATACGCCACAACTGTGGCAAAAGCGTTGAGGTATTCAGAGGCCCTCGTGTCTTGGCGAACTTTGATATGCGCACACACTCAGAGACACGTTCATTATCTGCTTCCGCCCGTCTTTTTAAACTGTTTATTTATGAAGGTGGAAGGATAATGATGTCTTGATTACACAGCAACAGGATTTGCCTTTGTGCGCTCTGTGACTGATGTGGAAGTGTGAGAGTGCAGTAAATAATTCATCCGCTTGATTTGTGACGCTGTCAGCATGGTTTGTTGCTCTCAGGAACAGAACACCAGATTGAGATGGGAGAATCTGCTAAATTCAAGACTGGCATTCTGTCAGAAAGGAAATGTGAGAAGAACGTTTTTGTAACACTTTTTTTGACTTTTTATTGAAAGAAAAGTATCTAAAATACAATATATTTGATAAAAATACAGTAAAAACTATGAAAACCCCTTTCTAAAAAATAAAAAAGGTATTTTTAGATCACAATTCTGACTTTTTTCCCCTTGCAATTCTGAGAGAAAAAAAGAAACAAACTTGCCATTCAGAAATGCAAGATATAAATTCAGAATTTTGAGTTTGCATCTCTCAATTCTGACTTTTTTTCCCCAGAATTCTGTTTACATCTTGCAATTCTGACTTATTTTTCCTCTGAATTCAGAGTTTAGATCTTGCAATTCAGATTTTTTATATAATCTGAATAAAATATAAAAAAGGTAATTGCAACATTTTATCTCACACTTTTTAATCTCACAATTACGACTTTTCTTCTCAGATTTGCAAATTAACATCTCTCAATTCTGACTTTTTTCCCCTCATTATTGCAAGCTTATATATAAAACTCGCAATTCTGGATTTATATCTTGCAATTCTGACTCTGAAAAAGTCTGAATTGTGATATATATATAAACTCAGTTTACCATGTGGCTAGAGTTCTGCTTAACATTTTTGTGGATTTTTTTCAGGATTTATTGTGAAATAGACATATTTTAACATTAGAAAAGCAATGTTTTGTCACTCTTTATCAATTGAACGTGTCCTTGCTGAATAAAAGGTATTCATTTCTTCACAAATAAAAAAAATAAAGTATTTTAAGTAGATAGTGACTCAACAACCTGCCCTCGTGGGCTCAAATTTACACCCCATGCTTTCTAGGAGTCTCTTTATAACTGCTCCTGGCTTTTGGGTGAGTGTTTTTACACACACTTTGTGATCCATTGCATTTCCGCTATGTCCACGTGCGGTTGACTCCATGTGAAAATGTCTTGGAATCCAGAGTTTAGATTTTTCCTGCTTTGTTCTGCCTTGGAAAGAGGACTAACACATGCTTGGCAAATGTCTGTTCGAATTTCCAAATTCCAATGAAAGTGGAGAATCTTGTTTCATAATGCAGTTCTATTGAAGGACGCTCGAGTCCCTTCGAGATCGTCCTACGCTTCACTTTCCGGTGAGAAGTTATTCTACGCCCCCGTCTGTCTGACAAAACTCCCTATTGTTCCCTAAATCATGAATTGTATTCAAACTTGGCCGAGCGACCTGACAATGAGGGATGAATTTTTTGTGCGCTACGGTCATCCACATCTGCAATATGCAGGGAAATTACCTATTATAAGAAAGTTTCTTTTTGTCCACTCAAATATGCCCAGTTACTCTTTCGGACCAGCCATGCAGGCAGATGTTGGGTCAAACAGGAAGTTTCTTCCCCTCGCTCTGTCTTTAATGAATCTCTGGAGAGGCTCTGTATAGGGGCTGGACCTGGATCTGTCTCTTCCGTTTAAACCTTACGCTTCATTCTCCCGCCCTGCTTATGTAACCCTCATACTCTCAGTAAAACTCGCCTGAGATTCATCATGTGTCAAAAAAACTCGGGCCCAGAGCAAGCGATGGTGCGACTGATAGTAATGTGAAGCAAAGGGTGCTGAAATCACTGGATTTTTAATGGTTCTGAGTATTTGCTCATACTAATCTTCAACATCATGTCTTTTTTTATTACAGCAGCATGGCATTTTTAATCATTTTGCCATCAACACGTTGAGACTGATTCATCTTTCTGTATATTATTACGATGTGCGTAATCAGAGTGGCATTGCAAACTCAGTAGGATTCACTGATATTTCCCTCAGTATCTTACAGAGATCATGGATGAAAGAGATCATGAATCTTACTGCTAATCCACAGTGTGCTCATATGTATGTCTATTTCATTTCAAACTAGGGTCCAGGCTAATCATTTTAATGTAAAATTAAAAAAAAAAAACTGTATAAAACAAGAAGTCTTTGAAAGAAGTCCCTACAATCTGCAATTGAGCTAAACTACCGTAAAACAAATATGTGAAATATTAATTACAATTTCAAATAATTCTTCTATTTATAATATTATATTTTAAAATGTAATTTATTCCCCCTGTGATGCAAAGCTGAATTTTCAGCATCATTACTCCAGTCTTCAGTGTCACACGATCCTCCAGAAATCATTCTAATATGCTGATTTTGTTTGAACATTTCTTCTTATATCAATATTTTCAGCATTTATTTGAAATAGAAATGTCTTTACTGCCACTGATCAATTTAATGCATTCTCGTTTTTTTTAACATTTATAATTTGATAATATTGCTGTTTCATTTTGCTTTCTAATTTTTCTTTCTTGCTTTATTTATTGTGCATTTATTTATTGTTGAAAAGGTGTCTTTCCAGGTTTATACATCTAATATTACTTATTTCTCTCACACAGAATAAATGAGTCTTTATGTATGAAAATATATAGCAGCTTTTGTATATTATAAAGGATGCTTTGGCATCAAGCGGTTTAAAAACCCCAAAAGATTCCATGCAATGTCTGTCAAGCTCTATATAGGACAAAAACACTTTAAAACTTTGTTGAAAATGAATTAATATTTGTGGTCATTTGAAATTTTATAGTCAAATTTTCTTTTTTCTTTTTGGAACTCAAAATTTCTCCACTTGTGTTCCAGAAAAATTAACAGCATACAGGTTTGGATGAGGGTGAGTAAATAGTATTTTTTCCCCCAGTATTTTTAAGTGACCTATTCTTAAGCAGGTACACATTTGCCAACCCACTTTGACATGCCTTTGCAGAACGCCGTCTGAGGAGACACAAGCTCAGCACTGACTGATCTGGCAGGAGTGATCGGGACATTCAAGTGGATGCCGAAGTGTTTCAATATCCTTCTATTGTCATGAGCCTGCATCACAACCCTTGCCCAAGGATGGAGATGGGATCGAGTTGGAGTTGAATATTATACTGCAGGCTTGATTAGAGGATGATGGAATTGTCCTGCAGCAAAATGGGGAAATGCTCAAGAGCTCCACTTCCCACTCTCAGGCAAGAACAGCCAAAGTAATGCCTCCCTTGAGAAATCCTGTGTGTGTGTAAGTGTGTGTGTGTGTGTGTGTGTGTTTGACCCCGGTGAGGACAAAATATGCATGGGTCAGTGAGTTGTGCTGGGCTGGATCACAATATGATTGATAACCAAACCTGCTATTTTAGCTTGGCTCTGTCCTGATGGGTGATGCGCGTCTGTTTAATGGAAATTATGTTTGCCATACCAAAGAAGCGTTTAGTGGTAGCATGTCCACCACTGGGGACAAACATAATTATGCTGTATTTTTTGATATTTTGCATATTTTATGCTGCTTAAAAATAAAACAGTTGCTGACAACCGAAGAAATTCACAAAACATTTATACATTTGTACACAAACCTTTATAATTTATTGCATTAAAAAAATAAATAATTGATAAAATGAATTAAATGATTAAAAGGAGATTATGAAATTATTAAATTAAATTAACATGAAATAATATGCTCTATTGATAGATTGAATTAATTAAATATTTAATTTATTTCACAATCTAATAATTAATATTATTACACTTCATAAACCCTCATTTACATTTTAGAATTTAATTATAAATATAACAGTCCTGCCCACCACCAAACTTGACATAAGCCACATCTAAAGTATCTAATTTTATTGTTTTTTTTCAGTATCGAAAGATGGAAGCGGATAAAAAAATGTTTTCTGATCATTCAATTTGAGTAGTGTTTGTGATTTATATTTATTTCTACTACTATTTCTGCTTTTTATTTATCCCCTACACCACGAATGATTTGGATTGTTGAGGCACTATATTTTGTTATCTAAATAAAACATCATTTTTTTTATTAAACAGTTTTATGAATATAATAAAATGTATTGAATTAAATATAACTACTTTATTTATTTAATTATTATTACTACAAGTAATTAAATAATTTTTTAATATTGAATTCATTATCTTTATTAAATTAAATTACAAAATTAATATGGGTTTATGAAGTGTTATGATTATGTCATGTAATTTCTCAATATCTTTGTATCTAAAGTTTCATATACATTGGGGAACAATGTCTAAAGCCACTAGAAGAAAAGAAGAGATTTTGTTTGCATTATTTTAAATATTAATATTAAAATCTGCATGGTAGTTTGAGCAACAATTTCTATTTAAAATAATTGTTATTTATTTAGTAGTGTATGCACCCTTTTCTTTAATGACAGCATATTGGATTAGTGAACCCAACACTAGTGCAGAAATTAAATAACTTTTCTTGGTTTTTTATGTCCTCAGAATAAAAAAAGAAATTTTATTTCCAGTTTAAAAAAAAAAAAAAAATCTCCGATTTTCAGAATTCTTAGACTTTTGAATCCTTCATTAGCTCCATGAGTGCAACCGGGCAGTTCACACCAATAACACACCAGTAGAGGTCAGCAAGGCCATTTACATATTAAATGTACACCGTCTGTCTAATTAATAGTGGTTGATGAGGAACTAAAGACAAAAGCTATAGATTAATGGCCATCGTACTTCAACTTGAATGCCACATAAACCTTGGAATAGCGTATAAAGAGAGAGTCCAACATCACATGTGGGTTTTTCCTGATGAAGTTCTACCCTCACATTGAGAATCCATTAGTCCGCTATAGGAAGAAACCTCCCAAGCCCCCTATTAAGGACAGGGAGACTCCAGCACTCTGGGATTTGGCCTTCGTCATTGGCACCGACAGCGAGAAGGAAGCTATTAAATCATAAAATGTTGACTTCACCTTTTGAAATGAAAGGATTTATTAAAACAGTATGGTGGACCGGGGGGTACAAAAGACTTTGTGATGTATTTGGCTGTTACAGTCTTCAGAACCGTTTGTGGCCGGAGAAGCTGGTGGGCGTGACAAAACTAATTGGAGCGTGTGACAAACAGCAGAGAGAGTCGAACTTTACAGTCAAATACTTTTGTGATTTATTAGACACAAATTGTACCACCAACACAAGGAATAGCATGGAGGCTTTTTACTGCGTTCAGTCAGTGTGTAAAGCACACCTCCCAGATCATCTCTGAGGACACATTCATAATGCTGCAGTGAAATCCGTGGCTGCTGCTGGGTTTAGTAGACAATGTCAGCGCACATCCCAATAGCTTGTGTGTGTGTGTGTGTCTGCTATTTATAAAGGTCGCTTGTTAATTTAACAGCTAATTTAATTAGTTAATTGCTTGTTACATTTAAATTAAATTAAATAAACATTTATAAATAAGATATTGGAATTCATATTTCATTAAATAAAAACATAATATTTGTATGATTTCCTACAAAAGCTAGAGTTATAGGAGTATCATATTTTTTAGGGCACTCTAGGACTACTCAAGAAGATTTAAAAGAGGCCCAGATAATTATAATCTCAGAATTATTTCTTTATTTACTTGTATTTTATGTATTTATTGATTATTTATTTTAAGAACAGTTATTTAATTCCATTTTAATTAAAATATGGTATGATTTGCAACCAAGCTATGGGGGTACAAAAGTACCAGTTTATTTTTTCTCATGAGCTTTTGTTGTTTTCTCAAGGACACTTAGAGAGGCACATAACAATCGAATATTGCATTTGTCATTTTTGTATTATATGTATAAAACGATATTTGAAATCAAATTGGAATTAATGAATCAAAATATTTATAGGATTTTCATCAAAGTAGGGGTACAAAAATGGCCTTATATATTTAATTATTATCATTTTAGTTTAGTTCAAAATCTAAAAAAAAAAAAAATAAAAAAAAAGCCCACCATAATACGAAAATATTGCAAAAAAAAAATCTAATTGTAAGATTTGCAAAAAAAAAAAAAAAAAAACATTTAAATAGTAAAAAAAAACAAAACAAAAAAGAAATAAACCTGATAAATACAAAATTTAAACTGGACAGCAACCTAGCAAACACTTGTTTTTAATTGATAGAGGACAGACTTCTTTGTGATACTTTATCGGGACTGATTGATTTAAATGAGAATCATGTCAGTTCACAGGACGGCAGTGTGGCAGAACTGTCCAACAGATGTTTTTTACAAGATATCAAATATTTCAGAGCTCTATAGCACTGTAACTGTGATTCCACATAATCAATCCTGTTCATACAATCTAAGCTATTTGCATTGTACTGCTGCCGTTTTCAATTTACAATTGCTGTTGCTGTTGCAATTTACATGCTATTGTTTGAACTGCAGATTGAGATGAACTTGACACGAATCACTGTAGTTTAACTTTTTATATCAACAGAAAATGCAACACTTATGAGAGCCAGTAAATGTTTGAAGAATGCTACTGACAAAGAATTTTTAAAAGACTTCAAGATTTATTTCACAGTATGACAATTTAATGTTTGCCTGTATAAAAGAAGGATGTCACCGTGCAGTTTAGAAATATGATTATTGTTTCGTCAGATGTTTTGTGCAAGTACTTTAAATAGCAACAACAAGAAAAATGTATGTACAGCAGTCATGGGTGCAACAATAAGAAAATTGTGGATGTGTGAAATTGAACTGAAATGGAAAAAGTCCATAGTTCAAGAAAACCCAGACTGGATGACTGTTTTCCATCTGATATTTACATGCTCTCGAAGTCTGCTTTTAATTCTAGATACTCTTCAGTTTGTAGAACAGATGCAAATATGACCTTTTCATTGTCCTTTCATTTCAGCTGTTTGTAAATCTTTGATAAATCTTTTATCCTTTAATCTTTTATCCTGCAGAGATAAATGTTTTACTGTAAAGCTTATATATATATAATAATTGTAAAAATGAACTGATCACACTGTAGGAACATTTACTGTAAATTAACTAGTGAATGCAAAAAGTTAAAATACGAAATAGTTTTATTTTATTTTTGTATTTTTTTTTAAACTGGACATAAGATACACTTTTCCTTAAAGTTGAATCAAAAAAATATTGGTGATATTAAAATTATGCAGGTCATTATATTATTTCATTATTGCATATTTAGTTTAAGGTTGATATTTTCCATGTGTTTTAATGCAGAAATATTGAATCTGTGTTTGTTCTTTATATAACCTCATATAACTTTATATATAACCGTGTTCTCTCTATAAATGCATTTAATGTTTTGGGAAGAGAGTAGAACCCAGAGAACTACTGAATACTGAATAATTTATTTTGAATATTTATTAATAAATTGTATTTATTTATTTAGTTCATATTTTGTTCAAAGGCTTTTGAAATGCAATGTTACAGACCAAGAATGAAAAAAAAGTTATTTAAACTATACAAATTAATTAATATATCTTGTTATTATTTTTAACTGGAATAAAGAAATGAATCATATTGGTTATGTGAATCTATTATCACCTCTAATAGTTGAAATGTATGTTTTATAGGTTGTAGAAGCCTGTAGAAGCTGCTGAAGTACTCCACTGATTTGTGTCGCACTGTTGGTAATGTAATGTATCTTACATTTTTTGTCTCATGCTCCCTCTCTCTTTCCTTCTATTATGTGTCTTCCTATGCAACCGTTTTCTGTTTGTCCCCTCAAAAGTGAAAAAAAAGCTGCTTCGTGTGAGATCTGATCAGGCCTCAGTAAATCATGCCACAGGGCACCGCTGTGAGCAAGAGGGCATGACGGATAGTGAAAGAGAGAAACCGCTTATGAAAACAAACCTTGTGTGAACCGCATCCAGATCCATCCTGATAATCTGACTAATAAGCAGGACAAACAGAGAATTTGTTTTACTCACCCGAGACATCGGCGGTGTGACATGGTGCTTTGAGAGATGAGAATGACCAACTCTCTCTCTAAATAAGGCCCTGACTCCACACTCTTTTCCCCATCTGCTAAAGCTATTTCCCCCAGCAAGGCATCTGATTTCTTCTCCTTCTTTTACCCAGGGGCATAGAAAGGCCCTGTTCTGTGTGCCGTTGCACCGCATCGGTCTCTGTGGGTGAAACCTTTGGGACGTCTTGAATGGCGATGCTGTTAGTTCAGCAGGAGCAGTGCGGGCCGCGATGAGCGCTGTTACTCTGATTAAAGCAATGATACACTACCATGACTATTACCGCTAATGTATATTCCATAAAGAATCTTTTATTCATTGTAGTGGGAAGTTGTTGAATTTATATGGGATATATCGTTGGTACTGCATACTGTATGTGTATACATGTGTGTATACACTGCACGTAAAACATTATGATTTTTGAACCTATATACATTCTGAAGTAAATTTAGCTGATCATTCTGATTATTATGCATGTAGCTGCAGTTTTTATGACCTCAGTAATTGAAGATTAATGTATATTTGAATATATTTAATTATAATGTATTAGAATAATTATACAAACAGGTTATAAAATTTAAATATAATGTAAATAATACCCTGTTTGTTTTGATAATACTATTTATATTATGCAATTGTTACTGAAACAATTTTCACACAAAAATTGCTAGTAATTTCAAAAATAATTAAAAAGAAATGGCAAGTAATAGAAAATACGCAAATTATTTTCTTGTAAACAAACTCCAATATCTCAGTTTTACTTACACTTCAAAAAATATTGCTTTTCAGTGTACACTACCCTCTCGCTTATCACAAGATTTTTTTTAAAGCTGAATAAAGATGAATGCTTTTATTGTTACAGAATATTTTAATGTTACTTTTTTAAGGTTACAAATTTTGCTCTTTTCAGATGATCCTGCATTTAAAAAATATATTAAGGTATTTTTAAAAGTTAACAATATTTCACGGTTGTCTTTTTGATCAAATAAATCGCCTGGTTATGGTGATAATCATTTTTACAGACCCCAGACTTTTTGAACAGAATGTACATTAACATGATGTTGATTAGTCCATCACAGTTTTCTACTTCATTCATTTTGAAATAATTACAATTTAATAATAATTATTCAGAAATTAATAAAGTAGAACATTTTTGACTTCAGTATTATAAAAAAAACATGACAAGCAGCTTTTTAAAAAAAATCATGCATTTGTACTTTGTTGAGGTTGTAGATGGTTGTCGCTGAACTGCACAAAAAGTATGGCAGAACTTTTTGTACAGTCATACTTCCAATAGAAGAAGATCTACTGCTTAGTGGCTTTTAGCCCTGAGCTCCTGTCCTCTAAATCATTCTCATAACAGAGGAGAAAGTGCTGAAGATCAACAACCCATTAACACTTTTAACCCCTCTCAGTTGCTCCGACCTACTCAACCAATCTGACTTTTGTCTTTTGGGACCAGAGGAAAAAGTCATAGTTTTGAACACAAATCACAAGAGAGATTAAAAAGGGCCAAACTGAAAATCTGCCTGTTATTTTCTGGCGTGTTTTAGATGTATGGAGCTGCAGGGCTGGACTGGGTCGCTTCAGTGGACAGTTGTGGCGGGGTTCTGTGACCCAGCCTCCCTCTCATGTTACGGCCCTATTTATAACATCTCCCACCCCTCCTTCAGTCCCAGCCCATTGCCCAGAATCCCGGCCACTGTTAGGAAGCACCTTTCCCTCTCAGCTGGGCCGCAGTCTGCGCTAGACTGTCAACTGAGATCCAGCTCTCCTCATCATCATCAGCTGCTGCTGCTGTTTAGCCGCGCTGCCTGGCAACTCTCGATCGCAACGTGCATAGGATTATCACACACACGTGTACAGACACACTATTTTTCTTTTTCCTTCATTTTCATCTTTTTTTAAGGAGACACTGTTTGAAGTGAGAAGCAACGGAGCGTTTTGTGTTTCTGCTGTTTTGTTTTTGTCTTTGGGAAGTTTTCTTGTGGTTTTTGTTCCACTAGCGGCTGGTTTCATGCATGCGATGGATCACACGCTGTTCGGCTGTTTGCGCAGCCCTCACGCCCCTCCGCAGGCCCTGCACCCTGCCTTTGCCCTTCATGGACGCTCCGAGCCCATCTCCTCATACCCTGACCTCTCCACCTCCTCTTCTTCTTCTACCTGCATTGTGAGCGGTTACCCAGGTGAGGATGGGGGACTGTTTGGGGGACACGGGCATCAGCGAGGGCTGCACATGTCCCAGCAGCATCATCATCATGTACCCCAACCGCAGCAGACCGGATGGCACATACCGCAGATGGCCAGCGTCTCTCCGGCCAGCGCCCGTCTAGGACTGGGGGTCTCGGCCACTGATTCAGGCTCTTCAGACATGGGCCCCGGAGGCCCCAGCCTCTGTGCAAGCACACCGAGCCTCGGCGGAGGGGTGCCCTCGGGTACCTCCTGTGTTCCTGGAGGGGATTTTGGACGTCATACGATGTCTCCAGCCGAGGCGGAGAAAAGGAATAGCAAACGAAGAAGTGACAGCTCTGGTAAGAAACAAGCTCATTTTTATTTTAAACTAATTAAGGGGTCTGATCTGATCAAGTAATTTTTCATATGTAGTCTTGTGTAGTTTTTATGTAAAAATTTTTTTTTTTTTGCAAATCTTACAAATTAGATTTTTTTGCAATATTGTTAGTATTATGATGGTCTTGTATTGTTTGAAATTAAATTTGTCAGATCTAATTTTATGTATATGTGTAGGTGTGTGTGTACATATAGATAGATATATTTAATTGTAAACTATTTAAATTAGAAATATATGATTATTAAAAAAAATATATATACATATATATATTTTTTCTTCAGATATTATGTATAATATATATTTTATTTTCCAAATATTATATATAAATGACATTGAGTTGTTTTAGTTCCCATTAAAAACAAGAGGTTTCTCTTAAAACATCTAAGTTTGTTTTATTGTAACTGAAAAGGGAATTGAATGAGTAAAAGTACATTTTAACAGCCTTAACAATCAGACTGAGTGCAGTGCTAGTGTTTTCGGAAAATGATTCTCCCATGCAGTGTTCGGAAACGTGGAGCCGTGTATTTGAGCGCAAGAGTTTTGTGTTGGCTGACACGCACAGAAGCAATTATTTTGGCTAGCAGAGGGCAGATTGTAACTCTTGTGTGGGCATGCATGCATGATTCATGTTTAGTCTCATCTGTTTCATCTCCTCACTTCTTTGGCAAGCAGAAAATAACACTTGTGGTAAAGTAACTAACGCCATGGCCTGAGATTGAGAACAGGGACGCCCGTGTTGGCATTTAACACGAAAAGCCGAACGTTAGATGACAGGAATGCTGTGAGCAGCTTTCTCTTTGAATATAAATTGTTTGTACATTGGAATCAGAATGGGAATATACTGTTACTTTATTTTTAGTTTTGCTGATGGGTAAAACGGGCAGGGAGATATGACGTAAACTCAAGGGTTTTCGGTTCACTGCAAAAAGAAGCTGGTTTAATCTGATGAGGATCTCCAATTTGTTTTGTCTGGAATAACTGCCACTACTGTTAAAAAATCAATTTAACACTGCATAAAATGGATCATAAAATGTATTTTTACGATCTACTTACTTCAAAGGGAATTTTAACTACTTTCTGCACTTTAAAACAAAGTTCAGGTCCATACAAGAGGCACAGCCCTCCAGATGTTGATTTATTCTCATTTGTACCAGCCCAAAATTAACATAACATAAATACAATTGTTCCAGGCGGGGAAAATGTCCTAACAGAATTGGATGACTATACACACACACACATATATATATATATATATATATATGTATGTGTGTGTGTGTGTGTACAGATGTTTTTGTCTTTTTAAAATCTTTTAATATCCTTTCTATTAACATAAACTGTCACACATCTTGATGGTTGCCTCAGTTTCAGTGTAATTATGGCCTAACAAAAAATGAAAGTTTCTGCTTTATAGAATGGTTTTATAATGAGCATCAATCAATGGAACAATAGATGATTTATTAATAAAATATCAACAGTTTTAATGCATTTTAAGATATGTTCATCTTAAGATATAATGTTTGATTTATTCAAAGCATGTGTGGCTGTTCTAATAAAACAGCACATGGCTGGTTTGGATAAAGACAGCAGTTTAGCGTGTATTTTGTCATGTGGGTTTGCATGATATTCATTTTGGTTTCTTTTTTTTCTACCAATAAAGCTCAGCTTCAGTGTATGTAACTAGAATATTAAAGTAGATGTCTACATTTTCATTGTAGCTGTAGTTTTTAAAATCATCTTTGAAAGCTCAGGCTGTTCTGCTCCCTTTTTTCCCAGTTCTTTGCTTTTTTTAAAGAAGAGATAAAAGTTAAGGCGCAGGCCTAATTGCTGTGGTGTAACCGCCGTGTCGGGAAGCTGGGAAAAGTTGCTTTAACTCAGAGCAGCTCTGTTCGTGAAACGCTGCTCGTGTTGGTTTTTCTCACTCCACAATGGCTGCGTTTACCCCGCAATAAACGTGCCTTTCTGCTCTTGCTTTAATCAGACCCATATTCAGCCGAACTCTTTTCTGTGAGTCAAATTCACAGAAATTAATCTAAAACTGTGGCTGTCACAGTTGCGTTTTTGTCGCTAGAAATCACATGATGATCAAAGGCTCAATGAGCACGAGTCACCAAAGAGTGCGACTGTTATATCATCATCGCATGAACAAGTCTCCATTCTTGTCAATCTCTGCAAATCCAAACCTGTAAATTATACTGTTAAATAACACATCTGGCATGTGTTTATAGCCATGACGTAGCTGACAGCAGTGATTTGACACTTCATCTGAACATCCACCTAAACTGAGACCTTCAAGGTGATGGGTATATTATACACATCATCATTTTGGGTGAACTTTTCTTTTAAAATTGGATATTACACATTTTTTTAGCATTGAAAAACATACCAAAAAATGTAAATGTCATGCTGATTTCTGCTGAAATAGCAGAGCAACTTGCGGATGGAGTCTCATTAAAGCTGACTCTATTTACAACTGGGTTTTGGATTGCTAGTTGGATTAGCGCTCACTCCACACCCTTATAAATGAACCCAAAAGCTTGATGTGCCCTTTAATAGTGAGTCACAGCAAGAGAAGGCGCATGTCTCTCAAAAAAATAATACAATTTCCTTCCTCCAGTGTCAAAACAACAGAAGCGCATGTGTCTTTGGTAGGATGGATTTCCTCATTGACCTTTAGTGTTTCCCATTCAAGATTAGACTTGACGTAATTGAGCTCTAGCAATAACCACATGTAATTGTAAATATATGCACTTTTATGCATTCATGTTCTGTCACTCCAAAAAAGTAAGTAAGGAAAGCAATTCGCAGCGCAAGAGCGAGGAAGGGAGTAAGACACACACCACTGAAAATTGTTGTGAGTTGGCAGCTTGAGTGGAAGACGCTTGTAAAATTTTGAGGTAAATAAACGAAGGAAATATATTTTTACACATCCTCCAGTACTGTTTTGTTTCATATTAAAACTACAGCGTAGCGGATTCCATTAACAGTAAGTCAAATTAAGTCTTTGGAAACTGTTCTGGTGAGCGCCAACTCATTGTGAGAATCTATAGAGTGGTTTATGAAAACTCACGGCTGGGGTTGACTTTTACAAACAGCTGGCATGAACAATTGCAGCATCGTAAAAGATGACTGGCAGTCTTCCTCTGCTTTCCTTTATAACGTTTCTGGGATTTCAACCCTGCAGTGATTGTATTTAATTGGAACGATTGTGCTGAAATGAACTGATTGTGTTTCAAAGGCCGTTTTGTTGCAGAACGAGATGTTGATGCTGCTCTTCAAAAGTTTTTGTGACCGTTTCTGACCGTTGGAAATGTTTTCTTGTTTTTTTCTTTTAAGAGTCCCAAGATGGGAATTACAAATTGGATGTGAGCAGCAAGCCAAGGAAGGAGCGGACGGCATTCACCAAAGAGCAGATTCGAGAACTGGAGGCAGAATTCGCCCATCACAACTATTTGACCAGACTGAGGCGGTACGAAATCGCCGTAAACCTGGATCTCACGGAAAGGCAGGTGAGATGACCGACCGCGTCCTTGTACCTGTTCATCAAACATTCTGTCAGACGCTACTGCTGTTCAGTGCTTTTCTATCCAGCTGTGGCTATGGAGTGGGACTATTGTATTCCAGATGTTTTCAAGATCTCTTTTTGGCTGTAGTCAAGTAATGGGAGAGGCGAAGGAAGTTCTGTCCGCTAAGGCACTTCCGCCTTGCCACTCCGTCTTACAAATTGGTCTCTGCGTGGGAAGGTGCTTCCTACAGCCATATGTGAATTAAATAGCACATGACGCTTTATTTGGAGCCAAAGAAATGTGGGTTGTTGTAACTATTTGATGTTTTAACCAAACAACTATGTAATCTTATTAAACCATTGAAGTTTATTAACTTCTACAGACATAAATAGATGACGTAATGCTTGCTTTTTTTGAAATTACATCATTGGCAGGTCATTCTGGCCTTATTCGAAACACCATTCAGAACATTTTTAACTGCTCAATGAGCCATGCAGTTTCTTTAATTTATAATATCATGTCACAGTATTTTAGATTACAAATGTGTTTCTAGATGTTCTGGATTCATGAGACTTTGCAGGTTGCCAAGGATCCCACAAGGAAGTGACATCTGTGGCTTTAAATTATGCTACATTCTCTGGGGATACATTCCCAAGGCTTAGAATTAAAAACCTTGCCACACGACAAGTAAGCAAATCCGTCTCCTGCAATGTGATCCCTGTGTGAACCTGCTGGAGTTCTGGACCTTTGTGGCAGGAGTAGTATTATGACTGTTAGTCCACCACCATTTTGCACATGTAAAATAGTTGCTAATCATAATAATGTTGCACAGCCTAATTACAACAGCTATCTTTGATTAAATTTATTACAGCTCCTGCAAGACAGCACTGTATTGATATTCCTAAATGTTTTAGGAGTTTATAATTAAACCCATTCAGTTAATTCAGTCTGAACTACTTAACAAACAAGCATTCAAACTTGATTTTTATATATTATTTTTATCTTTATTTGTATGTATGTCTTTTTTTAAACATTTTGAAGAAATGTAAAATTACAATTTAAAAGATTCCCATACAGTTCAGTTTTCAAAATCAAATATTCCTCAACAATTAGAATTAAACTTCTACAATTAATTCAGTCTGAACTACTTAACATGTACATTCCGTTCAAACTTTGATTTATTTATTTATAATTACATTTTATACTCATATTATTTTTAAAATTTTTTATTTATTTGTTTTTAACTTTTTAAAAGAAATTTTAAATTAAAGTGTGAAATATTCCCATAGACTTTGGATACTGATCCTTAAGAGTTAAACTCCAATTAATTCAGTCTGAAATACTTAACATACAAACTTGGTTTCCACTTATTTATTTATTTATCAAATGATAATTACTACTTTACATACAGTATATATAATTTTTTTAACTTTTGAGAAATTTAAAATTAAAGTGTGCAAACTTCCTGTTGATTTCATGAATGTTCAACAATCAAAACCTAACCAAAAACAATGATTTCATCTGCATTCTGATTGGCTTTTTTTTTTGCATACTTGACTATTTTATTTCTTTCTTGCATTGGTTTAACCACGGCAAAGACGTTGTATTTTGATTCTCATGTACAACCAAGAGAAATCAAGATGTGTGCTGAGTTTTATGACAACTGTAAAGTGTCTCTGATGTCGTTTTTACAGACCCAGTCTTCAACTTTAAATTTATTCAAATGCTGCCAATGCAAGTGATGGTATTTTTAGAAAATGAATATTTCGTTTTTATATTTAGGCTGTTTTTCTGTCTAATGGCATGCACTGTCCTGTGAGCAGTAATGTACTAGAAGTTTTCAGGCTGACAGAAGAACTGCAAACGCTGCAGATATATTTTAAGGGTGGTAGTCTTACAGTGCTGACAGTAATGAACTTGGGCGGCCAATTGAATAGTGTCTAACAGACTATAAAATCAAAGAGTATTCCTTGTGGATTCATGAAACGTAAGATGAATGAATCATTGTGCATGTAATTTGATCTAAAATGTGCCTTTGAACTTTGACTTTGATGGTTTGACAGCCATTTTGAAGAAAAAAAACTTTGAATGACATAATTTTGCTGATTTGGGCCTGGTATTCCTCAAGTCTAATAGCATATGAAGAATTCTGGTCCATTCCATGTGACTATCTACAACATTATACTCCAACAGAAATACATTTTAGAGTACAATGGCCAATGAATTTTGTTGTTTTGTGTCTGGTATTCCTCAAGTCTGATTGTAAATTACAGTCCATTTCATGTGACTACCTACAACATTATACACCTCCAGAAATAAATTTTAGTGTATGGTGGCTGGGTCCCCCAGCAAGCCTTACTTGCACTGCAGTGACCATTTAAGAAACGGCTAAATCATCATTCTGGGAAACGTAAATACTGGCTCTGACTGAACTCTCAAGGAAAAGACGGAAATGTCTGATGCCACAAAACATAAGGGCTCCAATTATTGCTGATCTGGAAATAGCTGTCAAATACTTGCATTAAAAGCCATGTTATATTTCTAACTTCTTCAGAGAAACACAATTCCAAACTTTGTGGATCATGCCTTAGAATAGCAGGGTCGGTCAACTGATCGCATGACACTTTTGCACCTGATCGAGGGATATTAGCTTACTGGAGTTTGGTGAGTCATGGCCTGATCCACCTCTCCAATCGCTCTGCCAAAAAAACACAGTAAACAGATCATCTGCACCAAAGAGCGAACATACAAACTAATTTGCTGAAGACGAATTACACCTAAATTACTCCTAAAGATAATTTTTTTTCCCATTTAAGAACCAATTTGGGTTCTCAAATAAGCTTTAATGGAACAGTCTTTAAAATAACCATGTTTTTCTTAGTGTGAAGAACTTTTTAACAATCTGAAGGACCTTTTTCCAATATTAAGAACTTTTGTGGAATGGAAAGGTTCCATGGATGTTTAAGGTTCTTCATGGAACCATACAATAGATGTCAATTATTTTTAATAGTATAGAACATAACTCATGTGTCTTCCTTTCCCATTAGGTAAAAGTGTGGTTTCAGAACAGACGGATGAAGTGGAAGCGAGTTAAAGGAGGCCAACAGGGGGCGGTAGCGAGAGAAAAAGAGCTTGTGAATGTGAAGAAGGGAAAGCTGCTTCCCTCTGAGTTTTTGGGAATTCCTGGACTTCACCATACACCGGACTCGCTTATCAACAATGAGGACAGCCACGACAGCGACCAGAGCTCTGAGCACGCTCACTTATGATACAAACACATCCCATCTGCCTTTCAATGCTTATCTGGGGCCATGTTCAGTTAGGGATTATGTTAAGTACGGACTGAAAGTACACAAAGACTGTATGTGCCAATGAGGAGGCACTGCCAAACGACGTCTTTTAGGACAGTTCCTGTGATGCCTCAGAATAGTGGCAGTGCTCACTAAACATGTAAAAATGTACATAGGACTGATGTTTTGTTGTGCATTTGGATGATACTGAATATTTGTGATACTTTGGCATCAATATTCACAAAGAAAAAGTGCCCTGCTAGTTTGACAGAAATGTTTACACGTTTGAAAGGTGCTGTAAGTCATTTTCAAATCCTGCCTGTCAGCAAAGCCGAATAGCATCCCAGATTTGTGTTGCTGTACACAGAGCCTAGGGACTTCTGTCAGGTCGTATGGATATTTTTTGCATGCTATTCCATGAAATAATCACTTACAGCACCTATAAAGAACCCTTCTAGGCTACTGCTCTTTTACTTGAAAGACAGAATCTAGCAGTCGAAACTGGCCTAACAACATTCCATTCTGTTCTTGCATTGAAAAGGTGTATGCTTGTCAGTTTCTGTGCCTTAATTGATTTCTACTGTATGTTTTTGTACAATGTTGATGTCATCGGAATAATGATCAATCAAGCGTGCAGTCAAAAACATTTCAGATATTATGCCATGTAAATATAATATAAATATTCCTATTTTTCAAAAATCTAACAGCTGTATCATGTGCACACAATACCACATGCTTCAACAATAAACTTTTCGTATGTTGCTTGGTATGATTTGTTCATCGTGAATGATTGTTTCTTTGAAGTCAGCTAATGAAAGATTATGCTTGATGAGGATTCAGGCTTTCAACTACGTTTTTGGGCCAGTTGATAGAATTGCCACCCATTTGGTTTTCTAGGACAGTTTGGTTGTACATTTTTCTTTGTAATTTTTGTAACTTTTTAGTAGCATCAGTAAGAATGGGTTCAAAATTCTATATGTATGTATATATATATATAATATATATATATATATATATATATATTATCCACGAACAAATATAACTCAACCCTTTTTGTTTTTTGCCCCCATTTTTCATGAGCTGAACTCACTGATCTAAGACTTTTCTATGTACACAAAGGCCTATTTCTCTCAAATATTGTTCAAAATCTGTCTAAATCTGTGTTAGTGAGCACTTCTCCTTTGCCAAGATAATCCATCTACCTCACAGGTGTGGCATATCAAGATTCTGATTAGACAGCATGATTATTGCACTGTTGTGCCTTAGGCTGGCCACAATAAAATGGCACTCTAAAATGTGCCACAGATGTCGTAAGTTTTAAGGGAGCGTGCAATTGGCATGCTGACTGCAGGAATGTCCACCAGAGCTGTTGCCCATGAGTTGAATTCATTTCTCTACCATAAGCCGTCTCCAAAGGCGTTTCAGAGAATTTGGCAGTAAATCCAACCGGCCTCACAACCGCAGACCTTGTGTAACCACACCAGCCCAGGACCTCAACATCCAGCATCTTCAACTCCAAGATCTTCTGAGACCAGCCACCTGGACAGCTGGTGCAACAATCGGTTTGCATAACCTAATAATTTCTGCACAAACTGTCAGAAACGGTCTCAGGGAAGCTCATCTACATGCTTGTCGTCCTTATCGGGGTCTTGATCTGACTGCAGTTCGTCGTCGTAACCGACTTGAGTGGGCAAATGCTCACATTCGATGGCGTCTGGCACTTTGGAGTGGTGTTCTCTTCACGGATGAATCCCGTTTTTTCACTGTACAGGGCAGATGGCAGGCATCGTGTATGGCGTCGTGTGGGTGAGCGTTTTGCTGATGTCAATGTTGTGGATCGAGTGGCCCATGGTGGCGGTGTGGTTATGGTATGGGCAGGCGTATGTTGTGGACAACGAACACAGGTGCATTTTATTGATGGCATTTTGAATGCACAGAGATACCGTGATGAGTTCCTGAGGCCCATTGTTGTGCCATTCATCCACGACCATCACCTCAGGTTGCAGCATGATAATGCACAACCCCATGTTGCAAAGATCTGTACACAATAAGCTAAAAACATCCCAGTTCTTGCATGGCCAACATACTCACCGGACATGTCACCCAATATTTGTTCATTGTTGTATATATCTATATAATATATATAATAGAATCTATATATATTGGCCTTGTGATTCCATAGTTTTCTAGCAAATGTTTTTACAAATTTATTGGTGTGCTGGAGTTTCCTGTATAACTGTATTTACAATAATTTCGCAACTATTATTGCAAATTTTCTTTGATACAAAAATCAAACTCATAAGTGTGAAAAGTACGGAAGCTTATTTCCACCATGGGATAAAAATATAAAAAGGTAATGGCGAGTTTTTAATCTCAGAGTTCAGACTTTTTTTCACAATTTTGAGTTTATAACTCACAATTCAGACTTTTTTTTGTCAGAATTGTAAGATATAAACTTGCAGTTGTGAGAAGAAAAAACTTTTACCTTTTAGCAATTACCTTTTTTATTTTTTATTTGTGGCGGGGAAAAAAAACAGAGAATTGAAAGATGTAAACTCAGAATTCAGGGAAAGAAAGTCAGAATTCTGAGTTTATATCTCGCAATTCTGAGTAGCAATTACCTTTTCTATTTTTTATTCCATGGCAGAAGCAGGAAAAATTGAGAAAAAAAGGTTTTTGTGGAAGTCGTGGCCTAATGGTTAGAGAGTCGGACTCATAACCCAAAGGTTGTGGGTTCGAGTCTCGTACCGGCAGGGATTGTAGGTGGGGGGAGTGAATGTACAGTGCTGTTTTCCACCTTCAATACCACGACTGAGGTCCCTTGAGCAAGGCACCAAACCCCCAAATGCTCCCCGGGCGCCGCAGCATAAAAGGCTGCCCACTGCTCCGGGTGTGTGTTCACGGTTTGTGTGTGTTCACTGCTGTGTGTGTGCACTTTGGATGGGTAAATGCAGAGCACTAATTCCGAGTATGGGTCGCCACACTTCACAAAATTGATTTTTTAAAATTACATAAACTGTAAGTGTTAAACATTGTAAAATATAAAACAGATGCATTTTAAGTTATGATGAATGGATAATCTTAAAATGATTATCTTAATTTAATGTGAAGACATCTGCTGCCTCTAGTAGTGAGTAATCTTGAAAGATTTACATTTAATCATTTAGCAAAAGCTTTTATCCAAAATGACATACAAATGAGGAGTACATTAGAAGCAATCAGAACAACAAGAGAGCAACAGTATACCAGTGCTGTGACAAGTCTCAGTTAGTCTAGGACAGTACACATAGCAAGGTTTGTTTATTTATTTATTAAATTAGAACATTTATTCCACTTTGGTAGAAATCACGAATCGCAGTCCGGGGATACCTTGATCGGACCAAAAGGGCACTTTAGCGTCAGGACAGGGGAACGACAACCGTGCTTTGACTGGACCTTATGCACTGATACACAACCGTTGTGTATTCAGCTGCAAGTCTTATCCATCAAGAACATTTTTTAACCCTCGGCACCTTCATGCCTTAAGTTGAATGTTTCTATAGAGAAATCCAGTGAGGGTCTGCGACTCATCACCATGATTATGAGACAAATAGATGCTAAGGCTGAGCAAGGAGCTTACATGAATAAGCTATTAAGGAAGGGGCACGGGAATATGCTAAACTCAGCTTCTCCTCCAGGCAGGGTCACGATTTCTGCCTTAATTCTGAGAGGTTGGTGAGCAAACGGATCATATTCTATTACAAAGTCAGGTCTGAAATATTTTTATGGTCCGTTCTTGCTGTCACCACAGAGTGAGCCTGCATTCTAATTCGTAATGCAAGCCAGGAGAATCAAGACACCTTTGCCCACCAGGACCAGTGATTCTGAGGGTCCTGCCAAAAGAATCAACATTGTAGCTTCAACTGCTTTTGACGGAAGAAACCACAAAAATATATTTTGTTTGAATGTTTTTGCATCACCAAGGAGATTTCCGGAACTTCCTGCACAATGGAATAGAGAGGTCACACACAAAGCCATGCTACTCTCTGTTTCACATCGAAGCCTTTTACTGCCCTTTGACTTCTTAGGTTATTTCTCCTGGACAGGAAAAGCTACATTGTTTTAAATATAGTCAAAGCCAAAAACAGCAGCAGACACTAAAACCTTTTCCAAAATATCTGTTAATTTACAGTTTGCTGCTGCAGCCTTAAAGGGATTCATATATGATAGGCCTCTGTCTTTCTATATTTATAAAAATAAAATCATTTAGAATAAAATTATTTAAAACTATACGAATGTAAAAAATAAAAAAGTGATAACAAATAATTAATTCAGTATATCAGTATTTCAGTATTCAGTATACTGCCTGAAAAATTTAGAATTCCATATCCATTAATGTAAATTGTCAGGGAAGAATCCATGCTTTTTAGTATTCAAAAAAGTACTACTGAATCATTTTGTTTGTTCTAACTCTGCGTAATTTTAAGTCATGTAGCCTAGTAGTGTTGCGAAATTATGCAAAAAGTGACAATACCATATTTAATTGTGCCTATTATCGATATATTATCTGTTATCTAAACAATCACTCAGTTCTCTATGTCTTTCTGCAATAAAAATAAAAGCAGGCCTATAGGTCGACTCGGCTATATTATCAATCTTAGTAAGTAAAAGTGCTTGTCGTGAGTCATATGATGACGACGTCTCTCTTCATGGCGCCGTTACTGTGAAGTTCAAAGGTCCGGACTCCTGTAGGTGTTCATAAACGCCCAGCACACATAAATCAGGCAGTGAGAGGAGCCACTGATCTATACTGTAGTTTCATTTTTACCACATTTACAAACGCAATGGCGCGAGTGGAAGTAACCAATGTGACTGTTTCTCAGGGGCTTCGTATGCTGTTCAGTTTAATGACTCCTAATGAATCCTCATTCGCGACTGTACGAGAGGTGCCGACATATGTCAACCAGGTCCGTGTGACATCACTAGCGCGTTCATGGTGGATTTGGGAAAACAGCTGCGAGATGATGCACAGCTTTATACTGTGCGAACTACAGTGTTTAACAACAACAGCACACTCACAGAGAATGTGAGCTTTCGCCACAGCTTACACAAGCTGAGCTTGCATGGGGTGTTTACGTCTTTTACTTCTTCTTTTTCTTCCCCAATGAAACTTGTCTTCATTCCTGTTTTAGCACGCATAGCAACTTTCTTTGTGTTAAAAGAGAGCGAGAACGCATTAGAAATTGTGCAGGAGTGCCATAGAAATGCAGTGTTATACTACAGTATTATGGCATTATCTATCTATCTATCTATCTATCTATCTATCTATCTATCTATCTATCTATCTATCTATCTATCATCATCATCTTTTTTTTTTTGCAGAAAGACAGTGAACTCAGTGATTATATAGATAATATATCGATAACACACACACACACACACTTGTATTTGTGGTTTACGGGGACTCTCCATAGGCGTAATGGTTTGAGCTTCCATAGGCGTAAAAAGTTGAGCTTCTGCATTTTCTCACCTGCTGGCACAAGTAGATGTGAATTGATGAACTTCAAGTGTGCAAATTTTACTTGCTCTTAATTTTGTTAATCATGTTTCATATGGTCAGTATATTATTGTAAACAAAACATCTGTAATCGTGATTTCTTCAGGGTTTCTTCAGTATTAGTGCTACTGCACTATCAAACTCTGTCAAATACTCTGACATGATGCCCTTTTTGACTTTAATGGTGTCTCCACCCATGTTTTCTAACAACACTTCTAATACCACAGGTTTAAATGATGCCGTAATTGCATATTGTACCTTTAATTGTGTGGTCTCTTAATTTTCATTAACGTGCAAAAATAGTGAGCACCATGCCTGTAACAAATGGAAAACAAGTCTGCCACCTGTTCAGGTTTTTAAGCCCTACAGCGGGGAGCTCGCTCTTTACATTTTAACAGACCCATATGTGTGTTTTTTGGTTTGGCTGCACTCAAATCAGCACATGTTTGTTATTTGAGGTAAAACGCTCACATTTTTACAGGCCACCATAAACACATGAATAGAGAAATTGCAATTAACCACACAGCAGGAATCCTAATTGTTGAAATTCTGTCACAAACACACACTTGTTAAATTGCCTCGCTCACCATTCCTGCAGAACTTTATTTGAAGTTTCTGTCTCTTGATGTGTGTGGGTGAGACAATAGAAATTCTCTGTGTTTTCTTGTCTCGGTCAATACATGGCTTTGTGCTTCAACATTTTAGATATTTTCTTCCATAAGTTTGAATTTGGAGTATAATTGAAACCTGTCGTTCAGACTGTCTACACGTCACTGTTAGACGATAAAGGCGAAGTTGAAAAAATAAAATCTAAAAAAAAAGTGTGTATTAGAAATTTGTATAAAGCAAGTTTAGTTGACAGTACATTTCTTAAAAAACAGTTTGACTGTATTTGTATTTTTGTGTAAAGTTACATGAACCGTCCAAAATCTGACCAAGAAAGCTGAAGAAAAAACCTAAAATACTAACATCTGCTTCACAAATGTCCTTTTTTGTTTCTGGTGAGATCTGAGTCCACAATCACAGCTTTATATACAACAATTAAGAGCCCCTCAACAATTTTCGCAAGCTTGAAATATGTTACTGCAGGGCTAATAGCGGTTTTCATTTTGTTTCTTAAAAAAACATGCTGAAAAATGTTAAAATAAGTTTCTCAAACCTATGAAATTGAAGTGCACTTATAGTTTACAAACAGCATAGCTCACTGAAGTTAAATATCTAATTAGATTGAATTTCGTTTTCATCAACTTTAGTTTGTAAGTTTTGTAAGTAGGTTTCATAGCACTAGCAGCTAGAGCTTTGTTGCAGTCGGCGGCCAGATGTTTTCAGGTTTGCGTGTGATAGGGGTTCCCAAGTGGTCTATCCTGCCTCAGTTCACTTGTACACACACTCACATACACACACATACACTGTACGTTCCACCTGACGTTCTTTTGGCTGTAGAATACTCTATAATGTGTGCCCAACCCCCCTCCCCTCCTCCCACTACCACACTCTCAGTTCCGTGTGCATGTGTGTTTGCATGTGAGAAAGTGAGTCTCGGGTTTCACACTGCAAAGAGTGACACGGAGTACTGCCAGCACCACATCTGTTAAGTTTTTAATTGGTCTTTTGTGTTTTGCTCCAGGTTTTGATGGGTAATCCAAGTTTAAGAAATCCTGAAAAACGTCCTTTACATCCAAGCCCTTAAAGTTAAAACTTGCTGGTAAATTATAAAATTGGTGATTACAGAAGTTTAGAGAGTCCAACTCAAGTGGAAACTTCCAATTCCATATGCTCCCATCCAAAACACACTTTGCATTGAAATGTGCGCATTTGACAAGACACTTTTATGCAGCTTACATTACATTGAAGCTATACATTAATAGGAATGCACAGTACAGTCTATTGGTACATTATTGGCCATAGTCACTTGTAGCATTAACATTTAGAATGATTGATTTTAGGTTTTAATGTTTAGTTTGAGTATTTAATTAATTTGAGTTATAAATGATATTTGTGAAATTAATTCTAAATAATACATTATGTAAATAAGTAACTAAATAATATATCTAAATTAATATACGTACATAAATATAGGTAATAAAAATATAATTTTTAAATATTTATTAATTATATTTATGAAATTATGTGCATTCAGTGTACATTTTTTTTCACTGGGAATCGAACCCATGACCTTTGTGTTGCTATCAACATGCTGGACAGTTTGAGCTACAGAAATGCTTTTAATGTATATCGACGATATTACATTTTAATTTTAGACATTTATTGGTTATCGGCCACAACATGAATTACTGGCTTATTGATATTTAACAGTTCTTGTCCGTATCAATGTGTCCCTATACATTAATAGTTCAGGCATTCCTGGGAATTGAACCCGTGACTTTGTAACAGAATGATTCCATGTACTTATGCAAAGGAAGGACTTTATTTGCTGACAGATGCCTAGTGTGTTAAAGTTTTATGCTTAGTTTGACATGCACTAGGGCTGTTACAGAAAGTCATGTGTAGCATTTGCAAAACTTGACTCAATCTTTTATGTTTAGATGCAGCACTTAAAAGGTTCCATCAGTGAATTGTATTAACACGGTATTTAAAGTTAGAGTAACTGTTATGTTTGTTTTCATTTATAGCAGGATTTATAATTTTTGTGTTGTAGGCCACACCATATTTCATTGGTTTGATATTATTGGAGATTGTGTTGGGATGGTTAAAGACAGATGGCCCTCGCATCAAGATCAACGACTTCATCACGTCTTTGTCCGCAGGGATGATGTCCCGTCTGCCTCAGTGAGTTGACAACAACTTCCCAAGTGTGAGATTTCCCTCAGATATGAAACACAAGAAAGTCATAGATTTCAAAACCTGATTTTGTCAATAGTCAAATTACAGATAACTTGACTTTACAAAGAGATTATGCAGTGTTTCGAGAACAGAAAGGAACTGAGAACAAAACTAATGTTATTTCATGTTTTATTATGTAACTTAATTCAGCACTTTTGGTGTCTTTCTCAAGGCTCATGATGAGAAGTCTGGAGCTGTCAGCTTATATTTATGTCTGGAACAACTTCCATATATTGGAGCTTCCCTGGGATTCAGCTTGGACGAGGTGGCTTGCGTTTCTTGGTGTGGACATGGGATACTACTGGTTCCATCGATTTGCCCATGGTATGTGAATATCCTGCCAAATGCACTGCTATTATATCCGTCCATCTGTTTTAAAGGAGTTTGCTGAATGTACAAATGGAACATCGTAACATTCCCCTTTTTACAGGGTGTGCTACTTTCTTCTTGTGAATTTTAATATGATAATTTTTTTTATCTAGCTTTAATCTAGCACTAATAGTATTTTTTACACCTTTCAGGACTGGGAGACGAACTATTCAAATTTTCCATATAGTTTATAGTGATGTAAAGACAAAAAAACAAAAAAAAAAAATCCATATGATAAGATTTTGTGAAAAACATATCAAAATTTAGGTCATAATTCACTGATATTCTTGCCGTCCCTCAAAACGTCAAAAATGAACTGTTCATTTTTCATTGTCATACATTAAAATAGCTTCTGGTAATGTTTAAATGTTCTGGAAACATTATTTGTTTCTTAAGTCATATCTGCGGATGTTAGTTTTATGTTATTGCCATAAGGGCTGGTTTGGTTCCATGATAATGTTGTTTTGACCCTTAAGGATCGTATGTCTTGCTACTTTTGAGAGTTCATAACTTGGAAAAGCGAGTAACCGATGACTGTTTTTGATTTACCTCAGACTCTATAGGATTTTTCATTTTCCATATTTCAGTAAACACATTTATATACAGTATAATCTATCGGCTATCCAGATGTGGAAAATGCATCTTAGGTGAAACGCTTTATCTGGCTGTACATTTGAAATATCAATCTGTCAAGAAGTAGGTGATTGCAAGAGACACTTATGTTTGCGTAGCATGAGAGTTCAGACACAGAGCCGTGAGACATGTGTCCAAACAGAGGATAACATTGTCACAGCTGTAATCTTTGAGCGCTGTGGTGTTTTTCTTCTTACTTCAATAGCAGTCGTCGCAGAACTGCATTGCCAGTAAACATACTTTGTTACCATAGACTGTAAATCTGCTTCTCAACAGCTCTCTGTCTTGAGATGTTGGATCTTATCCTTGAAAGCAGCTCTCCAGTATGCTGGAGGAGAAGAAAGCATAATCCTAGTTTTGGTTTACCAAAATACAATTTCACAGGCTATTTTGTTGTGCATTGTGCATTGCTCAATACATTTCCCCATGTCCTCTTCTATTACACAAGTAAACATCCACAGTGTGTCAGAGGCCAGGCCATTGACTTCAGTTTCTTCTGAGTGAAAAAGGTAAAAACAGACAAATGCCCTTTGCTTTTGAAGTATGCTTACCATATGCTACACCAATTCCATCCATTTGAGATTTAATGCTGATACGATGGCAGGATGTTTTTCAAATTACATCTCTCCAGACTTCGCTTGGACCCCTAAATAAAGTGATGAGGTGCTTTTGGCTGTCATGTTATGTTTTCCATCATCTCGGGTTCCTGCTCCGAGTCGGAAATGTCATTTTTGTCAGAGGTCTCCTGTGCCCAGTTGGTTCTTTTTGAAGTCAGAGGAAATTATTTGTCTAGTTTTCTGTTCCATCGCTGTCCAAGATGACTTCTTTTGGATATCGTATGGTTATAATTCATAAAAGACCCAGACATAATGGATTTTCTTTTTTTAAAGTTACAGTAGTTTAGCTGCTATACCTTTACAACCAGAGAATATTGCTGAGAAAAGAATATCAATGGGTATCAATGGGAATCGTAAGAATCCATAATGCATAATAATAATCCTTTCTCCAGTGAAAATGTCCATCTCATGTTGTCCTCTCAAATCAGTCTCGACCAACATATTTGTTTAATATTGTTTTGGACTTGTATTGGACTTGCTTTTAAACTCTGCGTGATCTGTGCATATTTCACTCCTGATTCAGACTAGATGGCTTTGTCATTGGAGAAAGGAATATTATGGAAGCAATGGTTAAAGTTAACATTGTATATGATGGATTTGTATTTACAAAACACACATGTGTGAAGTTATGCCAATTGTCTGTGAATGGAATGAGTTTTATTAAGGTGTTTGGACTGTCACTCTGACGGCACCCATTCACTGTAGAGGATCCATTGGTGAGCAAGTGATTTAAATCTAAATTTCTCAAAATCTGCTCAGATGAAGAAATAAACTCCTCTACATCTTAGATGACCTAAGGGTGAGGACATTAAAATGAACTATTAATAATATTTAATAATTAGTAGTATTTTAAGAAAGTGTTATGTTAATTTATCACATTAAAATGCAATAAAAATATATAGAAACCTTTTTAAAACAATAGTTTTTTTCAAATATGTTATGATTATTTGATGACCAAAAACCAGCACCAGCTCTTTGACTACAACACATGTCCACCTTTGTTATTTCAGATTTCTCTTCTGACCACTGATTTGAGTGGTAAACAGCTGGTGGTCTAATGTTTTAGCTAATGATCCTTGAATAGTTTTCATATTCAGTTTTGGTTCAGTTGGCGCACAGAAGCTTTTATCTAAAGCTCTATTCTTTTGGGACTTGTAAGCTATAAATCTTTATTCTAGCATGAGAAAACCATTTTAAGGGAATAACAGCAGAAATATGACCACTATAAAACTATACTGACCCTAATTAGTGCCATTGTAAAATCTGAAAAATGTTTATAATTTTTATTAATTTTATTTTCACCCACACAAGTTAAGATGTGAAAAGAAAATCCCTTTTTTGATAATATAGGCATGTAGGGATCTGTGAAAATGCCTGTTATATCTGTAATATAAAATCTGTAGCATTTAAAATTTGTATTGTGTTTTTACAGAATTTATCACAGCTTTCTTGAATGACATTTAAAACTAAATTCAAGCTTAAATGTAAGACCAATTTGTAAAGTAGGTGTTTTTCCTTGTCTGAAGTAGCCATTTAATATTGTTAGAAATTCATATCCTCATAAATCAAAGGCTGCGTTTGGTTTTGGTGGCTTTTGATGTTGTCCAGGCATCTGCTTCTGCGTGAGCTATTTGCATGCGTCCATTCTGCTCTCTTCTGTCATTCTCTGTCGCATTTTTTCCACATGTTGCCTTATTTTCCAGTTGCCTGCAAACCTTTATTGCGACTCTTGGTGGTGTTTGGCCTTTCCATGTCTTCCACTATAGTGATGCCACACTCCACTGAAGCGGGGCTGGCTTTCCGACCGCACGGTCTGTTTTGGCAACATGGGCCAGACAAGGTTTATGGTTTAGCCTAGTCTAGGTTAATGGTCTTCTGGATTTTTTTTTGCATCAAGAATTTTTGTAGACAGAGAAATGTATTAAAATAGCTGCAGTCTCCAATGTGCAATAAGGAATATGGTTGACTCTCTACAAGATGTGCTTTTGCATTAAATCAAACAGATATTTGTTGCCATTTTGATTGTATAGTTGACATTTCAGTGTTCTTGAAATAAAAAATAATGTAGAGAGGTTGAATGCGGCTGGCACGCTGACAGCCGTGTTAGCTCAGTTTGTACTGTCGCTCTCGTGGAGGCAGACCAACAGTGATTCTGTTCCCCATATGCTACTATTTCCAAAGGGCTCTACCAAAACCTCAGCTCAACCCTCCGTTCAGGAACTCTGAAGAAACCCAATGGGCTTTTGACAGGAAGACCACAGTGGCTGCTGTTGCATTAGGGCTTCATCAAGTTAGTCTTTCATTTCTCAGTCTCATGAGTCATGAGCAATGAAAGATATATGGTGGGCTACAGAAGTCTGAGACCACATTGAAAATCTGGGTTTGAGGATCTACTGTAATTTAAACCTGGAAATAAAGTTTGGGGTTTTTGAAAAGTCTAAAACAAATAAATGTTATATAGAACTAACAGAATTAATAAGAAATACTTCTGCACTTGCTCACCAATGAATCCAGCAGTTTTCACTTCACAAGACGTTATTATTGTGATGTTTTCATCAGCTGTTTGGATTCTCATTCTGATGGCACCCATTCACTGCAGAGGATCCTTTGGTGAGCAAGTAATGTAATGCTAAATTTCTCCAAATCTGTTCCAATGAATAAATAAACTAATCTAGATCTTGGATTGCCAGAGGGTTCATTTCTGGGCGAACTATTCCTTTAAATTGTCATGTTTCAAAAGCAGATTGTAATGCAACAATGTATTAAATTAGATGTAAACAGATTTTTTTTTACTAGTGCCCCCCTATTTTTCAGATTAAAAGTTTTTTTTTCAGTAAATCTTACATTGCATTCCCAAAAGTTTCAGAAGATTGATTTTCCGACGGTAATGCTCTCAGATTGGGGTGCTTTTGATGGCAGACTCGCTTAAATAACCTTAGTTTTAGTGATTAATTTGGCCTTAGGTTGCATTCTGTTCCTCGTAGATGTGTAGCATGACGTCTTTAGATTAATTACAAGTCCTGCAGGTCTTTGGATCAGGAGACCCACTTGTAAGCCCAAATTTTGTAAAGCAACATGCATTTCAAGTCCCTAATTCCCTCTCCTTTTCATTCACTAGAGTCACATAAAGACATTTGAATAATGATACTTTGGGAAACGTTTGGTCCGTCCAAGGAGAATATTGTCCGGGTATACAAGACATGCTGGTGTGCAGTTTAGCAGAAGGGTCCATATTCTGTCGTTCTTTCTACTGTAGTTTGAGGTTTGGTTGAGGTTAGATGTTATAAGTTTAGACGGGGCAGGGAGGGTTATAAAGTCGGAGAGAATCTATAAACAAGTTATGGAAGGCAGTACGTAATGTTACATTCTTTATCACCTCACCCCGTTCAGTGTTTTACAGTGGGAAAGGTGTTTATGGCACTTGAGCCACTGGGTTTTCCAAAACTAAACTTTGATCATGTTAGAAATGCCATTTTGTGGCTGTCATCATTGGATATGCTTGGGGCAAAATGAGTAAATATTACATCTGATGTAACCTTGTAAAGTTGCACAGACAAAAGTTGTACAGTACAGAGGTTTGACGTTATTTGCACATTTTTCATTTGTAACTGGAATCATAAAAGTCATAAAAAGAAAAAAGGCAGCTTTCTCCAGTAGCAAAAGGTTGCAGTAGCACATCTGTTTACATACGCAACCTCTCAATATCAGGTTCAGGATACAGTAGTGGCACACGTTTAGCGTTTACGCAGACAGCAGCAGTTGTCAAGACAAACACATCTAGTCAATGCCGCTGTGGGCCGTCCCAAAGGAGGCCGGGACTGGATGTTATTGTTTTCAAAAGGAATCCTCTTGGTGGAAGGCAGCGGGGTTTAACCCCAGGCCACGGGGTCTTCATAAATCTTCTCCTGCCTCTGGAAGTCCCCGGCCGTGCAGGTTGGAGGGTGTACAAAAGAATCAAACCGGTCAGGATGTAGAGCCAGGACTCAAACGAGCGCCCCCGGGACCCTGCAATAATATCAACAATGTCCAGCAAATCAGCCACTTGTGATTGTAGGCGAGTGTGTGTATGTGTATGTGATTTTTGGACGAGGCCAGACCAAGTCAGTCTCAGGGATGTCTCTTGCTGTGTCGAAAATTTTGTCTGTCAGGATTGGAGTCTACCTTCACCATATGCCATGCGTGAAGTAGGGCTGGGTAAAAATATTTTTCTGAATAATCACAATCATCATTTGAACTGGATTTTCATATCTATTCTTAAAATACCAAGATCGATAATTTACTCTATGCCAGTGTTTCCTGCACTGAATTGCAGTGGCAAACTCCACTGCTGAATTTACAACCACATGACAGAAGTTGCCATTTTATCTGTGTTTGCAGTGCGAATTGAATGTTATAAGATAGAAAAATATATGGCAATATATGGCAAAAAATATATAAATTCCATTGCGGTTTTCCTCAGAGGCTGAAAGCAATAACATACTGCACAACCAGTGTAGTCTGATTAAATAACAAATGACTCCTTTAAACCAATTCTTTTTAGTGAAGCAGAAACATACAGCACATCAAGTGTAATGTGATTCACTAACAGTTCTTATGAGCCGGCCCTTTTAATGAATCATTCAAAAAGAACAAAAAGAAAAGTTACCATTTGAATTAGTCTAATGGATCTTAAACTCATTGAATCTGTCAGAGTGGTTACTCAACATAAACAAGTAATGATTACCTTTAGTAATAAAATATGTTAAGGAAATAAACTTGTTACTTTGTTTGAATAATTAACTACTTAGCGACTTAACTGCTTCACTTTTTTTCGTATGCAATATCTGATGCAGCTGTTGTCTTTATGAATCAGTCATTGGCGCATTCTTTTAACCGATTTGTTCAAAATCACTGATTCGGTTAATAAAACCTAAGTTGCACAGTATTAATCTATTGTTTATTAACAATTAACAAACGCACAGTTTTTTCTGAATATCTGCTGAGATTATTCATGTGCACTGTCATTTGAAAAGTACCACTCTTTTTACAAATGTCTCCAGCAGCAGTTTTGACTGTGAGCGAAGACATTGGGAAGTATTGTGGTGACAGACATGGGTTTGGTTGCTTCGGCTGACTGTTTGTGTTGGCCTCTTTTATTCAGACATCCACAGTTCATTGATAACCTGAGTGACATGGCATGTAGTCTCTCGCCACGCTGAGGCTCAGCGAGGCCCATGGCATCATGTGGGAGCGAGTCTGAGGGTGGCATTAGAGCTGAGGGGATATTTGCATGTTAGATGAAAAGGGAAAACTCATTATTTAGTGCATGTGATGAAAACAGCTTGCCTGCCAAGTGTTCTTGGTCCCTTATAGTTTTTATAATTAGGTTTTTCGAATGTACAAATGTTTAACACATTAAAAATGCATTAACATATTTGCAAGTAGAGAGTTTTTATGAATTTATTGTTTCTTTCAAAATGTTTTTACAGCACTCTTTAAACTGTGCGCTGTAATGCACAATGGTATAATCAATGTATTTTGTTGTTGGTTTAACCCTTCACCTTGTGTGAGGCTTGTGTAAAGGCCTCTCTACAGTGGCTTAAGGTAACTGTACACTGTAAAAAAAAATCTGTAAAATATACAGCAAAAAAACGGCAGCTGTGGTTGCCAGAAATTTACCATAAAAAAATAAGGTAGCAACATTTTAGGTTTTACAATTTTAACTTAAATTTACAGTTAAATACCGTAATTTCATTGCGGACGCTGAGCTCCGAGATTCTCCTATTGTTTTTGTTTGTTTGTTCTGTGTTTTGTCATTCTTCTGCTATAAGTTTTACCGAGACGAACCTTAACGTTTTTAAGCAGCCAACCAAAGACAAATATTTTCAGGTTTTTGAGATTCAGACGTTTTTGTTGGAAATTTCTAGTCGGAGGCACAGCGGCGGTGTTCAAAGCGCATGCAGACGCATAAGAGGGAAAACGGCGGCGCCCGGGTGAAGCTTGCTGGGTCCACGGAGTGAGGCATTCGGACTCGTCACAGAAGTCATCTCACGAATGTCCGTTCCTTTCCTTACAAAACGGATGAACTTCTTCTCCTCAACCGCACCAACAAGGACTTTGTGAGCGCCGCGATGCAACAGCTGGCTTTACAAATAACTGAAATGGAGCAAAGGTACCCAGACTCTATTTTAATCATTCACCATCATCATTTGAACTGGATTTTCATATCTATTCTTAAAATACCAAGATCGATAATTTACTCTATGCCAGTGTTTCCTGCACTGAATTGCAGTGGCAAACTCCACTGCTGAATTTACAACCCCATGACACCAGGGCGCCGGCGCGTGTCCCTCTTCTGTCTCACGGAGGCGTTTTCCAATCAAATCTCTCCCGTGAAATGCCAAAATACAAGCAGCACATTACGTGTCCCACCATAGACAGCACTATTTTGGATCACTGTTACACAACAATAAAGGATGCATATCACTCTGTCCACGGGCAGCTTTGGGGCTCTCTGATCACTGCTTGGTTCATCTTATACCGAACTACAGGCAGAAACTGAAATCAGCTAACCCTGTATTAAGGACTGTAAAAAGATGACTAATGAAGCAGAGCAGGATTTACAAGCTTGTTGTGACCTCATGATTGGCACCACCCGCGTCTTTGAAGCTGCAGCCACCGATCTGGACGAGCTCACAGGGACTGTAACATCTTATATCAGTTTCTGGGAAGATATGTGCATTCCTACCAGGACATTCTTATAATTTAATAATGATAAACCGTGGTTTACTGGGAAACTCAAAACAGCTTCGTCACGCCAAAGAGGGGCTGGATTGCTTCCCAGAGTGGGGATAAATATGTATAAACAGGTCGGAAAAAGGGGACTAAACAAAGGAGTCAGAGGGCTAAAAAAAAATACTCAGAAAAGTGAGAAAAGGCATTTCAGCCAACGATCCCCACGAGTCAGTATGGAAGTGTCTGAGGAAACATAACCATGGACAAGACACCCAAACCAACAGCTTGCGAGAGAATCGACAACTGTGCTGGCGATCCGGAAATGTGTTTTACTGAAGATTGAAAAAAGGATCGTCTACACCCCCAACGCTCTGTCTGCAATTCACACCTTCACCTCACAACCCTGCAACCCCTACTCCATACCTCCTCCCCCACATTTCAACCTGGCTAAAGGTTTGTGTAGAGGACGTGAACCGGGTTTTCAGGAAGCAGAAATCTAGAAAAGCTTAAGGACCAGATGGTGTTTCACCTGCCTATTTAAAAGTCTGCGCTGACCAACTGCCCCCATCTTTACACAGATCTTCAACAAATCACTGGAGCTGAGTGAAGTTCCCTGCTGCTTCAAACGCTACACCATCATTCCGGTTCCCAAAAAGCCCAAAATCACTGGACTCAACGACTACAGAACTGTCGCTCTCACATCTGTGGTCATGAAGTCAATTGAGAGACTGGTCCTGGCCTACCTGAAGGACATCACTAGAACCTTGCTGGATCCTCTTCAGTTTGCCAACAGAGCAAACAGGTCTGTGGACGATACAGACAACATGGGACTGCATAACATCCTGCAACACCTCGACAGACCTAGGAATTATGCAAGGATCTTATTTGTGGACTTCATTTCGGCCTTCAATACCATCATGCCTGACCTTCTCTCAGACAAAACTCACACAGCCCTCTGTGCCCACCTCCATTTGTCAGTGGATCAACAGCTTCCTGACAGACAGGCAGCAGATAGTGAGATGGGCAAAATCTCACAGACAGGACTCTCACCATTCGCACTGGCGCCCCCCAGGGATGGTGTTCTCTCCCCACTGCTCTTCTTGCTCTACACCAACGACTGCACCTATTCTGACCCCTCTGTCAAGCTCCTGAAGATCGCAGACGACACTACAGTCATCGGCCTCATCAAGGATGGAGACAAGTCTGCTTACAGACAGGAGGTCAAGCAGCTGACTGTCTGGTGCAGTCTCAACAACCTGAAGCTCAACACGCTCAAAACAGTGGAGATAATCGTGGACTTCAGGAGAAAACCCCCTGCACTCCCCCCACTCACCATCATGGACAGCACTGTGACCGCAGTGGAGTCATTCAGGTTCCTGGGCACCACAATCTCTCAGGACCTGAGTGGGACACTCACATTGACTCCATTAAAAAGGCCCAGCAGAGGTTGTACATCCTTCGCCAGCTGAGGAAATTCAACCAGCCACAGGAGCTGCTGAAACAGTTCTACTCTGCTATCATTGAGTCTGTCCTGTGTTCATCCATAACTGTCTAGTTTGGTTCAGCAACCAAATCAGACATCAAGAGACTACAACGGACAGGATTATTGGTGCCCCTCTGCCCAGCCTCCAAGATCTTTACATCTCCAGAGTGAGGAAAAGGGCTAAAAAAATCACCTTGGACACCTCACACCCAGCCCACTCTAGATACAGACAGTAATTTACATCCCTACTGTGGCTATTCCTAGTGGTATGTCTGCAATAGGTTTGCTACTTCTTCTGCACTGGAAGCTCCTGTTCGTAAGTCAATTCCTGTTGGTTGTTAAACATCCTGGTAATAAAGCTCTTCTGTTCTAATTCATTAAACTGATTAATGTTATTACCAACCTATGAAGTACTGAAATCTGTTTGGTCCTTTGTAATACACTGATAACCACCAAATGCAGGTGGTAATGAGAAAGTCACATGATTAACCAAAGCCCATCACAAGCAGCTTTTAAATAATAAATAATAACATTTATAGAAGGTGCACAGTTTCATTCACACAGACACTAAACACCATCGTGGTAACACACATAAAACTGAAATAATGCAATAAACATTAATTTAACAACATTAGATGTAAGATTAAACCCTAATATACAAAACTGATAAGAAAAAACTAAGAAGAAACATAGTTATTTCAACAAAAAAAACATCACATTTGAAATGTAACGCAGGGAATTCTGGGAATGTCAATTTACGGTTATTAACTGTAAATTATACAGCCTTTTTTCACTTCCAAAAACTGTGTACTACCGTAAAATTACATGTAATGTCCAATACAGTTTTTCACTTTATATAGTAGGGGAATTTACCGTTAACCATTTAACAGGTATTTTTACAGTCTTTTACCGTTAAAATCACAAAAATTTTTTTACAGTGTAGGGAGTTTGGATTTCTGTTCTTGTACTTTGCGTTCATACCAGAGTTTATAGATAAGAGCGATTTAAGTACAATAGACACTTTGATTTACTTAGATGCCATGAATTTCATCCATTCATTCTGAGAATGTCATGACATGGATATCAATTTAGATTGAGAAAAAAACTATTTGAAATCCTAAAATTATGGCATGAGCAAGCACGGTGGACATTTTCAAGAAAAGAAAAATCTCAAAATGTATGGAAATATTAGAAATGCTTAAAAACAAAAATTATTAAATTAATTTAGTCCATATATATTAGCTTTGAGGTAACCTACTGTATGAACTAATTCCATTTAGTTTTTAACCTTTTTGCATGATATTATTAACAATTTTGATTACTTATTCAGCGCTACCAAGATTTTTGTCCAATCAATAATAATAATAATCTGTGTAGTAATAATAATATACTTGTATTTATAATTCATATGCTTTTATTATTATTATGATTATTATTATTATTATTTATCTCACCCTAACTAACTAGCCAATTATTTTTGTGGCTGTGAATTATCTACAATTGTTGTATGTTATCTCTCCTTGAGTGTTGAGACCAAAATAATGCGTTTCTATATCCATTTATAGTACACACTGCTATCTGTGCAACCATGCTGTTTATCCCTGTATTCTTGAGAAAAGAACACAATCTCTGTGTCTGAGCAGACCATGATCTTCAGGCATGATGAGAAAGTCTTTTCTGTGGCATAGGTTCTCATCATTAAAGCTCTTCCCCTCTGAATACTGCCTGCCAAACTATGCGGCTTCCAGCTGAGGCCGGCGCACGAGGACATGGATTGCAATGAGGCCTAGCTGAACATACTTCCTACCAGTGACACCCCACATCAATCTTACACTGCTCTGCCCTAGGAGGTGAAAGCATGGGCTCACACACTCTCAAGCAATGACTGGAGCTCTGCGGGTGTGTTTGGCGAAAAACCTCTAATTTCATCTCTTGATTTCAAGCAGAAAGCACTAAAGAGTGTCATTTATAACAAAGTAGTATTAGCTCATGCAATACTTCATTTAAAGTTTGGAATTTAAAGGTGAATTGTGTATATTTTTAATGTAAAGTACTTCTATAATAGCTTGAAATGCAAAGACAACCAATGGCGTTATTTTGGGGTGGGACTATCTGTTTGTTCAACCAATAGCAAGGGGGAATGTTTAGGGAAACTAAATTTTCATGTCACTTTGTTTGCAATTCTGTTTGGTGATGCAAGTAAAATTTTACTTTTTTTGTAACTTTATTATTATTTTATTATGATTTATTTATAATTGCATTGTATCTAAAATGCATTGAACATTCATAGTGTGTGAATAAAAACAAAGCATCCATTCCTGGTTCTGTTATCTGGATTAAGTGGACAGTTTGATGTTGTTTTCTCAATGGAGAGCTTCGACTGCTCACTTTGCTGGCCTGGCTATTCTAACATCTCAGCGGAGCCCCACTGGCAGAGAGGAAGATTTCGTTCTTACACTCTCACCACGGTGTGTTTTGTTAGCTGGATTGCAGCATTTCATTGGGAACTTCACCAGCTCTTAGATTTGATGGACCTCACACTTACACAAGGCCTTCGACTATCTCAGAGAAAAATCCTAAAAAGATTTGACAGTGTTTGCAGCCTCATTAGATGTGCTTGCTTAGGCAATCCCGTAGACTTCTATTGAAGGAGGAACCCGAGCCGTATCAAGGGACCAGAATATTATTGAGACTTAGGGGTGGGCTTTTTTTTTTTAACTATTTTTAACACAGTGTATTTTCTTGAGAAAATTTAAAAATGTTCCAAATGCTAGAATTCACAGAAACTTCATGTACATGATTTTAAGACATCTGCTCTCACTCTGCCACTGCCTGTGTGAGGAAGGGAGGAGGTGGGGGCTGGGTGAGTGTGTGTGTGTGTGTGTGTTGAGAGTGGGAGTGAGAGAAGGGGAAGGTGAGAGAGAGAGAGAGAGAGAGAGAGAGAGAGAGAGAGAGGAGAGAGAGAGAGAAACTTTTAAACAGAAAAAAATAATGTTCAGCTCACAGATGAAGACTAAGCTGTAATGAAGGCAAAAATATTTCACAAATATTATAGGTAAATAAAATATTTAAAAATTGCTTATAAATCATTAGGTTTTGGTAACACTTTAAAATAAGGTCTCATTTGTTAACATCAGTAAATGCATTTACTAACATGAACTAACAATTAACAACAATATATTTTCACAGCATTTATTAATGTTTGTTGATGCTAGTTAATCAAAATGTTCATGTTAATTCACAGTGCGTTATCTAATGTTAACAGATAAAAAAGTGGGGGTGTGAAAGAGAGAGAGAGAGAGCTTCCTTTCTAAAGCATTGTCCCAACATTAATAGTCATTAGTAAACAGTTTATAAATACAGCTACAAATATCTTGTTCTTGATTTATAAGCATATATATTACAAAGGAGATGTAAAGGCTCAGTTATCTTCCTAACAGAAAAGATAAACAACACACACACAGGAGATACAGAAACTCGAATTTTATTTCAGATGCACAAAAAAAAAAAAAAAAGAAACTGTCCTTATTGTTTATATGAAATTGCAGAGGTTTATTTTTCATTTTTTTTTATCAAGTGAACAGTTGTACAGTTTCATTTTTTCAATCTTGAAAAAATATTTTTGTTTTCTGTATCCCTCTGTGTTGTGTTTGATTAACTTTTCTGTTTGGAAGATTAATGATATTTTATATCTCCTTTGTAAATGCTTTACAAGGTATGAACAATCCTCACTTTAGACGAGCTCACAAAAATAGATGGCTGGCAACTACTAAATGTTTTATAACTACCTGAATCATGTGTTAATATAAGCATTTATTAACAGACTGAGCAATATTATCAAGGTGTTTAAATAATAAGATTTACCAAAAAAAAAAGACATTTAAATCGTTTATTAATCGTTTACCTACACTTTCTAAATTATCTTATGAACTCCTAAATAACTGGTTTGTAAATAACATAATAATTTAAATATGATAAATTGATCATTAATAAAGTATGAAAATACAATTATTAAACATTATAGATATGCTCAAGAACAACACATTTAAAGCTGTATTTATAAACTGCTTACTAATGCCTATTAATGTTGGACCAATGCTTTAGAAATGATGAATTGACTATTTAGTAATGCTTAACTAATGATTCATAGTGTGCCCATTTTTTTTATGTATAAGTTTTGAATATTAACTGACATTAATACATGCTATATAATTATTGTTCATGTTAATTAACAAAGTTTTATGTTAATAACTGAAACCTTATTGAAAGTGTTCCCAAAGTTTTAAATATTGTTGTGAGTATGTGTCTATATGGTTCGGATTAACTCTTTAATTGCCTTATCCCTTAAAACCAGACTGCCAGAGGGTTACTGTAAATGCATGTGAAGCTGTGCACGTTCTCATGATAGCTTAAGGGGATGGAGGTTGCACTGAGGCTTGGGGACCGCATCGATGCCTTGCAGCTATATTTATTTATTTTACAATTAACAAAAAGCAAAAAAAGGCCCTACACATGATTGCTTCAGAATAGTTCCATCGTTTTTGTGTGTCTTGCTCCCAATGTGCCTTCCTATGCCCTTATTTGGTTAGTTTCCTGTTCCTGTTCTGATTAAGTTCATTTGTCCCAGGTGTATCCCTTGATGTTTCATTGCTCCCAGGTGTCTCGTCATCCCCTTCCTCCTGTGTGTATTTAAAGTGTTCCCAGTCCCGAGTTCTCTGTCCGCTGTTAAATGTCTTCCTGAGTTCGTCTCCCTTGGTTCATGGAAATAAAGCCTTGTTAAAGTATTCTCCAGCGTCTCCTCGTTCCTCTATCGTGTATTGTGACAGAACAGCGGACCAAAAACTGAAAGTGAGTGGCGACTTTTTCCTCGCGTTTGTCTTTCCCAGTCTTTTTGAAAGTTTTTGTTTCCTGATTTCCCCCCCCACGGCGATGGAAATTGCCGCTCGCCTCGATCTCCCCTTCTACGTGTATGCCAGGGAGTTCTGCAAGCTCGCTGATGTAACGGCGTTAGGGGACGCCGTCCTCAATCAGCTGTTCTGGCTCGGGGCCAACTACCATCGCCCCGTGAACCTCCCAGACACCACTGGACTAAGCTGGAAGGAAGGAGTTTTCGGTGTCTGGGGAGTGTCTGGTCAAAGCACGACCAGTCCGCCGAGTCTGGTTCCCCAAGTCAGCCGTCAGTTTAGTGTGGCAAGCCCAAGGCGTTAGTGTGGCAAGACCCACGGACGACGATTGGTCGGCTCCAGCCCAAACCTCTCCAGGCCCAGCTCCTAGAAGGAGCTAGTGGTGTGCCTGTCCTCCAGAGAGCCCTCCAGTGCAGCCCACGAAGCGCTACCCTGTTCCAGTATAGCCCGGAACCCCCCCCCCCCCCCCTCCCCCCATGGGGCTCCTGTTCCCGAGTGTAGCCCGGGGAGGGCTCCTGTTCCCGAGTGTAGCCCAAGGAGGGCTCCTTTCGAGTGTAGCCCGGGGAGGCCTCCTGTTCCCAAGTGTAGCCCGGGGAGGGCTCCTGTTCCCCGGTCCAGCCCAGGGAGGGCTCCTGTTCCCCAGTTTAGCCCAGGGAGGGCTCCTGATTTCCCGTTAAGCCCGGGGAGGGCTCCTGATCCCCCGTTCAGCCCGGGGAGGGCTCCAGGCCCTGAATACAACCCCCTACATTTCTCCAAATATTTTTTTTGGGGGGGTACTATGGCTCCAGCCGTAGAGGCCGAGGCAGGGGCTGGGGCCGCGGCTACACCACGGCATCCTAAACTACCTGCTCCACCAGGGCTCAAGATTCCCCTGCTACACCATGGCCTCCCGAGTCCCCTGCTCTGCCATGGCCTCCCAAGGCTCCTGATCTGCCATGGCACCCCGAATGGGTACTGCTCTGGAGGCCCACTGTCCTGTGTCTGTCCTGAGGGACCTCCAGAGCTCCCAACCCCCCTCCCCGTTGGATGTTATATGGCGTGAGGACATGCCTTCCGGAGGGGGCGTGATGTCAGACTCTGTTCCACGTTTTGTGTGCGTCTTCCTCCCCATGTGCCTTCCTATGCCCTTATTAGGTTAGTTTCCTGTTCCTGTCCTGATAAGTTAAGTTCATTTGTCCCAGGTGTTTACCTTGATGTTTCATTGCTCCCAGGTGTGTCTCGTCATCCCCTCCTCCTGTGTGTATTTAAAGTGTTCTCTGTCCGCTGTTAAACGTCTTCCTGAGTTCGTCTGCCTTGGTTCATGGAATTAAAGCCTGTGAAAGTATTCTCCAGCGTCTCTGAGTTCATCTATCGGTAGTGGGAATTTGCTTTTTTCTTTTTCTATTCTATCTGTTTTATTTATTATATAAATAAAAAAAATTGCTAAGGGTACTGTGTTAAGCTAACTGAGACTTATCACAGCACTTACATATTATTGCCCTTATGTTGGTTTTGATTGCTTCTATTGTCCTCATTTGTAAGCGTCTTTGGATAACGGAATCTGCTAACGCAATCCACAATAAAAAATTTTGAATGTCCGCTGTGGAAAGCGATATCGTTGTCGTACTATCCTTTCATCTGTTGAGGGTGATTTCCGATGACAGCGCAGCTCAGTGCATTTGTTGCCCGCGTCTTACAAGCTGTTGTTGAAAGTACAAATAACTTCCTGTTTCAGTCGCTTTCAATATAAAAAGTCTTTACTGCTGACTCGTAAAAAAAGTCTCTTGTCACCATCTAATGGCGGAACAATGTAACTAAATCACCATCACGAACACACACACACACCGTTTTCCCAATACTATACTATTGTTAAATACTACTGTTATTTATATAAAATATTATTTATTGAATAGTAATATTTAATAAACAACAATAGCCATCATAAATGTTGTTAGGCAATTCAGTCAAAAGTACAAAGACAGTGTTCTGATATACAGCATTGAAGTTACATAAAATAATGTGCTGAGATTTTGCCCTCAGCAAAATCTATTTGCTCTGGAACAAATAATAGATTAATAATAAAACTTGCCCTTTTAGACTTGAACTCTGTTCATTTACTAACTGCTTGTTTTTCTTTAAAAAAAAAAACTAACACTAGTTTTTTCTAATCTTTTTGTATTCTATCTGTTCTTTTGTATTTATTATACAATTAACAAAATCAAAAAAAGGCCTCTAACACTAGCTTGCTCTATTCTTTGTCTATTCTATCGATTTTCTTTTTATTATATAATTTAAAAAACACTTGCTAAGTGTACTGCGTTAAGCTAACTGATACTTATTATAGCACTTGCATATCTTTGCTCTCTTGCTGATTTTGATTGCTTCTATTGTCCTCATTAGTAAGTCGCTTTGGATAAAGGCATCTGCTAAATCACTAAATGTAAATATAGATTAACGAGACCAAAGACTGCCCACGAGATTTACCCAAAACGAATTATATCTCATGTTTAACCACTATAGAGACATCAGAGCCAGTGGCAAATCCCAGAAGATCTGGCTGAGGTAAGGCTGCTCTCGGCGTGTCCATGAGTACTGAACGGCCGCTGATGCACTGGAGCTCACATCCCCAAAAACATTGAAGTAAATTTTCAAATAGACGTTATCTTTAATAATAAACCGCATATTTATAGACTAAACAACTATATTTTTGCCTAAAAATTCTCTTAAAACTACATTCCATGACACAAAACAGTATTATTTATAAAATTATAGTGGATTTTAGTGTCCATCATGACACTGGATGTGAGAAATACCGCAAACGGAGTGATACAAACTGTGAAACGGTTGTTGGAGTTCTGTTATCAGTCTAATATCACACTCTTATCAGCCAATCAGTTTTGAGGACCAGAAAGAACTGTTGTATAAATGTATATAACACATATTTTAACATGTTATTGTATCTGCTATACAATAATAGCCTATTTCAAAAGATTCAAAAATCTTTTTTTTCTTCGTTTTTTTATTTATTTAGAAATATACAGATATAAATGCGATACAGCCTGTTGGAATAACAACCATAAATAGAACAAAAGACAAGAAACAGCTGGATTCAGACAGCAATAAAATCACACACTGTCCCCTGTAAATGTTGAAAATATATCACTGTTAGATTGTGCCAACATCCTAATGACTGCTCCAAAAGCATAAGATCAAATCTCCTTGACAGGAATACCAGATCCTGTCAGTAGACATTAATTTTATCTAAAACCCAAAACCTGCAGTAACTCAAAGTCTTCAATCAGCCTGAGAGGATAACAGAGGAAATCAGAGAAGAGCAGAAAGCAGGAGAAAAATTATGATAAAAAGAACCTGAATAATCTTACTTGTGTATGTTTCGATGCACAGACTTCATCAACAAATGTTATCATAACTGAAAACTATGTAAAATTACTGCTTCACAACATCCTGGGATGTTAAAAAACCTGGAAATGGAGACATTCTCTGATCTCTTACGCATGACAAGACAAATATCCCTTAAAACCATGCAATCATTAGATAAAACAATATTACGGTTATATACATTCAGAGAAGCTGCTCTAAGTGTGTGTTTTCACAAGAAGTGAGCTGCTATACTGTCTATATGAGGAATTATTACACACATTTATTCTGACATGTTATTTCACTGAAAGAATTTCAGCTGCAGTATTAATATCATGAAGAGAAAAGAAGAGACTCTATAACATCTCTCTGTTACTGATTCATCATGCAGCTCAAAGCATTATGGGTAAAATCTCTCTGCAGTCTATTCTGACTCATCAACACAGTTTCACTGATGATCCTTTATGAATATTAAACCCAGGATAGAGCGGCTGAGTGAATGTGGTCTGAAATGTGTAGATGAGGCTCATTGTGTCAGAGACGCTGTAGAAGGACAGAGTTCCTGCACTGTGATCCACAAACACTCCTATTCTACTGCTGATGTGCATCACAGGGAGACGAGTCTCTATGTTATTGTGTATGAATGAATATCTAGAGGGAGTGCAGAAGAAACTCCAGGACTGATCATTACGTCCAAACAAACACTCATCACCTCTCTTCCTGCTGATGCTCTTATATGACACTGATATAAACACACCAATATTTCCACTCATACGAACCTCCCAGTAACAGCGTCCACTCACACTCTCTCTACACAACACCTGACGATACACATCAAATCTGTCTGGATGATCAGGATACGACTGATCTGTGTCAGTGTAAGTAATAACTCTGTTGCTCTCAGACAGAAGGAGGCTTTTATTCACTGTGTTGAGATCCAAAGTGAGCTGATGGGAATCTGATGGAGATAAAACATATCAGAATCAGGAATTATGAATCTGTTAGAACTTCATGTTCAGTGTATCATCAGTGTCTCAGTACAGATGAGCAGATATCTGTGCAAATCATCATTTACATCCTCAATTATAAAACTCTTCTTTCAGCTTCAACAGGAAGAACATGAACACACTCAGTGAGTTTTTCTGCTTGTTTTCTTACTGACTTACATTGTAGGAAGTCGTTCATGGTCCCGGGAACAATGTTGGTGAATGTGACTGTGGAAATCAACAGACATGAACAGTGTGATTCTCATGATCCTGCATTCCTTCCTAAGACATTTCTAATATGATGTTCTCCATGATATGAGATGATGATGGACCCCCATCACAGACCATTTTGAGATTGCACTTTTATGAAGTGCAGGAACGCAGCTCTTTCCCCTCTAAGCCAGATGGGAATCCGCATCTTTAATTACCGGCTGATGCTAGCCAAATCAGAATGAGAACCTATCGCTCACATGTCATTTTTGCTCAACCATCTGGAGCATTTTGGGCTGAGAATCAACTCAGCCAAGAGTTTTCTGACTCCCAGACAGCGAGTGTGCTTTCTGGGAACAGTTATAGACTCAGTTCAAATGCAAGCCCGAATTATGCCAGAATGCTCCCTGAACATTCAGCGAATTGCGGCATCATTCAAGTTGGGGACTATGTGTCCCCCTCAGGGTGTTTTAGAGGTTGCTTGGCCTAATAGTGGCTGCCTCCTTATTGATTCTCCTGGGCCTGCTACACATGTGGCCCCTCCAATATTGGCTCAAAACTCGTGTTCTGTCCGATGCTGGTTGCTTGGTGTTATATCATGGTAACTCATTGCTGTGTCAGAACTGTGGCCCCCTGGACAACTCTTCACCTGTTTTTATCAGGTGTGCAGTTGGGAGTGACGTCCAGAAGGAAGTTAGCCACAACGGACACCTCCGGTTCGCGCTCTGTACGCGGGCAACCTGACGTACGGCTCCTTGTGCTGGCCCAACACCCATTTGTATGCCTTCCCTCCAACCACCCTGCTTCCTCACATTATCAGGCAGGTCAAAATGATCAAAATGCTCACTTCTCCTAGTGGAGGAGAACCAAACCTGGCTCACAGAGCTGATTTGGCTGCTGTCTGCAGCCCCATGGCCAATACCATTGAGGAGTGACATTCTCTCGCAAGCAAAGGGCAAGATTTGGCATCCCTTTTTGGCCATGTTTGACCCCTCGATGGGAGTTGTTAGACAAAGGCCGTACCACTTCCACACTCAAGGTTTATGTGTCAGCCATCACGTCGAATCATTCTCTCGTGGCTGACCGCTCTTCAGCAGAAACAACCTGGTCATTAAGTTTCTAAGGGAAGCTCAGAGACTGAACCCACCTTGCCTTAGAACTGTGCCGACATGGGACTTGTCTATAGTCATCCTTTTGAGCTGCTTCAAACGTCTGGCTTGCGGCCCATGTCAATCATAACTGCTCTGCTCTTGGCCTTGGCATTGGTCAAATGAGTAGGTGACTTGTAAGTGCTGTCAGCACATCCTGTTTGGGCCTAACGACTGTAAAGTCGTTCTGCAACCGCAATGTGGTTACGTACCTAAGGTGCTCTCAACTCCATTCAGAGCCCAGGTTATTTCCCTGTTAGCTCTCACTATGGCGGACGGCGAGCAGGGTCCCAACTTGCTGTGGCCTGTTCAAACAATCAGAGAAGCTCTTTTTGTGCTTTGGAGGCCTCTTTAAGGGGCTGCCAGTCACAAAGCAAAGACTGGATAATAGATGCTATAGCCCTGGCTTATGCCGCAGTTGGCTTGTAATGCCCTATAGCTGTGAGGGCCCATTCCACCAGAGAAATGGCCTCCTCCTGGGCGTGGTAGAGTGGGATTTCTATCAGGGAGATTTGTTTGGCCGCCGGATGGTCATCGCCATCTACCTTCATTGGATTTGACAATTTAGATGTCCCCGCTATGCAGGCGTGGATCCTTTCTGCCTAAATCTACCCCTTTCCATGCTGAGTGGAACGGCTTTCTTAACTAGACCTCAGATTATTGACTTGGGTCTCTTCTATAGCTCAGGCTTACAGAGCCCTCTGGCAAGTGCTCCTGAGTTGGGCTTGTGGAGCAGGCTAAGTTCTGCTTCTTCTCATAGCACGGTGCTCCTGGACAGCATCAATAAGCTGACTTAACAGGAGTTCCTATTCGATAGGGAATGCTCTGGTTACTGACATAACCTCAGTTCCCTGAGATAAGGGAACGAGCATTGCGTGACGTGCTATAAGCTGCATGCGAATCGTTGACTGTCGCTTCAGTCGAATGATTCTGATGAGATGGTGCTTGGGCCGACTTATATAGTAGTTGGCTCCACCCGTTCTTGCGGGTTTGAGTGCCACTGGTTTGTGCAGCTACACAAATGTTAACAAATCAGGCTTCAGTATCAGAGTAAACAGGAGTTTCCCCATAGCGTCAATAAACTGACGCAATGCTTGTTCCCTTATCTCAGGGAACTAAGGTTACGTTAGTAACTGGAGCCTTTTCTTTTTGATTTTGTGAAAGAACCAATAAAACCATGGTAATAAGGAATATGGTTTTTGCTTGATTCATGATCTTACTAATACTACAGTTAATATAATTCCTGACAGTAGCATTCCATTAGTGCAACTACAAAGGAGATTTTAACAGTTCTAATCATTTTTAATTCAATAATTAAGAGCCTGCAATATAGCCTTTATTTATTTATAAATAATTAGTTTTTTCCAATTGCCCTAACCACAGCAAATTATTAGGGCCTCATGGCCTAATGGTTAAAGAGTTGGACTTGTAACCTGAAGGCTGTGGGTTCAAGTCTCAGGTCTGACAGGAATTGTCGGTGGGTGGAGTGAACTCTCTTCTACCTTCAATAGCATGACTGAGATGAAAGGACTGAGGTTATGGTTATAACAGACCCATGAAATATTTAGATATAATATTTATATTTTAAAAACCAAAACTAAATATTCCTCTGGCAGAAAACATTGTGGCACCAAGATAGGCTACTAGGAAGAGGGCCCTTGGGTTTGCTATAGCCCAAAGGCCCAAAGTTTCTTAATCTGCATCTGATGTTGGTGAATGTGACTGTGGAAATCAATAGACATGAACAGTGTGATTCTCATGATCCTGCATTCATTCCTAAGATATTTCTAATATGATGTTCTCCATGATATGAGATGATGATGGACTGGTTTCTGAGAGCAGAAGAATCTCCAGGACTTTACCTCTGTCTGATATCTTCTTAAGCTCCTCTTTGCAGAAATCCTCCAGTTTGTCTCTCAGCTGATGAACAGATTCTCTCAGAGCATCAAAAGAGAAGAGAGAACTGAAGAGATCCTCATTTACGTCTATAGATTCAGGAGGTGCTGAGAGAGACTGGAAACTCTAAAGAAAACAGAAATCAAAAAAAAATTCATCAGTCCACGAACGTGGTTATTGATTTATTCCAGCACCCCTGAATACACCTGCATCTCCTTCATCTTTTATTCTGGGAGCTAGCCATATGACGACTGTGGGCCCATGTCCAGATCCAGTTGATAAATGCATGTGCCAGTGATCCATTGGTTAGTACTTTGTCAAATTTCTGGATGAGACATCAAATTAACTGAGAAAGAATACAGAGAATCAAAGAATACAAAATCAAACACTTCTTGAAGGTGCCCTACAGAGTTTTGGCCTCTCTATCTCCATCTGTGGTTAAAACAGGACATTGAAAGTTACTTGAGGAGTTTTATTTTTCGCTGATAATATTTTACCTACAATAATTGAGTAATTTAATTATCAAAATAAATTTTTTTTCACATGTTGCATTTAAAATAGTAGTGCGCCTTAAAGGAATTTACTCCAATGCTCTATAATTTAAGTATGAAAAGTTTTTTTTTTTTTTTTGCAAGTGGCTTAAAATTCACATCTAGAAATGTAATTATCAAAATATTTTTTCACAAGTTGCATTTAAAATTAAATGACAGAAAAAAAATCTGTAAAAAAAAATCTTGAAGAACTTTTACCTACAATAATTTAGTAATTTAATTCTCAAAACGTTGTGAATGTGCTTCCTTGAGAATGTATGAGATGCATGGTCTTTATTGAATTTATTACTAGAATAATTTATATATAATTAGGAAACATTGCACAAGCAAGATTACTGTTTTATTGAATAGCTACACATAAATTGTTTTTGCTTAATATTTGGCCAGTTCATATATTTTTCCCCCACCAAAATATGAAATTTGAAATGAAAATAGTTTCAAAATTAGCAAAAACTTAAATCTTGGCTCCCTTCTTCCTCCACATTCGATAAGAAAAACCCTTCTATGAATGATCCTGGAGCAAGAGAAACATTCGATATTCTGCTGCATAAATATATCTGATTTATGTATTTCATTTTTGTAGTGAAGACAAATTCCTCTATGTAATTCTTATTGTAGTTCAAAGAAAACATTCCTCTCATATGAGAGAATTTACAGGAGGTAAATAAAAGATGGGGAAAATTTGTTCTCTGGGTGTCTGACCGTGTATAACTTCTGTCTTTATAGTAACAGAACCACAGAGGACACTGAAACTTGCAAGCAAACATGTTGCTTTACTTTTAATGAGACATCTGACTGTAAGACAGCTCCCTTTAGTCCAAAGTGTTTTGTTTGTCTGTTTTGTCATGCCGATGAGATCTTAATGCAGCTCTCCGTAACACTTTGTTTGCTTCTCCAGATGTACGGCGACAGCATGGATCTGTGTTTAACTGGACACCTGTATGCTTACCTTTGGTTCCCTCTCAGTAGGTGAAAGTATTCAAGGGGCCCAAGAACTTTCAGGGGATAGTACCCCCCCCCCCCCCCCCCCCCCCCCCCCCCCCGTGGCGTACCTGACAACAGGCTTTCCTGACTGACTGACAGCAGGATTGTCAGCAAAATGACTTGAACCAAACCCTGCTGCGTCTGAATAAAACCCATTTCACAGTGGGACGCATGTCCTTGTCCATCTAACCAAAGGAAGTTTGGTATTCCGACTGGTTTGTTAGGACATTTGTTCTTTTTAGTCTCCAGTTGGCTTTGGTTTTATAGTGGTATTTGTTGAGGCAAGCATCAATAGTATACTTGAGGTTAGTAATGTAAAAAAACCTCTAACCCTAAGTTGTAAACTTCAGGGCATCACTCGTCTCGCACTGTTTGTGCTACAGGCATAAATGTTCACTTGGCAGACAATAAAGCTAGTGAAAAAATCCCATAGGCTGAGGCCAGGGCCACTTCTATTATTACATTTATTCATTTATTTGAAAGAGTTTATATTTTTGCATTTACTGAATGCATAAATAACACAATTACAGTTCCCCTTCAGGAACTCGAGCTGCGTCAGAAATGCTTTGGGAACGCCTCCAGCGTGACCATGCTCTGAATCACATTTGAAATCAGTCCAATAGATGTGCGGATGACGTAGCGACCATGAAGCTTAAAAGCATGTGCGGTGGAACCGTGTCAGCTTTCTGTCATTCAGCAAAGCACTCTGTGTTGTGTCAGTCACTCTCTCTGTTTGTAAGTCTTATTTGGTGTTGTTTGTCCCATTATAAGCTCCATTATGCCAAGCTTCAGCAAAAAGAAGCATTTGGGCGAGAGCAGACGGCATTCAGTCTTCCTCCCTGCCCGCACTATATTTCGGGTGGGGACACACACAGTTTGTGTGTTGTCTGCTTGGGAGCGAAGCACGCAGAGTCAGCTCTCCAGGAGCTTGACTGCCCGCATGGTGAGCGTTTGTTACTGCCTTGCTTCGCTATCGGAAGGCTCTCTTTGAGGAGGGAGCCTTCACCAGCGGTTCTCGTGGCGCCGGCCATGCTTTCGCCGAGGCGGAGGGGCGGCTGTGCTCGTGGGGTTCGCATATGAATCCGGTGGAGGGAATGTAGACGGACAAGTCGCTATCTTCTTCCTCGGCTACCAGATCCAGCGCCCGCTATCGGGGTTCGGAAGCCCGCGCTGCGGTTCTTCCCCCCCGTGAGAGGGCTCGACGCTCCGCCTGTCTTCCTCTCAGGAGGTTGATATGGAGGGCATCGATGAGCTCGCTAGTTCCACAAGCATCAGTTACACAAGCATATTATGTCTATTTTATTATGAGCAGCATTTACTGGGGAGCGGAGCTCGCGCAGTCAGCTCTCGGATATAAGGGGCTGATTGTGCTTCTCCCTGCTGAATGCTCCGCTCCCGCCGGGCATGCTCCGAGGAATGTGTCCGTGCTTGCAAGCTCGCGGTTCGGTCCCGCTATTGCTGAGGCACGGCGGCGATTCAGATCGCGGGGATCGCACGTGGATCTAGCGGATGGGTTGGAGACGGCTCGCCCTTTCTCCGCCTGCACTCCCAAGATCCAGTGCCCTCTCTCGAGGCTCGTGGTTTCTTCCCCCTCTGAGTGAGAGCTGGCTGCTGCAGCTATTTTTGTCAGAGGAGATTGATTTGTTTGTGTGACCAAGCGGCTCGTGTATTACATAATTTCAGTTTTTGATGTGAATCTTACCACACTAGACCGTGTTTAGTTTGGTTCTTTGGCTGCATTTAATTCTGAGGAATTAAATGAGGTATTTATCTGACTATGAGAAGTTAGATATATCATTTTCGATTTTTGATATGAGTCTTATTACGCCAGACTGTATTTACTCGTCTGGTTGTTTGATTGCATTTAATTCTGAGGAATAAAACTAAGTATTTATCTGACTATGAGAAGTTAGATATACAGGGGCTATTGGGATAAAAATTTCTCGAGTAAGAGCACGCGTTTACCTCTCTTTCTCTGAGGAGGTTGAGGTGGTCAACAGGGGCTGCTGGGCGGGAGCAGCCTCAACCAACAGTGTTCCAGCTTCTCATATAGGGAGCGTCACTTCTCGTACTCCTCAGAATTTAGAGTCAGAGTGGCGCTCCTAGGCCGAAGGCTTCTAGCAGAAGGTGGATCTGCGGACCGGCATTACCACTGGATAGTCTTCAGCTAAAACGTCCTGACGCCTAAGGCCCAGGACTTCTGAGGACCGGCCCCCTCTTTGGAAGAGTGGTGTACCGGTGTTCAGGGCACCGACCTAGCCGCTCTTAGTGCACCAGAGGCCAGTCTCGAGAGACTGGTTCCCTTAGTAGGTCACCTGGTGGCGTAGGAGCCCCTGCCATGCGTGTCTCATTGGGTCCTGCACCGAGCAGGCTCTGGTTCTATCAGTCTAGTCTTCCTAGGAGATGATGCAGGTCTGAGGACCTTCGTTTTTAATAGGAGACTTCAGCTTGAGAGTCCTGATGCTGTGGCTCAGGACTTCGGAGGGCAGGCCCCTCTAGGGAAGAGCGGTGTACACCCCATTTAAACGGTGTCCGTCTCTCCTCAGTGCCCTCAGTAGATCACTCTGCCAACCCTGCCACCCGCGGTGCTTCAGGGCGCAGTGGTCTCCGGCAAATGCTTCTCTCAGTCACCGCCCGGAAACGTAGCGGTACTAAGAGGCTCACTACCTCTTCGGAGGTTTAAAGAGCAGCTCTATTTCGTACTTCTCCCTGCCGTTTATCGCCGCTTCCAAGGGCACCGACCTATTCCAGTTGATTACACCAGAATCTCATTATTATTATCTCAGTCGCGTAGAGACGATTCCCTTAGTATAACATTTTGGCATCAGCGTGGAAACTTCTGCCAAATGTGTCTCAGTGGGTCCTGGACACTGTGAAAGAGGCTACTGAATCAGTTTGGTTCTTCTCCGCCTCATTTCAATGGGGTCATTCCCACACTGGTGGGCCCCGAGCAGGCTCTGGTAATGGAACAAGAAGTTAACACTCCTTGAGGAAGGAGGCCATCGGATGGTCCTTCTCCTCGACAGACGTTTGGGTTCTACAGCCGGTACTACGTCATCGTCCCAAAGAAGGATGCAGTTCCTAAGGTTTGCTTTTGGGGGAAAAGCTTACCAATATCAGGTTCTTCCTTTTGGCCTTGCACTCCCACCCCACACTTTCACTATGTGTTTGGATGCTGCTCTGGCTCCTCTGTGACTCCAGGGCATCCACATACTCAACCACATCGATGATTTGTTGATATTAGCTCAATCTGAGCAGATGGCGGTTCGGCATCGAGATGTCGTTCACGCTCACTTGTAAGAGCTGGGGTTCGAGTCGATCCTCACTGCAGTCACGAGAGTGAGAGAAGGCCGGTCACTCACTGTCAATCAGTTTCAGAGACTGCTGGGTCTGATAGCAGCTGTGTCCAACGTGATACCTTTTGGCCCGCTGTACATGAGACCCCTACAGTGGGGGAAACCCGCTCCGCATGCTCAAGGTCACACGGCGATGCCTACGTGCCTTGGACATGTGGAGGAAACTTTGGTTCTTGTCTCAGGGCCCGGTGCTGGGAGCTCCTTGTCAACCCTGCATAGCTACTCTGACGCGTCCCTCACTGGTGGGTAGGCGGTCTGAGTGGTCTGTGGAGCGCCCGCCATCTGACGGCACTTCAACTGCCTGGAGATGCTGCTGTGTTTTAGCATTAAAAATACTTCTTCCTCCCAGCCTAAAGAGGTCCGCCATGTTGTTGGTGCACGTGATGACACAGCGGCGGTTCTAATCAACCACCCGGGGGTGTCTCGTTCGCGCTCCCTTTCCGGCAGTTGTGGGGGGCAAGCCAGATCATTATTGTCCCCCATGTGCCAAACGCCTCTCGCTGAGATAGTGTCACATTCTTGGCATCTCAATGTGGGGGCAAACATCCTGTCGAGGCAGGGGCTGAGGCCCGGGGAATGGAGACTTCACCCTGAGGTGGTGAAGCAGATATAGAGATTTTTTGGCCAGGCTCAGGTGGACCTGTTTGCTACTCAAGAGACGTCGCACTGTCCCATCTGATTCTCTCTGACTCATCCAGCTCCTCTCAGACTGGACGCTATGGTACAGACGTGGCCATGGCTTCGTCTGTATGCCTTTTTCTCCCCTTTCCCCCGATCGCTCGGCTCCCGGGAGTTCTGGAGAGAGTGTGCTGGGACGGGGTCCATCTACTGTTGGTAGCCCTGTTCTGGCCGGTCCAAGTATGGTTCTCCAACCTGATTTCCCTTCTTGACGGCTCTCCATGGGAGATTTCCGTCAGGAGGGATCTCCTCTCACAGGCGGAGGGTACCATCTTCACCCCCGCCCGGAGCTGTGGAAGTGTGGGTGTGGCCTCTGGGGAGTGGCCAATCTCGCAGCTTCCTGTCTCTCAACCGAGGTTGTTGAGACCATTCTCCAATCCAGAGCTCCCTCTATGAGGAAACTGTATGCCCTGAAGTGGAATCTTTTCATTTCTTGGTGTGGAGACCGCCAGCTCGACTCAGTTAACTGCCCAGTTGGTACAGTGCTGGAGTTCCTGCAGGCCCGTTTCTCTGCAGGGTTGACCCACTCCACCTTGAAAGTCTACGTGTCGGTGGCCAGTCAGTGGGCAGACACCCCCTAGTTACACGTTTCCTCCACGGTGCGCTGAGGCTGAGGCTTCTGGCCAGAGAAGCTTATGCTAAGCGGTGGATCAGGATGTTTTTTCATAGCCTGGAGCCCTGATCTCCCCTCTCCTTTAGGGGTCAAGCCTCACTCCTTCTGAAGTTGGTTTTCAGGTTACTAATGTAACCATGGTTTCAAACCCAAAAAAACAGAACGATATACTAAAAAAAACAACAAAAAGCGAATCCCTCATGCCATACTTCCAGCATCCCTGTGAGCCCTTGCTTCATTCCTAGAAGCTGACGCCGGTTCCCCCGCACGTGCTTTTATAGCTTCCTGGTCACAACGTCACCCGCCCATGACGTCTCGCCCATCTATTGGACTGATTTCATATGTGATTCAGAGCATGGTCACGCTGGGGGCGTTCCCAAAGCGTTTCTGATGCAGCGTCTCGTTCCCTCTGGGAACCATGGTTACATTCGTAACCTGGAGAGGTTTGTATTACCACTTTTCCAACAAAAAATAACATGGTAATATTTTACAGGATGGGCAATAATAGAGTACAGTTACCTGTACTTAATATGAAATTGCAGTGAGAAATTTCTGAATAATAATAGATTTGAGTAGATTTCAGTTAATTAAAGAAATATTAAAGTAAGTTTGGGGGAAACAGATAATTTGTAAGGAAAACAATTGCTGGGCTATTTTTAAATCTGGTAAATATAGGTGATATTTACTTATTGCATTATTTATTTATTTATATAAAATTGTTTCAACATAATAGCATACAAATAGGTACCATTTGGTACATTTATTTGTTTGTTTGTGTGTTTGTTTATTTATTTAATAAATTCAGATATCTCTTTTCATGATTTTGTTATTTTTTACAAATGGTATTTATCTCAACAAGAGAACACCACAATATTTTTGGACTGGCACACATACCAACCACCTAGGACACCCTAGCAACCACCCAAAACACCTTAGTAATGAAATGGAAAGTAGTCTGGCAAACTCCAACATGGGTTTGCATGGGTAAGCATTCACAGTTACTTCAGAAAATCTGAGTTATTTTATTTATTTGTTTATGAGTTTATTTTGATGAGCTGTCAAGCTATAAAACCACTGAAGTTCTCTTGGGCCAGTGCTCTCAATTTAATCTGACGGCCTGTATTACTTTGACAAACTTGTTTCATTCAAGCGTAATTTGATGTTAAAATTGACCCTAAGGAACAAATTCCTCACAATGTGTGACACATTTCAATTTCCAATTACTTGCTCTGTGTTCATGGTTAGATGAACCATCTAATCAACGGTTCAGATATTCAGGTACTCTATCTGTGACAGCACATGATTAGAATATAAGAGCGTGAATTACTATAATTCAGTCTGACATGCTCTTAAAATCACTCTCGAATAATTTGACATAGCAGGAGCTGTACCCTTCAGAAGTAATTAGGGAATGTAAACAGAGCGGTCAGTGATTAAGGGCATTTTTCTCCTCACTATCAAGTCTTCACGCTAAAAAAATTAGCCTTTGAATCGAATTCATTGAATGATGATGCTCTTATTATTTTATTAAGCTTCTGACAGTGACCCAGCATTTCATGATATATTTACATGTTGAGTTGAAAATCATGTTGTATGTTTCCACAACACTGAGACAAGTCTTCCCCCTTGTGAAACATGCAAAACACTAGACCTCAAAGGTGCTTAATGACTCAGAAACATGCTATCATTTCAGTATTAGCTACTGCAGAACTGATGCAAGTTTGACTGCAAAGCATCTGATTATACCTGACAGTTTTTAATATTAGTTCTGCTTTTTTTCTCTCTTTTTTTAAAGTACTAATTCCCTGAAAATATGTTGTTGTTCTGCCTCTTCAGATAATCAGTTTGCAAATATTTGAAAGATCCCATTCGGTTTTACAGACCCTAGAGGTTTCACTGAGACATATAAGAGTGTGGGCTATTATGAACAGATATTAATACCTCTGGGAGACACACCAACAAAACACACATGCATGGCATTGGAAACAAAATGGTTTGCAGTTGTGTGTGACGTGTGTCTTTTAGATAAAGGAAATTTGTGCTGGATGGAACAGTGAAAATGACAAAAGGGAGAGGAGATGTCTCTTTTAGGCCTCTCAGCTGGAATATCGAGGTATTGGTTGCGTAGCTGTCCGGGTTTAATTAGGCTCAGGGCATAAACAGGAAAAAATACATTTGTTCTTCTCGATAGGTGGTGAGAAGCTGAGACCCAACAATTTTCACAGGGAGCAATTTAAGCTCTGTCCCTTACCTTTCTAATGTAAGTACATTCAGCAAAGCTCTGACAAAAACAGATACTTCAAAGTGCTAATTGTGAGAAACCAAATAAGTGGTTCATTTACAGCTCCTTAAAATGACAAAAAAATGATTTAGTTTTTCTTCTGTTCACTGGGACTTAAAAGACTATTAATAATCATGAAATATTTACTGTGGTGAGACTATCAGATGAGAATGAAAACTTTAACTGAATCGATATGAATGAAGACACTATTGTCTTCTGTAGAGCTGCCTTACAGCTGAAATTGAATTTGTTTCATAATTGATTAACTTTGCAACACTGACACTGTAATTGAACTGAATATGAATCCTGAAACCTGAGACAGACACTATTGTCTTCTGTAGAGGTGTTTCATAACTCAAGAATGTTTCAATATTAAAACTTATTTTCCTGTTTATTACTGTGAAAGTGCTTTATAAATAAATGTGACTTGTCTGGATTTTCTATAAAATGAAAGTTCATACAGCAGAAATTCTTTACAAATAAGTGAATATTTTTTGGAATGGTGTAGTGAGTTAATGATGAAATAAAGTGAGTTTTCATTTTTGTGTGAAGACTAATTCAGCATGCTTTAAGATATGTATAATTGATATTATTGATTTCATTCTTTTAGGAATAAATAATCTAAAGCAGTTGCAAGTAAAATTTTATGTTTTGTAAAATTACATTTTATTATTTTTGGTTGATTTCCACGTTTAAAGTACATAGTTAAATGTTAATCCTTAACTTTTAAGTCTATGTAAAATCCTGTCCTGTTTCTTCTTTTCCCACTCTTGCCAGTTTAAATACATACACACATTCATACAGACCATTATGAATGCATTAGTTTTTCTCATTTTATTTGCATTATGTGTGCAAGAAAAGAACTGAAGCCCTACTTAATGGGTGTTTGGAAGTATATGCTACAAAGATTGTGGTGGATACACTTATTTTTGAATGTTAAAATACACTTTTATTTTCGTCAACTCCTGCCAAAGAATAGAGACATGGAATGGTAATTTTGCACCTTTGTCAAAAAAAAAAAAAAGATCAAATTAACAGCTATTTGAAACGTAAATTAATATAATAGCACATTCTTTGCAACTCAGTGCAACTCATCAAGCTCTGCCCTTGAGCAGTGTCATTGAAAATGTGTTGAACATCATGAAGGGGATGGAGGGTTTGTTGACTGGCTTTAGTTTAGAACGCAACCGGAACAGACACTGAGCTAACAGGTGTGATTTATCAAAATGTGACGGAAGACGTTGCACACTCCCATTCTTTGACATCATTCATTATTCCAAATGAAAGAAAGTGAAGGGCCACTCAGAGGATTGCACATCATGAGAAAGTCATACATTGTCATGGGACTATAAGAGTTGAAGTGGGCAGTAATACTGATGTAATTTCCTGTCTGGATTAATTATGTTAGCTGTATCATGAGTATCCGTAAAAACATCCATAATTCGTGATTAAGAATGGAGTGGCGGAGTAATGAAAACATGCTTTACGATGGCATGATGTTTCTTGTATGAACTTCATTTTGTAGACCTCATTAATTTATTGGACAGAGTCATCATCTGTGTCGCATTAATGTGCACGTGTCTGAAACCAGTGGATGGTTTATATGCATGTGTGTGTTCTTCTTCTCACAGAAATACCCAGCCATTAATGGCATCAAATGCATCCAATGGTGAATTGCTCCGTGGAAAGAAGCGGCACGTCATGGCGGATCAAGCCTCCCTCTGAAGCGGTCAGAGTCGAACAGGTTCCCGCTATCAGAACAGACCTTTTAAAGCTCTGCCTTAGGGCCCTCTCTCTAAGACGATTCGCCAGAGCAGAGGAGACACGTGGACCAGATCCAAGAGAATCAGCACAGAGTGTGTGGCGCTGCAGTCTGACACATTCTGTGAGCTGAATTCTAAAGCACCACCTTCAAGGCTTGACAGACTTCGGGGCATCTGCTGCAGAAGCTCTTCCTCTGGAACATCTCCATGGTGGGAAATCTTTGACTGACATATTGTTGATTTATGCTTTTCTCAGCTCTACTCCCCAGAATGACAGGCTGTACATTAGTTAGACTCATGAGCCACGTGACCATCCGCTCTCAAACAGTCTTTGTTATGTGATTTGGGAGCTCACATCAGCTAATGTAACCCACATTTCCTTCAGTCGGATGAGGACATTGGCATGGTCTCATGCCTCTGTACAATTGGTTCACTAAGTAGTAAGACACTTTTCACTCTCTTTGCTAAGCCTTGCCTTAAAACATAACTGATCGTGATCAGTCCTATCCTAGCAACTGTTGCCATGGGTCATTTTCAAGCTTTTGCTCTATTCTAATGTAAATGGAGCATCTGTGTGATTGGATACATTTTAAAACAATTTTAATTTTAAAGACTAATTTTCTCCTTTTTTAGATGACTATGAAACAATTGTCCCATTTCTGCTGTTTTAAAATGCTATTTTAATAATTTAAGGAGAGAACAACTCGGAATAAAAATGTTTTGCAGTGTCACTACTCATTCCAACCAACTAAAGAATAATATTACATTTTTACCAATGTATACTCTGAAGTTCACTTCACAGAAATGTACCCTTTGTTTGCAAAGAATGTTATTACCACCATAGCCAGCCAGACCCCCCTTTAAAGTCAGTCAAGAAGTCAAGTCACCTTTATGTATATAGCTCTTTTGACAATACAGATTGTGTCAAAGTAACTGAACAGCATTAATTAGGAAAATGTGTCAACATAATGCAAAACATGACAATAGTAAACACAAATTTTTCAGTTAAAGACAGTTCATAATTGAATTCAGTGATGTCATCATCCAGTTCAGTTCAGTTTACATTTTATCTGTGCAATCAAGTCGACGATATAATTGGACATTAAGTGTCCCCAACTAAGCAAGCCAGAGGCGACAGAGGCAAGGAACCAAAACTCCATCAGTGACAGAATGAGAAAAAACCTTGGGAGACACCAGGCTCATTCGGGGGCCAGTTCTCCTCTGAACAGACGAACCAGCAGAACGGAAAAATCAAAATAAGACGTAATAAAACAGACGATGAACAATATTAACAGCAATTTTTATATGATGCAATCAAACTTATAGCAGAATGTTGTAGTTCTGTAAGTTGTTTCAGGGTTGGCATCATCTGAGGTCCTCTGAGGGGTTGCATCATCTCTTCTCAGGTGTTTCTGGATCCAGACTGAAGCTTGTGTAAATCCTAGTTACATCCGTGGCAAAAGACAGAGAAACAAATAGAGACATAATTTGCGTAGCTGCTTTTCCAACCAAGCAAAATTGATTTGTTTTAAACCAAGCTAAAGAATAATAATGTGCATATTGATTAGATATAACTGCAGTAAAAGATTCTGAGATGCATTATTTGAATGCTTGGCCAAAGAGATTGTCTTTAATCTAGATTTAAACAGAGAGAGTGTGTCTGAACCCCGAACGTTATCAGGAAGGCTATTCCAGAGTTTGGGAGCCAAATGCGAAAAAGCTCTACCTCCTTTAGTGGACTTTGCTATCCTAGGTACTACCAAAAGTCCAGAATTTTGTGACCTTAGGGAGTGTGATTGATTGTAGCGTGGTAGAAGACTAGTTGGGTATGCAGGATCTAAACCATTAAGGGCCTTGTAGGTAGGTAATAATATTTTGTAACTGATACAGATTTTAATAGGTAGCCAGTGCAGAGACTGTAAAATTGGGCAATATGATCATATTTTCTTGACCTGGTAAGGACCCTAGCTGCTGTATTTTGGACTACCTGTAGCTTGTTTATTGAAGATGCAGGACAACCAGCTAGCAGTGCATTACAATAGTCCAGTCTAGAGGTCATGAATGCATGAACTAGCTTTTCTGCATCAGAAACAGGTATCATGTTTCATAACTTGGCAATGTTTCTAAGATGGAAAAATGCTGTTTTTGTAACATGGGAAATATTAAAGACAAGTTGCTATCTAATATAACCCCCAGATTTTTGACTGTAGAGGAAGTAAAAATACATCCGTCTTGTTGCAAATTGTAATCCAAAAGATTCGGTGTACTGTCTTTTGGTCCAATAAGTAATATCTCTGTCTTATCAAGAATTTTATAGGAGAAAATTATTGGTCATCCAATCTTTTACATTTTTAACACACTCTGTTAGCTTAGATAATTTAGAAGTTTCATCTGGTCTTGTTGAGTATCATCGGCATAACAGTGGAAACTAATCCCGTATTTTCTAATAATATTACCAGGGGCTCACATGTATATTGAAAATAGCAGAGGACCTAGGACAGATCCTTGTGCACTCCATATTTTACTGGTGATGATTGAGATGACTCCCCATTTAAATGACAAGGTGGTAGCGATCGGACAGGTAGGATTTAAACCATCTTAAAGCCTGCCCTTGATACCTGTATAGTTTTGTAATCGATCTAAGTAACCCTTGGAACCATGTAGAGCTGAATAATAACAAGGCAAAGGGAGTGTGTACATTTATAGCTTTGATCAGTCAGGCAGCATGGGGAGAACAGGCCCTGCACTGTTAGATGAAAACATTTAGATGTGTTTAAGGGAAAGAGAGGGTATGCAGAAAACAACCACACTTTGTGGTGGAAATCTCACAAGACGTAGTTTCAGGGTATTCATTTCCTGTATCTGCTTTTTCCCCCTCTATTTTTTTCTTACACAGTCAAGTGGCAGTTGATGTATATAGTAACCGGTTATTGCTTGGCAGATGGAAATATATGACATTTATGTTCTTCTCAGCATTTCCAACAGTTCATATGAAGTAAATCAAAATATCTTTTCTTGTGCACATAGAATTTTACAATGCATGAACATTTTTTGTTATATGTCCACACATTTTAGTTCCTGAACTTTAAAAACATTAACAAGACTTCTGGGGTCAAGTAGTCACCATGAGCCCAGTAAGACAGCAAGGTGAAGATTTCTTTCCCAGCATTTTCTACACTTCTCACTAATTGACCTAACCAAGTGCCTACGATTTCATCATGTGGCTAGCGCTAGTCCATAATTCCTCGTATTGGTGGCTGGAGATAAGACAGTGGCAGCTGCGAGAATCTGCTGTACTGTTATGGTGTAGACGCCATGTCTGGGGTCACACAGGCTAATTGGTTTGTGCACAATGGGAACAGATCATTAACCATGTCACCCTCGAGAGAACAGTTCTCTCTGCTCCCATTAATGGGAAATTTCTCTATATGAAGACAACTTTAAGTAGACAGTGGAGCTTTTTAAGCGACTGTTTAATACCCAGATTTTCTTGTTATCTATCAAGGGTCCCTGTTACACCTGCATATGATCCCCTGTGCTCTAAGAATGCTCAATGTCATTTTGAAAGCAATTTTGCTATTTAGTGCATTTTAATTAGGTACTTGGCACACTGATTAGAGTGAGTCTGAGTAGTCCTCTAATTTTAATGTTTTGAAGGTTACTGGGAACTGCTCTCTTTAATATTCTCCTCAGATCTATCTATCTATCTATCTATCGATCTATCATCTATCTATCTATCTGTTCGGTCTTCTGTCTGTCTGTCTCTCATCTTCTATCTATCTATCTATCTATCTATCTAATCTATCTATCTATCTACTTCTGTCTGTCTGTCCTGGCTGCTGTTCTGTCGTCCTGTCTGCCTGTCTGTCTGTCCGTCCATCTGCCATCTCATTCTGTCTATCATTCGTTCAGTCTGACGATTGATCTGTCGTTTCAAATGTCTTTATATCGGTCTGTCTGTGTCTGCCATTCTATTTGTCTATTTGTCATTCTGTCTGTAATTTTATCTGTCGTTCTTTCTGTTTGTCTATCATCTATCTATTATTCTATCTATCATTCTGTCTTTCTGGCTGTCATTCTGTCTGTCCATCATTTTATCTTTTTTTTGTCTGTCTGTCTGTCTGTCAAAAATTCAGTTTGTCCATTATTCTGTCTGTCTGAATGTCAATCATTTTGTCTTTTTTATCTATCTAGCTGTCTATCAGACTCTCTCTCTCTTTTTTTAAACAGTTCTTAAACTTTCACACATGGCTTCACCATCTCGACAAACTATCCTAGTTTATTATTAGTGCACCTCTGAGACAATATTTCACAGTTTAATTAATGGTTTGAAGCTGCAGTAAATTAAAGAACCATAAATGATAACTAATAATAGTTCAGTTGGAGGTCAAACCAGATGCTGATAATTGAACGTGTTGTTTTGATGTATATTTATGACACTGAGTTAAGGTGACACAGTACGTGAAGTATTTAATTAAGACGGAAAGAGATCAAATAGGACAGACTGCTGTATTAGTCTTCCTCTCTTCCTCATCATCATTCTAAGCAGGAAACAGGTTATCAGTGCTGTAGCTCTTCATTTAGGGAGTACGGGACAAGATAAATTCCACATCATTGGAATCTAATGATGTTGCGTCTAATGCCAATGTATCCACTGTAGGAATTTATGAGTGTGAGGCTTCATTAGAGACGGTGGGTTAAAGTTGGTGCGATTATACAAAGAACTGCTATTTGATGTTATCTAGTGCATTAAAAATAAGACACACAGCAGTGAGTCTGTTACTGATCCTGAGTTGATAATGACTTGCTGGCTATTTATTCTTAAAACTAGTGGATAGATTGTAGTTGTAGACATTATTTTTTTTCTTCACTCTTTGCTCTAAATCTGTCACCGTGGAGTGAGCATTTCATCAGCCTCATTCACACAATCCTTGCCTCCAGCTCCTCTACAAAGGGCAGAAGATTTTCAGACAAAACACCCAAGGCATTTTGTCAATGTTTTGGCACCTGTATCAGCTCAATTACTTAGCAGCCTCATCCGTGCATGGGATTGGAATGTGTTCCATGGCAGATTCCCATTTTGCTCCTCATCACAGTGTAATTAGAGGGAGATGACGGAGATTGAATTTGCGAGGCACTCCTCGTGGCAGCGTCTACAGATCCCTCACTGGGGGGAATGGTATCTGGTAATTGAGAGGTGAGCTGGGAAAGAAGTGGATGTTAAGGGAACAGCTGTATAGAGGTGTTAAGACTCACTTAATACATACAGCTGACAGCGCTGAGGAAGGCAGGGACTGGAAACAGCAGCATGATACAACAGCATTCTTCAGCTAGAGGTGCTTTGGCTCCTTTGGCTTCTCCATGTGGATGTCCCCTTTTGATATTTTCTCATTTGAATATTGACACTGGCAAAGATCTCAACTAGCTCATACAGCTTGGTAGCTAAATAGATTTGAACACCAAAACCCTAGTCAGTCACACACGTGACACCGGGAATATGAGGGAGCTGCATAAAATGTGTTAAACTGAATTATCGATAGAAAGTTATTCAAGGTCTTACTGTATTTCCACATTTACGAGTACAAGGAAGAGGTAACAGTGACAAGATTGATTGATTGTTGGGTGGTTGGTTGGTTGGTTGATAATTTAATATTTTAGAGACCGCAAATACCAAATCATATCTTAGTACACTCATGTACCACAAATAGACTTTATGTGAGCAAATTAAAATAAAATGGGAGTTTTCTGCCTTTTATTTGAACCCTGAAAGCTTCTAAAATTTTCATGATATAGTATATCAAATTGCCCTTACAAAAAATAAGTTTATTCAAGTGTGATATTAGTATACTTCTTTTAAACTAAAAATAAGTAAGTATACTTTGTCTACTTTTTATGTTCTTCTCAGAAATGGGCTTTATGTATTTCTCAGAAATATACTTAAAATGACATTTAAGTATACTTGACTTATACTTAGAAAAAGTCTAAATATATTTAAGCTATACTTGTGTTCCTAGTATATTGTTATACTGTAGGGGGCGCTAGTACACATCTTCTGTACAGAATTTCCAAAAAAACACAAGTGAAAAAGAAACCGAAACAACAGATGCTTCCACGTGTATATATCACGATCATCAGACATAAAACAGTATCAAAACTATGTAACATTATGGAATAAAATGTCGACCAATGAAGAGGTAGTAATGACTGTCAAGCTTTGGGGTGTTGATCGACTTTATCTACGTTTTGTCATTCTGAATCCAATTCATAGTCTTTTTTCAGCTTTTTGTTCAAAATGTTGTTTATTTCTTTATTTTTTATTTATAAAACTTATCCACATTCAAGTGTTTAAAAAAAAGAGTGCATGAAGCTAGAATAAAATGTTTTTTTTTACAAGCAGATACCCTGTTCTTTTGTTCTTTTGATGTTTTGTATGTTCAGTTATTCATGTAACAAAATATATACAAAATTAATACCTAAATATGGACATAGTAGTATACTTAAAGTATGGTGTAAAGTTCACTTAAAGAAAACTTATTAGTATACTTGCAGTATAAAACTACTACACTAGTAGTTTACTGAGACTATACTTAAAAAAAAGTACTAAAAATGCTACTACAAGTATTTAACTAGTAAACTATCAGTATACCTATAAGATCACTTTTAGTATAGTTGCAGTACAAAATAAACATTTTGATGTAAACTAATTGTGTACTCAAAGTTTACTACTGTTACACTTAAAGTATACTTAAATACTTTTATATACTAGAAAGTGGGCCATTTAGTCCCAAGGAGTATTTAAATAGTACACTTACAAGGAACTCTAGTAACTGATATTTGTAATACGTTAATACATAAAGACCTTAAAAATATGCTTGAACTTTACTAATAATACTTACTAAATACCCTTGAAGTATACTACTTTTTTGGTAATGGTGGCTAAAATGCTGATATCAGATTTAAAAGTGCTTATTCGCCCCTCAAATCTTGTTTTTGATAGATAATATATATAGTTATTGTTGTAATACTGTCAAACCCGATTCCAAAAAAGTTGGGTTACTGTACAAATTGTGAGTAAAAAAGGTATGGAATAATTTACAAATCTCATAAAACTTATATTTTATTCACAATAGAATAGATAACATATCAAATGTTGAAAGTGAGATTTTTGAAATGTCATGCCAAATATTGGCTTTTTTTGGATTTCATGAGAGCTACACATTCTAAAAAAGTTGGGACAGGTAGCAATAAGAGGCCGGAAAAGTTAAATGTACATATAAGGAACAGCTGGAGGACCAATTTGCACTTATTAGGTCAATTGGCAACATGATTTGGGTATAAAAAGAGCCTCTCAGAGTTGCAGTGTCTCTCAGAAGTCAAGATGGCAGAGGATCACCAATTCCCCCAATACTGCGGCGAAAAATAGTGGAGCAATACAAAGGAGTTTCTCTGAGAAAAATTGCAAAGAGTTTGAAGTTATCATCATCTACAGTGCATAATATCATCCAAAGATTCAGAGAATCTGGAACAATCTCTGTGCGTAAGGGTCAAGGCCGGAAAACCATACTGGATGCCCGTTATCTTCGGGCCCTTAGACGGCACTGCATCACATACAGGAATGCTACTGTAATGGAAATCACAACATGGGCTCAGGAATACTTCCAGAAAACATTGTCGGTGAACACAATCCACCGTGCCATTCGCCGTTGCTGGCTAAAACTCTATAGGTCAAAAAAGAAGCCATATCTAAACATGATCCCGAAGCGCAGGCGTTTTCTCTGGGCCAATGCTCATTTAAAATGGACTGTGGCAAAGTGGGAAAACTGTTCTGTGGTCAGACGAATCAAAATTTGAAGTTCTTTTTGGAACGCCATGTCATCCGGACTAAAGAGGACAAGGACAACCCAAGTTGTTATCAGCGCTCAGTTCAGAAGCCTGCATCTCTGATGGTATGGGGTTGCATGAGTGCGTGTGGCATGGGCAGCTTACACATCTGGAAAGGCACCATCAATGCTGAAAGGTATATCCAAGTTCTAGAACAACATATGCTCCCATCCAGACGTCGTCTCTTTCATTTTCCAACATGACAATGCCAAACCACATACTGCATCAATTACAACATCATGGCGGCGTAGAAGGATCCGGGTACTGAAATGGCCAGCCTGCAGTCCAGAACTTTCACCCATAGAAAACATTTGGCGCATCATAAAGACGAAGATGCGACAGAGACCTAAGACAGTTGAGCAACTAGATGCCTGTATTAGACAAGAATGGGACAAAATTCCTATTCCTAAATTTGAGCAACTTGTCTCCTCAGTCCCCATACGTTTGCAGACTGTTATAAAAAAGAGGGGATGCCACACAGTGGTAAACTTGGCCTTGTCCCAACTTTTTTGAGATTTGTTGATGCCATGAAATTTAAAATCAACTTATTTTTCCCTTAAAAATATATTTTTTCTCAGTTTAAACATTTGATATGTTATTTTGTATTCTGAATAAAATATTGAAATTTAAAACTTCCACATTGCATTCTGTTTTTATTCACATTTTACACAGTGTCCCAACTTTTTTGGAATTGAGTTTGTACAAAAGCTATTTCTACCACTAAAGATTTTAGAAGAAAGACATGGTTTTTAGACAGACAAAAACAAATATCTTACAGCTAAATATGATTCCTCTAATGCATAGTATGCTTTCTCCAATGAAGAATACTGTCCGTCTGAACTGAAGAAATATGTACAGATCAAGCACCATTTACAAGTGAGAAGAGTTCAAAATGGTTCTAAATAAATATGTTTGTGGATTTTGATGTGAGAGACAACACGACATTTACTTTTTCACTGGAGGAAGCGTTATTTGGGATTATGGAGTCATATTTTGGTTAGAAGTGACGGTTTAAAGTTAAAACACCTTAATAATGGATTTGTTTAATACAAACATGCAGCTTTTCACTTCACAAGATGTTAATTGATGTACTGGAGTTGTGTGGATTATTTGTGGATTAGTGTGATGTTTTTATCAACTGTTTGGACTTTTTTTTGACGGCAACCATTCACTGCATAGGATCCATTGGTGAGCAAGTTATGTAATGCTAATTTTCTCCAAATCTGTTCCAATGAAGAAACCAACTCATCTTGGATGGCCTGAGGTGAGTACATTTTCAGAAATTTTTTGGGTGAACTATTCCTTTAAAACTTCAAGATAAGCATGCTTACTGGTTTTAATCTGTATCAAACTGTATTATATTTACTTCTTTGCATATTGTTTGAACAGATCAGCAATTGTTTCAAATGTATTTAATTTATTAGTGGTCTCTCCTTAAGTTCCGTTTCACGTTGTTTCTGTCCTTTCAGCCATGGCAACGTTTTATTATGTTGATAGTGTATATGTGTGCGTGTGTGTGTGTGTGGTGTGACCCAAGTGGGTCTGTGGTCTCGGGCTGACGTCCATTCACACTCTTCTTGTTTGTGTGTTCGAACTTAACTGGCAGAGCAAAACAGCTACTGCGGTTTTTAAGCTCTGAGCCCATCTGTAGCATCGGCTGCTATCGCATGGCTACAACCTTGTGAACTTCTGTTGCAAAAGGCAAATTCTTGCAAATTGTGTGACATAATATTCTTGGGAAAATACTTGGACAGAGTATGTTCCTACTGTCTGGGTGTAATGGCGTGTGTGTGGTTGGATCATCCAGTTTGTCTTTTATTCAGTGCGACACATGGTGCATAGTCTGGTGCTTATGACTGTGTTTCAGTGAAGGGAGAGAGAAGGATAGTGTTGTTCTTTGTTCTGTATCAGTTGCACAATCCTGCATGCAAAAGCACTAAATTCCATTAGGGATGTGTTAACTCGGTCAGCACTCAAAGTGCATCATACTTTCTGTTTGCTAATTGTATTTTGCAGCTGATCTCTTTGAATTTCAATGTGATACAGCAAAGTGAACATTGCATGTGCCTCATTCCTGCTAAGGTGAAAGTCACAGTTGGAGGGTGCGAGGAAATCAGTGAGCCTTGGATGTGATCGATCAGCCTCATTGATCAGTATCAGGAGAAAAACTTGCCACATGAGCAATTCTAATGTTTGTGCTGTGCTTTCTAATGGATCGTTCCGACTGTGTTTCTGTTTCACAAATGGGATTTTGTGTGCATGTGTGCCTGAGTATGTATTCCTGTGTGCAGTGCCATATGCTTAGCTATATTGATGCCAACAGCTGTTCAGTTATGCACAATTATGCATAAAATTTGGTAGTGGTCGCTCACAGCTCTGAGTGAACGCTGCATTTTGTAACCAAACTGACTGGCTGAAACTAAGAATGAGTTAGTGAACCAGATTTGATAGATGAACTTGTGTTTCGATTAGAGTTCATCCATCAAGTCTTAATGGTTTATTAAATAACTTAGTGCCAACTGTAATAAGATTTTCCTATGGTCATTTTTCATGTGTACTTTAGTCACTTTCGCTATGGTTGCAGACAGTTTTCACATCCACTTAGAGAACAGAAAAGATTTGAAATAAGTTATTCATTCACACATGCACAGTATTTGTGCTGTTCCTTCTATACTAAAAAAAATAGTAGAATAAAAAAGATATCTTACATAATAATATATATATAAAAAATAACACAACTACACACACACACACACACACAAGTTGAATTATTTCAGACTGAAAATATTTTTGTGTTTGTCTGTTTGGTTGGCTTTGTTTTTTTTGCTGTGATGGGCTGTTAATTGTTGTATGAACAGACTGATTCAGGAGTCACACTTGTTAATAAACACGGTTGTCAGTGGCACATAGCATGTGTTGATCTGTCCACTTTGAGTAGTGTGTAATGAGCCTCTTTCATTGCCTGCGAGTGAGAGCGAGCACATGCGTCTTGAGACTGACGCACTCTGCTGACATCATTCCACATCTCACCATCTGACCCACACAGACGGCTCTGAGAAGAGAGAGGGATGAGAAAACAAGCGCTTTCTGAGGTACAGAATGAAACTTGTAATGAAATGTGAAGAAGACGACAGATAATAGTGATAATAAGAGAATACAGTGTGTATGAAACAAGAAATGAGTCACAGAGTATGACAACTTATAAAGCCTTAATAAAGATGTAATCCAAAATAGCAAAAAGAAATACAAAGATGGTGGAGTTGCAACTTCTGCCAATCCTTTGCTTTAAACTGACATTTCTGAAATCATCCGGCCACATAAAATCAATTATTATCAAAATGTCAAAGCTGTTGGAACATTGTACAACAATGCATCATGAAAACTGGTTGTTCTGTTTCGTTTTTGCTTAGTTTACTAATAAACAAACCAATATATTTAAAACTGATTTAAATATATTAACTATCTATTAGACCAGGATTTGAACCTAAAATATGCACATCTTACATTTAAATATACGTGAACTAGGACTGACAGTACTAAAAGGCTTTTTTTTTCTTTTTTGGGTCATGCCTTATGTGTGGCACCAATGAATGAATGAATGAAATGTAATATTGACATAAAATATTTTCTATTATTTATTTATTTTATGAAATGTCCTATTAATTAACAATTTTTTAGGTACGTCATTCAATAATAATGAATGAAATACGATATAAGTAGAATACTATAAAAGAATTAAATAAATATATGCTATTCATTCATTAATTTAAATCATAAATAAATGAATACTACAAAAGTAATAATAAATAAAATATGCTAATTAATTGATTCATTCATAAAACTAACTAAATAAATACAATAAATTATATAAATATACCATTTTTTTATCATTTATTCCTCATTCCATTCATATGTTCTTCATATTACCTGTATTAATAGTTATTAAAAAAAAAAGAATCTTTAATATGAAATATTTTGTTTATATACATATATCATGGAATAGTAATATAAAATATTTGTTTGTTTGTGTGTTTGCAGTCCTGACTCATTTAAAGGACCTTTTAAGTTTCATCCAATACAGAGGCGATCACTTGAGAGTTAACCTCAACTTTTTTTTAAATAAACGCATTGACAATCAAATATCACCCACCCCCAAACTCACCATTTCAGCAGTGGATGTGCTGGTTCACCTCATGTAGGCGGAGAAAGTCTAGTTACAAGAAAAAGGGAGTGTTACAGAGCTGTTACATGAGTGCTAAAAGGGCATGTTATGTATTTGGGTTTTTTTTCCTCACAGACAGTGACATCCAGAGAGTGTGAGATGTACTGACACATAACGAGAGAAAAAAGGCTGATGGGGCACACTGGAGATTCATCTAACCTGACACCCTTCTCCCCTCCAGCTCTTTATTTCGCTCTAGTTGTTTGGACTGGAAGGTCAACCTGCCCAGGTAACCCAATCCCGCTCGTCCTGCGTCACGCCGCTCTCAGTCTGGCCCAGTGACGTCTGGCGCACACCACTGGTTGCCTGGCGTCGCCGGCTCGTTTTCACCATGTGAATGGAGATTGCTTATGGCGACAGATGACGGCAGGTGACCAGCAGCCAATAGCTCTGGGGCTAACCAGAGGGAACCGCTCAATTATTGAGAGAACTGAGAGAATGCTGTCTGAAAGCAGGGGTAACAGTAAAACATAGAGGCAGATTGAGGAACAGCAGAGCGTGAATGATGGGAGGTTGAGAAAGTAGATTGACCGACAACATTGTGCTGAAGTCACCCTCCACTTTACCAGCCCCCTGCTCTGTCATATCATCCCTTTTACCCACACACACACACACACACACACACACACACACCCACACACACACACCACACACCACACCACACAC